>JAVUNC010000019.1:1142500-1672500 GCA_032173965.1 Sitta carolinensis
GTTAGAATTATGGCTTAAATCCTTTAGGTGCCACCAAGGTGCTTTAGTGCTTGGATTAAAATTCAAGCACTAAAGGGTATTTCTAAGTATGGATAAGCATATGCATTAGCAAGGGGACAGAAGTTAATGCCCAGTTTCCTTTAAAATGAAATCTGTGTAAAACACTTGGTTAATGTTTTTACATCACCCTAGTAACCTGATCAACATTACCATAGAAGCATCTTATATGGAAAGACAGACCAGCTAACCTCATGAAAAGGTAATTCTACTTCTATGACTCATGGCCATAAATCCACACTTGTGGAGTGAAACGGACAGACACCAACCATCCTGAGCTCCCAATGATGTCAGGTTAGTTGGCTGTTCAGTGTATGTACATTTGGAAAAAAAAAAAAACAAAAAACAAAAAAAAAAAAGCAAAAGCAAGCTCACAGTACATGTCATACTGAAATTTATAACCCTCCAAAGTTCAGCCTGTTCTGAGCAATTAACACGAAATTACTGCCAGAGCTGTGATATATTAGAATAAATAACTCTTTAAAGAGATACAGATGTTAAATGTGTGTGTGCCTTGGAGAGTCATGTCAAACATTTAAAAATAACCTCAGTGATTACTGGTGTGTTTAGATTTTATAAGATCTAGGGCTGGCAGAGAACTCTGTGGTTCTTGTTCCCTACCACACCACATGTGTGATCTGGATTAAATTTCAGAGGGAGGTCTCTTTTTGTCCTTTCCAGGCTTCTACTTAGGAAGAGTGCAGGGAGCTAAATTCAGAAGCAGGGTGGGATGTGCATCTCCAAAAACTGCATGGGTCACATTTAACAGTGGTACAAACTACAGTGCTGCTCTCCAAGAGAGGCAAATCCTCGACTTCAGGGGTTTTTCTTCAGAGTGTGCAAATGAGAATCAACCTGAGACAACAAACTGTTCTCAGGTAGGTGCTGAGCAGAGTGACCTGCACAAATTTAACATGCACAGGCTCATAAAATGTGTGCACTCATATCTGCCTGGTGACAAAGAGCAATGATTTTTATGGCAATAAATATTAATAACAAGCATTGTGGCAGTGGAAGTTTTTCCTTTCAAACTCTCTATTTTATATATTATATATTTATATGTACCCCCTCAGCAGGTAAACTACAGTTTGAAGCTGAAAACCAAATTCTGTCTCATCCCAACAGTGTCACAAAAACTTCTGGCAGAGAAAGATGAAGGCCAAGAGAGAAATAAAATATTTCTTTTGCATTCTA
Organism: Sitta carolinensis; assembly: GCA_032173965.1. Lineage (NCBI taxonomy): Eukaryota > Metazoa > Chordata > Aves > Passeriformes > Sittidae > Sitta > Sitta carolinensis. Next base: position 1,143,752 of record JAVUNC010000019.1, read on the forward strand.
TCTCTCTGGATAAGCAGAACTTGGAAGCATTACAGTAAAAGGTAGGAGAAATTAGAAAATTATAGTTTTCCCTCTCTGGCTCTTTTTCAGCCCTAGCTTTATGGAAGCCTCCCCTCCCTCCCCAAAACACCAAACTCCTGCCCCTCTACCAAGCAATTCTCTTTGCTGCAGCTCCCAAGACTCCAGGCTCAGCCCAGTGTGTACCCAGTTCCTCCAAACTCACATTTCCCAGTGGTGCTGCCCTCAGCTCCACAGGTTCTGCAGGAGGGCTGAGTTCATGGTCACCAGCAGTTATTTCAGAAGCACCTAATGCCCAGCCTGTGGTGACATGGGTATCTAACAGAAGAGTTCAAGATTTAACAGCTCTCCCCAAAAATAAAGGTTATTTTCCCTCACTTCTTCCTCTTAAGCATCTGCAGTACACTTGTTTGCATGCTTGCTCAGGGTGGAATTAGCTGCAGTTATTGCATTTTACCACATGTTCCTCTTTTAGGAATAATTTACACACAATGAGAAACTTACACCACGATATAAGTCATTGTTAAGCTCATCTCAGTCTTCATTGTTATAAACACTGCTTAAAAACCACAAATTTGTTGCTTTCTTATGCCACCAAACAGCAGAAAAATACAAAGTAATGGGCCATTCTTTGAAGTGCTGAAGTCCTGTCTAGGAAAAACCAGACATGGTACAAAGAGTTGCTTCAATTCCTCATTTATGACTGAGGATCGAGGAGTTCGATCACAATGTAGTTTTCCTATTTTAAAAGGACAGTTTTCCCATTTTAAATGGAAGGCCAGCCCAGGAAGCTTGCTGGGAGATCTACAGCATTCCACACATTCTCATTCTATAGAACATTTCATAACTAAGAGTGAGAACAGTTTTGGTTTTAAATAGAAAACAAACAAAAAAAAGGGTTCTTAAAACAAAAGCCATTATCAAAAGAGTCGGTTTCAAACTTCTGGCACTAAAACCCTATTGCTATTGTTTTACAATACCAGTTTCAGTTTTCAGTAAACTCTAACTGCTCCATAAGTGTTCCCACTGGACATGGGTGAACAAACCCCTGTAATTCCAGCCCCAGGAGCAAGCAGCCCACTGAGCTGGAGCTCAGCTTCTTAAGCCTTGGAAAAGACAGAGAGCTTCCTATTGCCCCATCTTCCATCAACCTGCTAAGAAACAAACCACAGCAAAGTTATGTCCTTCAGCCTTTCAAAAAAATTCTGATCCATCTGGGCTTTAATTGGAGCCCAAATTAAGAAACAAACCAAAGCAAAGTTATGTCCTTCAGCCTTTCAAAAAAATTCTGATCCATCTGGGCTTTAATTGGAGCATCTGTGGCTTAGTTCATCTCCCAGGAGTCATTTTCTTGCTGGTATGTACCTGAACCTTTCTCTTGACTGTAGGTTTTTAGATGGTTACACACAGCTAGAGAGCCCAAATCAGAGATTTTGATAAGCAGACAATTGGTTCTTGGAATCAAAGAATGGTTTGGATTGGAAGGGACCTTAAAGACCATCTAGTGTCAACCCCCATGCCCTGGGCACTGCCCACTATGCCAGGCTGCTCAGAGCCCCATCCAGCCTGGCCTTGAGCACTGCCAGGGATGGGAAATGTTCCATCCACAGCTTCTCTGGGCAACCTGTGCCAGTGCCTCACCTCCCTCACAGGAGAGAATTTCTTCCTCATATCTGATCCGATGCTGTGTTCTTCCATGGACTCATGGAATCACCAAGGTTGGAAAAGCCCTTCCAGCACCAGCACTGTCACCACTAAACCAGTGCCAGACCCAGACACCTCATGAACACCTCCAGGGATGGTGACATCCCTGGACAACACATTCCAGTGCCTGACCACCCTGGCAGTGGAGGGATTTTTCTGATATTTAACCTGCATCTCCCCGTTTTTAAGTCTAAGGCTGTTCCCTCTTGTTGTCTCAGTGCAGGCACAGCAGAGGAGGCCAATCCCACCACACTGCACCCTCCCTCTCTGACAGAGCACCCCAGTTTAAAGCAGGGCTGGTTGTCCTGCCTGCTCCAGGACAGTGTCCCTCTCCTGCTGTCTTGTAGCCCCCTTTGGGTCCTGGAATGTGAGAGCAGAGCCTCTCTTCTCCAGGCTGAGCAGCCCCAGCCCCCTCAGCCTGTCTGCACAGCACAGGATCCCAGACTTGGCAGGCACAGTTTGCCCTCAGTGAAGCCATGCTGGCTGTTGCAAATCACCTTCTTTTCCATGTGCTTTGGCACAGCTTCCAGGAGGAGCTGCTCCATGGTCTTGTCAGGCACAGAGGTCAGGCAGACTGGCTTGTAGCTTCCTGGATCTTCCCTTTCTAAAATTGGTGTTATGTTTCCTCTTTTCCAGCCAGTGGGAGCTTGATTAGACTGCCATGATTTCTCAAGTGAAATGTTGGATAGTGCTTAGCCACTTCCTTCAGGATGTGCATCTCAGCAGCTCCCATGGACTTGTGCCCCTTCTGGTTCCTTAGAGGGTCTTGAACCAGAACTTCTCCTAGAGCAGGCAGTTCCTCATTCTCCCAGTCCCTGAAAATCTGCATTTGTTTTCCATAAAAAGCTCAGAGGTAGACATTTCTTCATTTCTTCCCAGTCCCTGAAAATCTGGATTTATTTTCCATAAAAAGCTCAGAGGCAGACATTTCTTCATAAAGAGAGGCTAGAGAATTCTCTTTTACTCTACTGTTTTGAATTTCCATTTACCTAATACAGCAAAACAGAGAACACTATTTTACCAGAATAAAAAGCAAGACAAATAATGGCAAACATCCCCTGCTGAGACATCCCTGAAATACTTATTAGATTGAATGATTCAAGAAATTGAATTTTGGCTCTGGAGTTTATATCTTACAATCCTGAGCTGGTAAAGATGGGAAATTGTGCCAAAAAGCTATGAGACTATTTAAGGCAGAGGAAAATATATTCATCTGTTTTTTAAATGGGAACAGACATAAACAGTAACTGAATCTATGGACAGAAATAAAAGAGAAAAATTTAAAAGAGAAAAATTATTTCAGGCCCTTCTCAGAAATTAACATTTCCAGAAGTGATTCTGAGACACTTCCCTGAAATATCCTCAATTCTGATAAATCATAGATCAGGATACTCAGCCTGTGGCAGAAGACAGTTTCTTGCATCTCCTTTGTCTTTTTAAGGAAAACAGTCACCACAGGAATGAAGATAGGAAAAGGAACTGTTAGGGACTGTGGACAATTAGAGGGATGGAACACAATGTGGAATCACTTCTTTTCATAGGCAACATGAGTGATGAAGGTTTCTGCCCCTAGCAAGAGATTTCACAAATGACACTGATGCCTGATTTCCAGAGATACACAAAAGGCAAAATTCAGCTCTTGCAATCTAATCTACTGATCCTCGAACGGGTGGCTTGGTTCTTGCCCATAATTTGGTCACCCAAACCTAGAAATGCCTGGTTCATCCAAACACCGTTTAACTCCCTTGTGTGCCTAACACTTCCACTGCTTCAGCCCCAGCTGGGAGCATGCAAAGAGCAGCACAGCTCTGACTCACAAAGCCGTGGGCTGCTTCATCTCTAGCAAGGATAATGAGAAATAAGAGAGAACCCAAACGTAGGGTTTCTGTCGCAGCCTCCTTCTATGAAATGTGGTGTTTCCAGCGCGTGTTTCTCAATCAAACCATTGGCGGATCATCTGTGAACGGCTCAAGGACGGTAACCAGATCCTGGCTGGTTGCATAGCAAGCAGAAGTGAAAGAAGCTTTCAAATGCACTTTACTCACAGCAGCCCCATTCCTTCTCCCCCACCGACTAAAGACAGGGCGGCGCATTAACACCCAATATCCAAGTGTGAGTGGCCTTTCCCTTTCTCATCCTCCACAAAACAAGCACAGTTCTTTGAAACGTTATGGGTTTTGCTTCTCAGATGAGCTCAGCACTGTGTCAGCAAATGACAAGTACAAGCACTGGCGCCAAAAAGATGCAGCCGTTATGCATGGCTTGTGCAGGACCTTTACATTTTTCTGGCACTAAAATATAATTCTGTTTTACGTCATCTGGATGTGATTCTAGAGTTTTAGCTAATTTGAAACAGCATTGCATGCAGTACGCTCTGGCTCTTTAATGGTAAGCCAACACTAAGCAGATACTCAGTCTACCCACACCAAGGCTGCTGGAATTTCTATTGGAATGAGGATTATTCTCTTGTTACAGTGCTGGTTTTGGCTGCTTGCAGCAGGCTGGGCAGAATCATCAGAAGCAGATCATTAAAGCTCAACACATTCCCAAAAGTCAGACAGAATTGGCTGGGCCTGGAAGGCAGTTTAAACATTTTCTATTTTTATCCAATAATAAAAACTTGGTTACTTTGGCCCAAATCCCACAGCAGGTTTCCTTACAGCAGCTCAGGGATGTGCCAGCCTCTCTCATTGGCAGGGAGACCTTCTGCCTGTAAGCTGGGGTGGGCCAGGGTTTGGCCCAAGCTTTCCCTCACCAGGAGGAGGCATTTGGATCATGGAATCATGGAGTAGCTTGGTCTGGAGGGGACCTTAAAGACCATCTAATTCCACTTCTGCCACAGACAGGCACACCTTCCTCTAGACCAGGTTGCTCAGAGCCCCATCCAGCCTGGCTTTGAACACCTTCGGGGATGGGGTGTCCACAACTTCTCTGGGCAACCTCTTCCAGTGCCCCACCACCCTCACAGCAAAGAACTTCCTCCTAATATCTGATCTAAACCCACTGCCTTTTAGTTTGAAGCCATTCCCCCTTGATGTAGCTTGGATCCATTCGCCCTGGCCCTGTCACTGCCTGCTCTTGTAAGAAGCGCCTCTCCATCGTTCTCGCAGTTTCCCTTCACCCGGAGGCTGCAGTGAGGTTACCCGAAGCCGTTTTCTCCCAGGCTGGACACTCCGATGCTCTCAGCCTTTCCTGGTGACAGCGATGCTCCATCCCTCTCCTCCGCTTGGTGGCCTCCGCCGGGCTGGCTCCCGCAGCTCCGTGCGCTCCCTGCTGCAGGAGGGGTCCGGGAGGAGCAGGAAGAGGGGCACAACCCCTGCCCTAGCCCCCCGCCACACTGCTTTGGGGCAGCCGGGAGCGGGGTCGAGCTCCTCACCGCGGAGCCCAAAGTCCCTCCGTGCGCCGAAAGCCTTTGGGTTTCTGCGGGGACAGCGCGGGACAGCGCGGGACAGCGCGGGACAGAGAGCGGGGACAGAGAGGGGCGGGGGGAGAGAGCGGGGAGAGAGCGGAGGAGACAGAGCGGGGAGAGAGCGGGGAGAGAGCGGGGAGAGAGCGGGGAGAGAGCGGGGACAGCGCAGGGAGAGAGCGGGGAGAGAGCGGGGACAGCGCAGGGAGAGAGCGGGGACAGTGCGGGGACAGCGGCACGGTCGGGACGATGCGGGGCACGGATTGGGGACAGTGCGGGCACGGATTGGACAGGCGGGACGTGCGGGCACGGATTGGGGACAGTGCGGGACAGGATGGGGCACGGATGGGGACAGTGCGGGCACGACTCGGGGACAGTGCGGGCACGGCTCGGGGACAGTGCGGGCACGACTCGGGGACAGTGCGGGCACGGCTGGGGACGATGCGGGCACGGTTGGGGACAGTGCGGGCACGACTCGGGGACAGTGCGGGCACGGCTCGGGGACAGTGCGGGCACGACTCGGGGACAGTGCGGGCACGGCTCGGGGACGATGCGGGCACGGATTGGGGACAGCGCGGGGACAGTGCGGGCACGGCTCGGGACAGTGCGGGCACGGCTGGGGACACGCAGCGGAGCACGGGCCCCGGCAGCCGGGCCGGCCCCGCACAGCCCCGGGGGAAGCGGCTGCAGCCCGGCGGAGAGCGGGCGAGGGAGGCGCTGCCGCCCGGGACCCGCAGCGCGGAGAGCCGGCTGTGCCTGCCCGGCTGCGGCCGGGGCCGAGGCGGCTGGGCGGGTACTGCTGAGGGGATCCTGCCATGGGGATCCTGCTGAGGGGATCCTGCCGTGGGGATCCTGCTGAGATCTGCCGTGGGGATCCTGCGAGGATCCTGCCGTGGGGATCCTGCCGAGCAGATCCTGCTGAACGCATCCTGCTGGTGGATCCTGCTGTGCACATCCTGCTGTGGGGATCCTGCTGAGCGGATCCTGCCGAGCAGATCCTGCCCTGCACATCCTGCCCTGCACATCCTGCCCTGCACATCCTGCCCTGCAGATCCTGCCCTGCACATCCTGCCGAGCAGATCCTGCCCTGCACACCCTGCCCTGCAGATCCTGCCCTGCACATCCTGCCGAGCAGATCCTGCCCTGCACATCCTGCCGAGCAGATCCTGCCCTGCACATCCTGCCGAGCAGATCCTACCGAGCAGATCCTGCCGAGCAGATCCTGCCCTGCACATCCTGCCCTGCAGATCCGCCGTTCAGATCCTGCCCTGCACATCCTGCCCTGCACATCCTGCCGAGCAGATCCTGCCCTGCACATCCTGCCTGCAATCGCCAGATCCTGCCTGCACATCCTGCCTGCACGTCCTGCGTGCACATCCTGCCCTGCCCATCCCGCCCGGGGAACACCCCTGGGAGCGCACGGACACGGCTGCAGTCCCAGCCTGGGACTTCCAGGCACGTCAAACCTGCGCCGCGCTTTGGCACTCACGGGGACTTCCCCTCGCCTCAGCCAGCCCGGATCCAGTAAATGAAAATTCTGCGCCTGCTGGTTATCTGGATGGGGAGTCCCTGACGGCAATTTATAGCCTGTATGTTGTGACTAACGATCACCGGGTCGCTGGGATTTTCTGAAGGCTTTCAGGTATCGCCCGACAAGCTGCCTTAACGAGAGTGGAACGTGAAGATGACAGCAGTGACAGGCAACAAAAAACTCCATGTCCACGGAGCCTTTCCACTGCATGGGTGAGATACCAGAACAGCTCACGAGGTGCTGAGCATCTCCAGTGATAGCTGTGCAGCCAGTGCTGTGGGCACACACTGAACAGAAGCTGTGGATCAGAATTACAGAATAATTGCTAACCCTGAGCAAACACCTTTAAGGTGTGTCCTCAGGGCACACACAGAAGCCCCAGCTCGAATCCCCCAGCGGGATGGCCGTCAGAGCGAACACCGACTTTAACAGCACAGGGATTGCCACACGTCGATCTTGCCAAAGCCACAAAACTGAAAACACTTCATGGTCGTGCAGTTTCTGCTCTAGCACTGTTCCAGTGTAGCCTTGAATAAGAAAAAAAACCTTTATTATTAGCTCTGCTGCTCAAGGCTAGCTATCCCATCCTGTCAACTCATCTGCATTGCACAGAGGTTTTTCATTTATTGCACACTGCATTGTGTCACACACAGCTTGGGTTTATAAGTGCATTCAGAGAGCAAGCATGCACAGCGATCCTGCAAGCAACTCAGAGAGAGGATGTGTAACAAATCACATCACCTCTTGGTAGTCCCTTTAGTACAAAGACTGGGAGGCAGCTCGAGGAATAATTTGGTCATTATCAAACAATCATCTGGTCTGCTGATTCTGCTATAGAACTGGAAACTTCTGGCAAGAAGGGAGCAACATCTCCAAGGTCTTCTTGACAGGAGTGGCCTCCCACAACTTAAGCCACATTGTCTTTGAAATGATGACCAAAGGAATATGGAGCTGCTTTTTAAAAGCAAGCATGTGAACTCAGTAACACAATGGTTAAATATAAAAACATTACCCCAAATCATTCTCTCTCATTTGGAAGCAGAATGTACTTCATATCAAGTGCAATTTCTCTTTTTAACAGCTTTATCTTAGTGCTGTTGGTATTTTATTTGTCCAGCTACTTGTACGATCCGTAGCCAACATTTCATTCACTGCTTTTCAGTCAATGCTAGGAGTTCCCTCGGAGACACACAAATCCTGGACTGACTGATCACACCTACTCAGCAAGAATGACACACACTCAGGGGCCAGAGCACTGCCCCCAAGGCAGCAAGCTTGGTGTAAACTCTGGAAGGATTCCCTAGGCGTTGCTTTCTGTGTGATTGTTTCAGACCCTTACACAATATTACAGAGGGAGAGCCCTAAAGGAATTTATACTGGCCAAATGATGTTATTTTGTACATGAATATCCCTGGAAAAAATCAGAGAGAGCTGAAATATGGGATATGTAGGGGAGAGTACACACGAGTCTGTAAAAAACACTTCGTATTCTGAGAGCTTTTCTGGGGAGCTAAACGTCACCTGAGAAAAATGTTCATGTTTTGCAGCTCCCAAGGGAATAGTGTGGAACATATTCCTGCACAACACAGACTCATGTCTCACCTGGGAGCCCTGACTCACTGCTTGGGTACACTGCTCTGTACATCAGATGCTGTGTAAGACATGATTTTTCCACTGTGCATTATGCAACTCCTGATGTAATAAAAACTGCACGAGGAAACTGCAAGAAGCTCTCAGTTCCAAATGAGCTTATTCCATTTTATTGGTGCTGGCAAACCTCTCTGCAGAGTGGCATAATGGATGGACTGCCTATCCAGCCTGAGCCATGGGATTCAAATGCAGTGTGCATATTGTGGTCACACCACTGCAAAGGCTACTTTAAAGTTTTGAGATGCCCTGAGCAATTATAAGGGTAATCTCTTACTGAGTATTGCAATTGTACTGCTATAGCAAGTATTAATACAGAGGTGAAAAGGGTTTATCACTTAATGCCTTCTCTTGTAGGCACACATTTCTTTGAAAATAAAGCTCTGTGTGACATCCAGAGGTTCACAACATACCCAAGAAGACAAGACCATAAAAAACCTCTCCATATATGAAATAAAGAAGTCATCATTCTAATTCACAAAGGAAAGTGGAGAAGGAAAGGAATTGAAAGAAAGGAGACGAATCAAAAAAGCTCCAGAGGAACATGGTCCATGAAGAACACAGCTCTGAGTAACCAGCTAGTTCAGCCTGGAGGAGGCTGAGGAGGGAGCTCACTGTGACCTTCAGCATCCTCATGAGGGGAAGTAGAGGGGCAGGCATCAATGTCTCAGGAAAACATGTCAGGGGAGGTTTAGGTTGGGATCAGGACAAAGTCCCTCACCCCGAGGGTGGCTGGGCACTGGCACAGGCTCCCCAGGACAGTGGTGACAGCCCCAAGCCTGGCAGAGATCAAAACCATTGCTCACTGCATTGACAAGGCTCTCAGGCACATGGTGTGACTTCTGGGGTGTTCTGTGCAGGGTCAGGGATTGGACTGGGTGATCCTGACGGGTTCCTTCAACCCAGGGATTCTGTGTCTGTGGCAGGGGGTCAGGTCAGGGATCAGCACTGTGCCTGTCAGCCTCCCAGAGCTCAGCTCTTACTGAGGCATGCTAACAAGCCAGCTGAGATATTCCTGCAGCTATCAAATGACAGGGATCAGTCCAGTTTAGGTATACAAATGCTGGATGCCAAATGAGGGTGAAGGGGTTGGTAACACAATGTGTTCAGCAGCAAGCACGACCTCCTAATTCAAGGCATTCCCCAGCCTTTACTTCTGTCTCTCTGCCACAGCACTCCCCTCTTTCAGCTGTGCCATGCCTGCCGTTTGCCAAGACATTCCAAACAGGATCAGGCAACTGTTGCTCAAAAAAGGGTCTTTTTTCACACAAGATTTCTTTTCAGCCATCTACAGTTCAATGACCAAGTTTATTACACAGCCTATAAACATTGTGCTGCCAACAGAGGGAGAGCAGCAATGTGGGAGAAAGGTGGGAGAGAGAGGTTAAAACCTGCTTTAGCTGGTGTTGCCCCCTGGAAAATTGCATGTGCAATGTGCAAAACTCTCTCATGCAAAGGATTGAAGTTCTAGCCTAGGTAGTTTTCGGGGACAACCAAAGTTCACTTTTTCCTCTGGATGGCTGAAGTCTCTGCCTTTTCCCTTTCTCTCTCCCCACTCTGAGTAGGAGCAGAGCATCTGGGTTGAAACCCTGGCAGAAAAGCATTCCCTGATGACAAATACCACTGGCCTGAGGGGTGGGGAGCAGAGGGTTTCACCCTGGCGTTTCTCACAAGATTAAAACCAAAAGTTCTCACTCTTTGACTGCAACCACAAGCAAGCAGACTGGGATGTCTTACCTTAAAGCCTCAGTGGCCTTTCAAGGGAACCAAGACATTTGAGTGAGAACTGAAGTGGGTTAGGCAGAGGTTTGTCCTTTTTTGTCAGTTCTGGTAATCAATGGGCAGAGGAGCAGTGACATCCATGCAGTCAAAAGAGCTTCTGCATTTACCAGAAGCTGTTTCTCAGTGCTCTTACTCAGCTGGAATGTACCCCCATAAACCCCCTGCTGAAATCAGTCTGTCAGCTAGCTGTCATCCACACCTATTCTAAAACCCCCTTGCACTGCCAGGATGGCATAAAGGTGGGGTGTAGGGAAAAGAGCAGGGGTGATGTTTCATTTTATTAGTTGGGTTAGTAGGACCATGGTTTTGAGAGCAGCAAGGCAAATCCTCCAAGCACTTAACAGCATAAGCAGCTGTGTGCAATTTTCCCTAAGATTTGGAGAAAATCTAGACTGCAATGTCACAGCCTGAATATGGATCTGTGTATGCAAAACTCTTTTGCCCTCACTGGGAGTATCAGCACACAGTTATATAAAAATATTTAAATTTGCTAACTGCAGTGCTGCAACAGTAATGCAAATCTTTTTCTGCAATCTAAAAAATCCACTTTCATGCCAAATAGACATGACTTAAACTTGCCTCATGCAGTTCCCTGAGTGGACTGGGGGTTGAAAAGGAGTTTGCTCCATTAAACCCCAGAGAAAAACTCAGAGAATTACCCCAGGGTTGTGAGCTGGGTGACACCAGAGCGCAGCCATCAGCCCAGCCCCTGCACTGGAGAGCTTTGTCAAGAGTTCCATTAAATGATCTGTCATCAACTGAATATTAATCTCCCAGTATTTTATTACTCAGACCTAAACAGGGCCTTCTGGAGGGCATGAATTATTGGCAAGGGGAGGCAGTAATCCCAAAGTGAGGTGCAGTGTAGAAAACACGAGCAGCCAGTGTCTGGGCACTGTTTAATATCGTGCTGGCAATCAAACCATGGGAGAGAGGAGAGATAAAATGCAGGAATCCGGCCTCTAAAGGACAGAAAGGAACCCCTAAGCAGAAAATGACATTTTTTTTTTGTTTCTCACATTGAGGTGTGACCCTCCAGGCTCTGCTCCTATGACAGAGCAGGGGGTTCTGCCAATTCCTTATGGATGTGCTGAGTTTCGTGAATGTGCTGCAGGACTGGACACATTTTTTTAACACATAGTAATTTCTATAAATTCTATAGTAATATAGTAAATATATATAGTAATTTCTATAAATTATATAGAATATATATATAATTTATAAATTATATAGAAATGATATATAATTTATAAATTATATATAAATTAAATTCTTTAGTAATTTTCTCTAAATGAGATGCCATATTCCTGCCTTTTGGGTGCCATGTGGCTGATGAGAATCTTGCTGAAGCCAGTGGTGAAGGGGATCCAAGCAAGAGCAGAGGTAACTTGAGGAAATCTGCACTATTTGTGCATAGCATGGACATGATTCTGTTGCAGCTAAGAAAATATTTCAGCACAGAGGAAACAAAACCCCAATGAATTATTACAGTTGAAGTATCACAACCTGAGCCAAGCATGAACAGACAGTCTGTATTCCTAAGGGATGGTAAGGAAGAATAAATCATAGCAGACTCATACAGGGATCAGCTGTCACAGCCAGGGCATATGGCTGATAAAAAGATAAGAGGCTTTGGAAAGCATCACTGAATTAAACAGGAGTTGAAAATGCATGGAATAAATAAAAATAAATAAATAAGAATAAAAAAATAAAATTAAAAAAAAAAAAAAAAAAAAAAAAGAAAAAAAGAAGTCAGTATAGTCAGGGAAATTGGAATGTTCCTGAGCACAAAAATCAACTTGGGATCGATTTTTGCTTTCTCACTCACTGCTATTTTTAATTTACATTCAGTAACTGAATCACTGCTCTTGAAATGTTGCTGTTTCATATAAAACACTGCCTTGGTATAAAACAAGCAGCAGATGTGCAATGAGATTTTTATTAAGATATATTGGTTATTAATAATTAACAAATATTAATTTATTGATACAACAGTTTAATATCCTTGTGCTATCATTTGTGATAGTATATTCCTCAAATTTTTGAGAGCAAACCAGGAAAATGACAGCTAAGAGTCTCTGCATATGCACCTGATGTCAGATACTGGGAGAAAAATGAAATTCAAAACACATCATCTGTTTTTTTCTTTTGACTGTATACACCTGGCACTTAAAAAGTAAAATAATTTAATTTTCCTGAACATTATAAAATGTATAACTTGGTATCAAAGTAATTATCCACAAATGTATGTTCCTTTGTGAATTTGTAGTTGGAGGCATACAGCAAAAACTCCAAACCAATAATGATGGAAAACCAATTAGTGGAAACCATGGGAATTGTTTTTCATGTGAATTAAGTGGAATATTCAGAGCTTTGCAAAATGCCAATCAAAATGATACAAAAAGCTGATAATCTAACCAATTTAGGGTGAAAATGGCTTTTAAATTTGATGGCTCTTGTTGTTAATCAAGTCCTTAAACAGAGCTGATGAATCTCCCCTCTGAACCCCTCAGTGCTCAGACAGAACGGCTCCTGAGTCCATCCTGAACTTGGCAGACAACTGGGATGACCAGAATTTACAAGGGAAATTTCTAGCTTATGTACTATTGTCATTTACTGTAAGAAATGAAAGAAAAAAAAAACATTAATCTCCAGAGAATATTTACCTTGCAACCCAATAGTGCACTTGGAAATTACTGTACCCTAAAACAGCTCTGATAAGCAAAGATGAAACTCAAATAGCTAAAAGGGAACTAAGAGAGCTCTAGCTTAGTATCAAATCCTGTTTTAAGACTTTCTGCTCTTAAAGACATCCTGTTTATATATTTAATCAATGAACTGGATGTAAGACAAACAAAAATGGCCTGCAGGCTTCTGTGAAATGCATATTTGCAAAGTTGGAGTAACTCAGCTTTTAAAGTAAACAGCTAAACAGCCTGGGAAATTCCCCAAATTCCTGGCAGATTCTGTTTCTCTGTGAACAGTGTTCTAATTTTTTTCTGGGAATGTATCGTGGTTCAATGGTAGGCACATAGGAAAGAAAAATTCTTTTCTTTTCTGCTCTTTCCTTACATGGATCTAATCAAAGAATTCGATTTGGTAAGACTCTGCCTCTGACCAACCCTTACATCCGACTTCTGGCAAAAGGAGTTTCTGCATAACGAAATCTCAGGGGATTGCTTTGTTTGTTTTAAGACCTGCTTTCTTTTCAAGTCCTCTTCTCCAGAGAGGACAAGGACACTGGGACAGGAGGATCCTTGGGTCACTCCATTTGTCCCACATGAAGCTCAGACCTTCCCCTCAGCTTGGGCTGCACACACTGCCAGCCCACAGGACTGCTCATCGGCATCACTTCTGCTGGAAGGCTCTCTGCTGACAGGCAGAAACTTCTGCACATGTGTAGCTCAGAAGCAAGCACGAGTCACACCTATTTATTCTGCTAACAGCACTCCTGCTCTGCCACAGCCCTGACCCTTACACGATCTTTACTCTGATGTTGTTACACAATGAGCCCACCGCTTTTCACACTTTGCCTCTGAGGTCTCAAAACAAAGAGAAAGGTTCTTCATTCCCCTAATCTTCTGTGTACCTGTCCTAGTTTTGGTTCACCTTTCTTTATCATGGCTGAGCAGAAATGTGTGCAGTATTTCAGATGAGGTCTGGCCAGGCTCTCACGTAATTACATTGATATTTCTCTCTTTAAGAACACAAAAACAGAAATACAGAAATAACCCCATCACTGTGCATCCCAGTGCTTACTTTTCTTTCTTTCTGCTCCACTGCATTGGTGCCTCAGCATCAGTTGCTAAAATGCTTTTGCTCGTTCATTCCACTGGCATTTCCAACTCAGGAGTCTCTGCCTCGTGACAGAGATTCCTGTGAATTTTTCTTTAATTGTTCTTCTTGTGAATTGTTCTTCAGGTTTGTGACTGTGCACTCTGCACTGTGCAGGACTCCAGATAATCCCACCTGGGCTCCCCGTCCCCAGAAGGCTGGAGCAGATGATATTTCAGGGTTCCCTCCAGCACAGGCTGTCCCATGACCCTGTGATTCTATGAATAAAGGCATTTCCATTCCCTTCTGAGTCTCTCTCAAAGGATATTTCAGTCTTCTCCTGTAGTAATGGGGCCTTTGTGTCCAAAGCCTTTACCAAAGATACTAAACAAGAGAAGTCTGTGATCAGCCCTTGAGAACCCCCATTTATAAACAATTTCTTGCTCGCTTTTCTAAAATAACTTTTGCCATTTTCCTTCAGCTAATTTTATTTTTTCAATAGCTACTCCTATTTTTCAACTCTAGCACAATTTCTCCATCTGAAGCAATTGCATCTTATATGGCATTACATCGAATATTTAAGCAGTGTTGTTGCTTATTTCTTACTGTCAATTATTTACCTAATATACAGACAATAAATTAGCAATCTCAATATTTAGTTTATAATGGGAAGACAAATTTTAATAACCTGCTTAACCCAAGACAGACTACTTACAAGCCTTGCTGAGAATCTCAAGAGCTTTGATATTTCAATAATTCAGAATAATGAAAACCTGCCAACCAGCTCATTATGTGACAGCTAAAGGAGAAAGTTCTTCACTGCCTGGAGACAGGAACCCAAACTGTGCTGGGCAGACTTCACTGGGCTGCAGCCAGGTGTGCCAGCAGCCTGTGGAGCTTTCTAAACACACACAAGCAAAGCTCTCCTGGTGCACATTTAAAGCAAACACACCTGGCACAGAGGTTTTCTCTCTGGCTCCCTGAAGGAGCTGCCTCGGGCTGAGATAAGCTGTGGCAGAGGCACAGCAGCCACTCAGCACTGACTCCACCAATGAATGTTTCCATGCTACACCAAGACCTTTGTGGTTTAGCTTTTCCATGTCTAAACAGAGCAGTAATGATTCCTTGACTGCAGACCAAACTCATAATTAGCAGGAAACAGGTTATTTGCAAAAGCTATGCCAGCTGTTTTCACAATACATTTAATGTCATTATTTCAAAATTCTGCAGGGAGAAAAGATTCCTTCTCTACCATTACAGTCTTTTTCCATAGGAGCTATGTAGGAAAAAAAAAAACCAAAACCTGAATGGATGGCAGAAATGGAGCATGCAATCCCAGGGATGATTGTTACTACAGTTTGTTTATCAGGAATTACCCACTTCCAGTGAGCCTGTGGCTATTCTGGAGTTAAATATCACCCAGGTGAGTAAGCAAAGTACTGCATGTCCTCTGAGGCAGCTGCAGGACCATTTCTACTTCCAGTGAAATCAGTGTAAATCCCACTTTTCTGCAATGAATCCAAGTTCTTTCACTCCCTTGTGGATGAGTGCCCACACCACGTGCTCTGTGTAAGATGTTTCCCCAGTGACCACTTGACCCAGGGTTTACAAACAGAAAATTCCAACCCTCCTATAAAGAGGATAACATTTAGTCTTTGTGACAGTAAATAACCCCCCCACTTCTCCTGCTCACCAGCCATGCTCCCTTCCTGTAACAGGAATTGTATCACTGCACTGATGGGAAGAAGAGAAAAGGGATTTTTTTTTTTTTTAATGGTTGTTTTATCTATCACTTTCACCAAGACAGAAATTCTAGACTGATTCACAGATGGAAACCCCAAATGCCATGCAGCAAAGCATTCATCTTTGGACAGGAAAGAGTATGGGTTTGATATACCACAGCAAAGGTTATGTCACCTTTAAATACTTTTAAAAAGACTGCACAGACACCTTCCTTAATACTGGAGTGACAAAACATCAAAGCCTTTAATCAGACAGGCCCCAGTGAAGTGCAGTTTCTGTATGGTCCTACAGACTAACCTTGATCCTCTAATACTGATCCCATTAAGTGATGTTGTCACCAAGCTATGTAGAAACAGAAGGAAACAGGAAGAAGTAAAAAAATAAAAAAACAGGTGGCACTTGAAATAATGAGAATACAAAGGCCAGTGCAAGCACCAAAAGCAGAGGAGATCAAGAGGCACTGCAGAAGGAGCACTGAATTACAGCAATGGTAGCAGGGCAAAGAACAGAAACTCTGTAGAACAGGCTAGTTTAAATTTGTATTTTAAAAAGGTGTACTTTCAGTGAGACTGGGAGATCAGTTCACAGGCATGAATGTAAAATACCAGTGGGAAGGAGCAAGACTTTCTAATAAGCTGTCTTGAGGTACAACAATTGATCTCTGTTACATGAGCAGCTCTGGCAGTTGACCTTGCCTTTCTGTTGATTTTTTTCAGCTTTGGAGGCTAAAATTAACTTTTAAAAATATAATAATTTTCAATCTGACCCAATTAACCCAATAGAAATTAATAGATAAATAGCTGAATTGGACCCAGTCTGTTCCTAAATAAATACTTTTGTCTTTAAGTTTGCAGTAAGCACTTTGCTTCTTCATTAGACTGGTAGAAAATGCAAAAAAGAAATGCACACTAACTGAATCTAGACAAACTGTAACCTTCACTGTGAACCTAAAAGGCAAAATCCAGCTTTGTTAGCAACTCTTATCTATTCAACACATCCACAAATAAGACTGCAATTCACGGTGCTCCTCACAGGAGCCACGACCTGAATATAGAAAAGATCTTCCCTATTTACCTGCCTCTGAAACTCCTGTGGGTGTAATGCAGACCACATTTTTGTGGGGAACGAGGCAAACCAACTGGAAGCTTTTAGAAGCTACAGTACATCAAGTGGCATTTTAGCCATATATAGATGTGAAACCTTTCTTTTTTTGATGGTGTAACACTGCTGCAAAAGGAGAGGTTTGGATCTGAAAAAGAATTTTCTGTTGCTTCCTTAACAAATGGGCTTTTTCCTTTCTGTTCTCCTTTCTGGTTCCCTGTTCATGTGAAAATTATCCCAGGCTCCAGAATATACTTTCTGTTTTGAAGGTTCCTGTAAATCAATATCCTTACAAACAACTGCAGAAAGTGTACTCACTGGGACTCATAAGCCTGTGCTTTAACAGCTCATGGTCCTTGTCAGCTCGTGATTAACTATGACATTAATTCTATAAATATATCAGAATGTTGGACTTAAGTGGCTTGGGATACTAATTTTGCTCACTTTTTCTTGAGGCTCCAGCTGCCTTTGAAGGTTAGTCACACAACACTGACTGGTGAGGTGCCTCAGTGACCTATCAAACAGAAGGATGATGCAAAAGGCCCTTTGGAAATATTCCTGGGAAAAAAAAAAGTGATGCAAGAGATGGAGGAAGAAGCCACCCATGCCCTGCTGTTAGTAAAACATGATGCACAGGAAGAGCTGGGGCTGTATCCTGAGGCTGTGGGAAAAAAGTGGGGACAGTGAGGGCTCCCACAGGGCTCCCAGCCCTTCCAAGGAACAGCAACATTCTTGGAATTAGGTTGTTGTGACCACACAGCATTGCTGAGAATCCTGCTGTCTTCCCCTAACACTCTGCATAGACATTACACAATTAATAAAGCAATGAACAAAGCAACAAACTCCAGTGCAGAAACCATGGGTTGAAACTTTTACTGCAGAACAAGAACAGTGCTTGCTGATGGGGAGAAGCACAGAACTTGGATATGGCACCAAGTGATAAGCTGGAGTCTGTTCCTAGACAGAAGTTTAGAAAAGAAAATATGTAGGGAGGATTTTACACAGGGGACTAGATTCCTACTTCTGGAAGAGAGCATCTGTGGAGCAAAATCTTCAGGATTCTGCTGGGATGGACTGTCTTGGACTAGCTGATCTCCCATTTTTGAGGGTCCACAGGGCTCCCCATGTGAGACCAGCTTTGTACAGTCCTGACCTCAGCTAGATAATTTCCAGTGAGCTGCACATTCCTAGTTTAGAGATATGACACTCTCCTCTCTCCCTTCATTCTAAATTTGATGGATTTTCCCAGAGTTGTTCATTTCCACCATTCCACCTCCACTCTGCCCAGATCACCCAGTGCCTGAGGGAATGTGGGGGTGTGGATGAATATTTGTAAGACAGCTTCCTTCTGAAGGGGGCACAGAGAATAATCTCGAGGACATTTCCCAAAATGTGCATCTGGAACTGTACTGAGACTCTGGGAAATCCTAGCAGATTCCCTTTGTGGGATTACTCAGCTCTTATGGAATAATGGAATAATTATGCACCATAAGGAACTTTGAAGACAGCATTTAGGCTGCAGATGCAAATCCTGGAAATTCTCTTGGGAACAACCTAAGAAATAATTTAAAGAGGCCAACAGCTCATCTGGAGTATTTCCAGCCTAAGGTAATGGTGCAAGAGGGCCTTTAAAAGGCAGAGTTGACTGCATGGTTTCCCAAATTTTGTCTTGGCAGTGATCAGCAATGCACCATTCTACCAAAGAACTAAAAAAAAAAACCCCAAAAACCCAGTTTTTTTAAAAATATAAAATTCTGACATTTCAGATCAAATTCTGCTGATAAATACTGTGATCCTGGTGAGGGGAGAAATTAATCCCATGAGTTTAACTGAAAAAAATCCAAATGCTGAAGTGAGAGAGTTGGCAATGGGGAGGAGGTTTTTATTATCCAAAGGTGCTCTTTGACTGGGAAATACTGTGAGAAAAAGACTCTTTGCTGGATCCCAAGCTACAGCACCCACATTTCTAGACGTTGACACTACTAGGAATCTTCAGAGAAAGTAAACACATTTTTCTGTGTATTTCTCAGTAACATTGCAATCATACTTCCTTTTTGTAACAAAAAAGTTAAAGAAAACAGAATGTTTTTCTTTCAAACAATTATCAAGCACCTTCAGAGTGGACATAGAACAAAATGCTTAGCAAAGCTCAATCCACAGACATAATCTTCCAGGGGCAATAAGCGAGATGAAGGAAGGATGAAGATATTTGGTCATTTCCAGTGGGTGCATTAAAAGACTAAATTTTAAAATGTGCTTTTTAAAACAACGTTTAAAACCATCAAACTCTGTTTGCTTCACTTCCACACAGAGCAGACAATCATCATCAGACACTGGCCGAGCTGTATTTCAGGATATAAAAGGCTTCTAATGACAGCAGGGATTTGGATGATAATGATTTGGGATATTAAAGACTAAGAAAACTCTTTTGTTACACACACTTCAGAAGAGGAACCAATGAGGAGGCAATAAGTAAATAACAGAACAACTAACAGGAAGATGAGCATTAGACTTTGGCATTGACCAGCAAATGAAAAGCAGAGATGCTACAGAGACATCGATTATTGAAGAGGGAACATGATAAAGATGAGACATTGTTTTTATTAACCAAACCTGTTTAGAGAGACAAAACCCATCAGCCAGAGCACGGCTACAGGGGTGACAAGTGACAAGGGTTACTGGCAGTGTGGGAGGAAGGCATCCCAGCCTGAGGTCGGTGCTTTTCCCTGTCTACATTCCATTGCTCCACAGTGGGCTGCACGGCACTTTGACATTTCCAAAGGCAAAGCCATGGCTTGGAGAGTCTACCAAGTTAAAAGCTGCTGTTCAAATTGTCTTTTTTTCCAAACTGGTGTTTTCCTGAGATTCAAAAGACTGTAACATTTCAAGGTGGAGAAGAGCTGTGTGGGCGAGTCCAGCCCTCTTCGGTGGAACAACTGCAGCTAAGCAGGCAGTTTTCAAAGCTCCTGTTAATGGCACTTTCACACATCACATTCAGAGGTGATTGAGGAGAGCACTCATCTCGGTAGGCAGCTGGCAAGTGCATCGGGCCTTGGTATGGTCACAAAGTTCATGGTGCAGTGCAATAGTGGACAGATCTTTTCATGATCCTTCAACACTTCACTCAAGTGTTTCATTTCATCAGTTAGCTTTCCAATTTCTCTTTTCAGGGAGGTATTTTCTTGCTCAAGAGACTCATATTCCTGGAAGGAGGGAAAAAGAAAAAAAAATAAAACAACTTACAGTCAAAACATTCCTTTCACTGCTTCCATCTTGAGTACATTCACATAACTGTAGAGAAACAGTGTGGTTTCTTACTACACCTTACAAAGTGCTGAGGAAAGACAGACACAGCCTGGGTGCAGGGACAGGGCAAGTGCTTTCCACCCTGTGCCCTGAGCACACTGAGATTCCTTCCATGGCCCTGAGGAGCAGGAGGCACTGCTGGCCCTCAGGAGACCCCAGGAGCCCAGGGCTGCAGGCATGGATGGATGATGGATGGATGGATGGATGGATGGATGGATGGATGGATGGATGGATGGATGGATGATGGATGGATGGATGGATGATGGATGGATGATGGATGGATGGATGGATGGATGGATGATGGATGGATGGATGGATGGATGGATGGATGGATGGATGGATGGATGGATGGATGGATGGATGGATGGATGGATGGATGGATGGGATGGATGGATGGATGGATGGATGGATGGATGGATGGATGTGGATGGATGGATGGATGGATGGATGGATGGATGGATGGATGGATGGATGGATAGATGGATGGATGATGGATGGAGATGGATGGATGGATGATGGATGGATGGATGGATGGATGGATGGATGGATGGGATGGATGGATGGATGGATGGATGGATGGATGGATGGATGGATGGATGATGGATGGCTGGCTGTCCCCCCATGGTGGCCTCTTGCACCCCAGGCTGCCTCTGCTGGGAAGGGCCAAAATGGACTCTGCACTGAGATCAGAGAAAGTGAAAGCACTGACAGCGAGAGGTGCTGGGAAAACCCAGCACTGCTGGGAGAGAGGGGCAGCCCCTGCCCCAGGGCAGTGCAGGGCAAAGCCATTTATCCAGGCTAGCACAACGGGTCCAGTGCTCTCCTCCAGGCCTGCCAGAGCTTGTAGCCACCTGCTCAGAAGCCTGAGGACTCAGGAGGAGGGATGCATCATGCCAGCTTGATGCCAGACTCATTTTGTCAGCAGAAGGCCAGGCCACAGCCTTGGTTAGCCCTGACCTGGCTGCTTTGGAGCTAAGGCTCCTCTGGCAGTAAATAAGCTGCTGTTAACTGCAGGGAAGTTTTGACTGCTCTGCAGCATACATGTGATGGATGCAAGACTCCTGTGTCACATTTTTTGGATAACTGTGTGTCTCAAGCATCCCTGCTTCTAAGCCTTCCCATCTCAAAGAGAAGAGAGCCAGACCACTGAAAACCTGAAGAAGGATGTCTCGCTGCTGGCCCAAGGCTCAACATCCGCCCACTCAATCTCACCTCCCTGGGAAAGCTTCAGAGCAAACTTCAAAGCCTACATGTGCCTTAAAAGGCAGCAGGAGAGCCTCTCATGCAATGTCCTTCTGGACAGCCTGGCACTGCCCCTCTTTGCTGCAGAACTTTGGGCTCCTTGCCCTCCTTCTGCCCCACAGTCCTGGGTTTTGGAGTAAGTGTTGCTGTCCCATTGCTCTGTCCCATTTTCAGGGGTGAGACTGTCACGTTGTTCTTGCTAAGATCAAGCAGATCTGCCTACACCTGGCAAAACCTGTGTGCCTCAGAATGAAGATTCCCTGCACGAGGAAGATCCTGAAGTTCAGGAGAAACATCAGAGAGGCTGCAGGATGGCACAGGGCCCAAAAATGATTCCACAAAAGCCAGGGGTTACCCCTTTTCAGAAGTACCTGCACCTGGCTTTCTCAGGCGCTGACTCAGAGGAGATCTGGGAAAGACCAAGCCCAAAATTCCCCACATTGTCCCTCTTAGCATCTGCTAACTGCTGGCAGATCCTTCCACAGTAAGAAAGAAAAAAGCCTGTGCTGAACCTTCAGAGCTGAACAACTGACTCAGCCACAGAGGCAGTGTGCTGCAAAACTGACACTTACCCCAAGAGCTGACTCCTGCCTACGAGAGCACTGTGGTGTGAGGTAACATCCAAAACCAGAGAAAAAGGATCCTTGTCCTCCAGTGTTTGCACTGGGGACACAAGAAAGCCACCCCACATTGCGATATTAAGAGTTCTGGAAGAATCAGTTACGTTAATTTTATTTGTTTAAACACCCACTGTCGCTTTTCAAAGCGTGCAAGTGTAACAGTTGGCCAAGCCCAGCTCTCAGGCTTGCAGGTTCCCCAGGCCCTAAGAAGCTTTTCCAGCTGGGTTTGTCTGGGCACCCTGATGCTGACAGCGCTGACACCACAGTTCTAGAACTGATCTCAGCCAGCATTGCCACTGCACGGCCCCCTCCTCTTCCCTCACCTTGTGAGACAGCAAGAATTCATCCACCGTCAGAGCAAACGTGACAAGCTTAACACTAACACAGAAGAAAATGGTTCTGGTTTAGCCCAAAGGAGCCCTGTGATCCCATTCTTTGGGTGGTCACAGGAAGAGCAAAAGAGGGAGGATAAGGCAAGGGCTGGAGCGCGATCTCTCTCTTCCTAGCAGTGTTTACTGAAGGCAGAGCTGCACTGCCCAAGAGCAGCATCGGTGGCTGGGAGTTCCCGAGCAGGGATCCCTCAGCACAGCTCTGAGCAGTGTGAAGACAGCCCCGCGCCTGCGGAGCAATTCCCGATTATTGCAAAGTCCCGTGCTTGGTCCCCAAGCCATGCCTGCAAAGCACCAAGTACCCATTCACCTCGTGAAGTTTATCTGCTTTCTGAGTTTGCTTCTTCCGGCTCCTCTGTGCAGCAACTCGATTTTTTTCTCTCCTCCTCACTTTTCTGTCATCCTCTTCGTGACTCTGGAAGACACCAGCCAGAAACACTTCGCTAGTTTGCACACAGAAGATGCCCGAAGGCGGGCGTGTAACTTTCTGCGAAAGAACACTTGCAATTTCAGGCGCTGATCCGCGTGGTCCCCGCCAAGAGCAGCGCATCCCTGTGCCTGCAGCCAAGAGCAGAGCATCCCTGTGCCTGCAGCCAAGAGCAGAGCATTCTGCCCTGCTGGAAGCCGGCCTGCTGCCCGGGGGATGCAGGGCAGGGGCAGGCCGGGTCCCCGGGCAGCACGCTTCACCTGCCCCGCTGCAGCGCGGCCCACGGGGCGAGCAGCGGGCAGCAGAGCCCCGCTCCCTTCCCGGCTGAGGAAAAGCGGCGGGCAGCAGAGCCCCGCTCCCTTCCCGGCTGAGGAAAAGCGCGGGCAGCAGAGCCCCGCTCCCTTCCCGGCTGGGAAAAGCGGCGGGCAGCAGAGCCCCGCTCCCTTCCCGGCTGAGGAAAACCCGCGCCCAGCAGAGCCCCGCTCCCCTTCCCGCTGGGAAGACCCGCCGGGCAGGTCAGAGGACAGCCCCCGTCCCTTCCCGGCTGAGGAAAAGCGGCGGGCAGCAGAGCCCCGCTCCCTTCCCGGCTGAGGAAAAGCGGCGGCAGCAGAGCCCCGCTCCCTTCCCGGCTGAGGAAAAGCGGCGGGCAGCAGAGCCCCGCTCCCTTCCCGGCTGCGGAAAAGCCGCTGTCCCCGCAGCTTCCCGCGCTCCGCCCGCTCTCCCACCTGGGAAGAGCTTCGCCCCCGGGGACAGAGGGTTCCATGCGCAGGGCATCAGCCCCACGTGCCGACCCCCGCCCGCAGCGCAGCCCCCCGCCCGCCCTCTCCGTACCTGCGGGCCGCCCTGTGCGCCCCGCGGCAGCGCGCCGGCCCCCGCCGCTGTCGGGACAGCAGCGCACGACATGCCGGCCGCGCCGAGCCGCCCGCAGGGCTCCCGGCCCGCGGGGGCAAGGGCGGGGACAAGGGCCGGGCGGGACAAGGGCAGGGCGGGACAAGGGCCGGGCGGGACAAGGGCAGGGCGGGCCGGGGCACGGGCGCACCGCCCCGGGCCGGGGGTGCCGCCAGGTGCCGGGGGTGCCGCCGCCCCCGGGGCCGTCACACGGAGCCCGGAGCCCGGCCCCGCTCCCCGCCCCGCCCGCCCCCCGGCGCCCCCGGCTCTCGGGGAAGTCCGGGTCACGGCGCTGCCGGGCAGGAGCTGCCCCAAAATCCCCCGGAGAGCCCCAGCCCCGCGGGCCGCCTGGGTTCGGCGCCCCTCCGGGAGGCCCGACCGGCTCTTTGCCCGCAGGAAGAAACTCCCCGCAGTTTCTCTGCTCTCCTCTCGGCGCTGCCCCCCGAGCCCCCGCCGCTCATCCCCGGCCGCTCCCGCCCGCCGCGCTCCGGGGACATCGGCTCGCTGGAGCCCCGCGCCGGGGACAGCCGGCTCAGCCCGGGGTCACGGGGCTGAGGACACGGCATCCGTGCTGGGATACAGCGATCTTCACTTTCGCTACTCACCCTGTTCCTTTAAATAATAAGGAAATGCGACAGACTTCTTGTAAAGGCAAAGCCAGACAAAGACTGCTGGAAATGCAGTTGCTGCAGACAGAAATCTTTCTGTTCCACTATTCCATCGAGAGTGTTTTAACAGACTGAACGCTGTTTCCTTACCTCTTGGAACAACTTCCTTGCATTTTAATTGCACAGCTACCTTGGCCTTACGCTCTGGAGGAAGGTGTTTGCACTGACAGCTACTGCATCCTTGCTCTACTGAAAAAGGATTTTTAACTCTTGCACCCTCCTGTCTGTGCTCAACAAACGGAGGAGAACACATGACCACGGCGAGGAGGGCACATGCCCCAGACTGCAGGGCAGTCAGTCATAAAGCCCCAGGTATCTCAATAAATCAGATACTTCCTTATTTTTCTGGTTTCCTCAGCAGCTTGAGTCATCCCGCCTAGATGAAGTTAAAGAGTTGGCAAACTGAGTAAATATAGACTATCCTTCCAGGAAGATCTGGCTAACAGTTCATGCTAAAGGTGAGGGAACCATGTTCCCCAGGAGTCCAAGAGTCAAACTGAAGTCTGTGCTGTGCCACAGGTTTCCTGGCAGGCTCGGCACTGTGACTAAAAGACTTGAGCATGACTTCCTGGCTTTGAAGCTCTTCTTCCCAACTGTTCCACCTCCAAGCAGCTTGTGTCGCCACCCTCCAGGCTATCCATGCATTTATTTGATTTTGCACTTTTCAAAGAGTTTCTCCAACCCTGGAGGACCAAGTTCCTGTGAGTCTTCCCACCCTAACAGCCATGGAAAGGTGGCTGGTGACCACAACTGGGAAGCACACTCCTGCCAATACACCCTGACCTAACCTGCACCCCCTGACTGTGCTGGGCCTCCCATGCACCTCACAGGGCACTCCCTGGTTCCTTCAAAAGCAGTCTTGCTTCTTTATCCCTCTGTCATCTCCTGTGCCAAGAGCAGGATGTTCACCAAGGGCTGCTCATGGAGGCAGCAGCAGGTGTGGATTCAGTGCCATTCTCCAGCTGAGGGGATCCAAACCAGCACCTCCTGGAAGGCACCAGGCAGGGTGTTAGCAGAGGGTGAATTGCTCTCAACTGCTCCTTTGAGGCAGCCTAATCTTGCATTGACTACACCTCATGCAGTTAAAGGAAAGCAGTACACGAGGGCACCAGCAGAGACTTAGTTGGGACAGCTGCTTAAAAAGAGAGCACTGAGTTCTTGTTGCCTTTGTAGCTTAAGCTCAGTTGAAATAAGCAGGACTAGAAGGCAGTATTTTCACAAGCTCAGGGATCAGGTGTGTTCTCTTGCAATAACTGCTATGAACCATGTGAATAAAACACCTCAACAGCCCTCCAGAGTAATCTGGGGGAAAGAAAATCCCCTTCCCAGAAGGGCTTTGAACTCCATGCTTCAGGAGCAATGCTGCCACAAATGGCACCTGCACAAGCCACCTGACAGCATCAAATCATGAGCAGCTCACCTAGAATTCATTAGTCCTGAATAAATATCCACTTCACTGAGTAACTACCAGCGGCTGCAGAATAAAGTTTCCAGGATAACACAAGCATGGGACAAGCCAGGGGACAGTCCCCTTGGGCCTGAATAGTCTGTTCTTGTTCAGAACAAATGACAAAGGAAATGACAAGTCGAAATTTGCTTGTGGGAACGAGTTTCTACTTAGTATTAAAGCTATCTCTGGTACATCTGTAGAAATGCCTACACAGTAATTCCAGGTAGTGCAGCAGCAAAGGCAGAGCGTTTCTGTGCAGGAGAGAAAAGCAGCACAAAAAGCAGCCTAGTCAGCTGAGCTTACATTTTATAACAGCAGTTTATCAGTGACTTTTGTCTGCACTGAGGCAGCCTACACACATGCAGCCTAGTCTCTGCTCACAGCTTAGCAGAGCACAGCTCTTCTGGAGAATGGCACGTGTCAGAACTGGCTCTCAGAGCACCCAGGCTTCCAAACGGATGTCAGGGTCCACATGAAGATTTCTGGAAAAGGAGCTTTCCCTTTACAGTCTGGAATCCCCTTTGTTCAGAAAGTACACACAGCAAAAGCTTGCGTGGATGCTGCTCCAATTTGCAAGTTTTTCTTGGCTGGGGATGGCCCAGCCCCATGAGCAAAAAGCACATTGCACACAGGACACACTAACGAACAGTGAAATGTTCTGTCTCGCCCCTGAAGGCCAAGAAATTCAAACTCAGTTTGCAAAGGAACCCAAGCATCCATCACCGTGGAGCTGTCTTACAAAATTCAAAGGCTATATAAAGAAAAACTACCAGACATTTCTTGATGCAATACCAATTCGCCCCAAGTTAAAAATAAGAAGTTTGGCTGTTGTGACATTTCAGTAGAAGCCTGATTAGACATGTCTTGCACAACACTGCCAATTCCTGTGAAAAGTTAACTGAAGGACAAAAGGCTACTGGAATGGGGGAAATGAAGTGGTTTATATATTTCTGCCAATGGGAAGAACACTTAGTTGCAGGTATCACTGGCTTTAGAAGTTTTTTAATAATCATTTGAAAAACTGCTGAACATCCCAGTGTTGAGTTTAAACTCATCATAGAACTTGCATTTAAAGGGAGGTTCTCTCTCCAGTGCTGCTTGGCCAAAACTAGTCATCAGAATTTTAAACTCCTAGTTTATACACTGCACTTGGAATCCTGATTGCTTTTTCTTTGCACAATCCATTTGGCCAGCATTTCCAGATGCATTTTTCTTCTCCCACCCAGCTGCAGTTGCAACATGGGCTATGGAGCAAACACTGACTGCTCTAACTCAGGGCATCCATTCCCACTTTCTTAAAACCCTGTGCAGGCCAATATCCCTCACTCTCTAAATAGAAACATGCACTGTCATGTGAACCTATTAATTTATTTATTAATTCTTAAACCACAGTGCTTTTCCTTTTTATTTATGGCATTTGTCTTACCCCAGCCACTCTTGACAGAACTTCTTCCCAGCTATTCCCTGCTATTTTCTGTACTTGCCTATAGTTTGGAGAGAGGAGAAGAGAATCTTCCTACCAACAGAGGAGATGGCCAAATACTGTCCTAGCTGCCATGCAAAGCCTTGCAGGGCTCACCTCAGCCCAGCAGCACCCAGGATCTGTAGGATGAAAGCTGCAGCAGGGATTTTCAACGCCGCAGAGCACGGGCACTCAAAATAGCAAGTGGCTGTGTGAGAAGCCATCTGAGCCACACGTTCTGCAGCTCCAGTCCCTCACATCCTGTCCTCCCTTACACGAGAGGCTCTGCAGCCCCCAGATTAATAACACTTGTGAGTTCAAAGGCAGTAAATGGAACTACTTCAGTTACTCAAGGCAGAATTTAACACAGATGTCCTCTGAAGTACGCTCACTGCTCAGCCACCATCTATCCCAGGATTAGAACTGACAATATTAGCTGAAGCTTTGATCCTCCTTAATTAATTTATTTCATATAAAAACACACATTTGTATATACAGGAATAATATTTACATATGATTACATATACAAAGTGTCAGTACAGATGCTCACTTTTACAAAATAAATGATGCTAAAATCTGTTTTCTTGAGAATTCTCAGTCTATTATACATTAGGTTGGACCTGTCTTCTTAGCACCAAACATGTCATTAATAAAGCTTCTAAAACCCCCCCTCCATTTACTGTGTAAGAAATATGTTACATACTAGACAGGAGTATTTACTGTAGGCACATGCAGCCATAAACTAGAAAAAGTTATAAATGATTAAGGCACAATGCTCAATTATTTGCAATCTTATTTGCAATCTTCTAGGTACTAATGAGTAAAGAAAACAAAAGTAAGCTAGCCCAAGTGAACACCATTTACTGGTAGCTTGTACTGCTCTTTAAAGTTTAGTCAACACAAATGCAAACACAACCCAAGTCACAATCCTTTCATGGGAAGAAATATCGTTCAGGAAAACCCCAGGCTGCATAACTGGATTACACGAAATGAAATATTGGGACCCTAAGATGCTGATGGTTGAATTCCTGTTCAGAAGAGCACACTCCAAGTAAATACATACAATTATTAAAAATCCAAGTTTCAACAAACATGACTATAAATAAGCCTAGATGACCTACATTCAGGAAGGGTAGAATAGCAGGGACAAATGTCACATGTGTGCATGGACTTCATTAAAACTCCAATGTGATTTCAACATGCTGCAGTGTCAATTATTTCATTGAAATAAAAGCCACCTGCCTCAGTAATTAATGAAGGTGCATTAGAAGAACTAGACAGTCTCCAACCTCTTTAGAGACATAAATGAGCAGTCAGTGGTTTCCTAAAAGACTGCCCACATACATAAAGCATGCACACAAACTCTGAGATGTGTGAGGACTCAAGCTAAAAACTGCAATATAAGAGCAAAAAATGAGTTAAATGGCAAATACACTTGCTGATATTGGATGCTGCTGGTACATGCAGGCTTTCATATACCATCAGCATGACAGCAAAAGGATTAAAAAAAAATATTTAAGAGGTCAAAGACTAATTAAAGAAGCTCCCATGTATAGCACTGAGGGGAGATGAGTTCTAAGAAAAAAGATGGAACACATGGAGCAGAAGTAGAGCTGAGATCCAAGGTGAAAACACAAAGTGAGAAGTTCAGGCACTGAGAGTGATCTTCCTCCGCCGCAGTGGGTAGCGCTTTCTCGCCAGGGAGTCTGCAGCTTTTCTTCTTTTCAGCAAAACATAAGGACTTTTACTGGGAACAGTTCCTCTTGGTGTGACTTCTCCTGGTGGTACTAAATTTTGGACACTGTCTTCCTCCTTCGTCTTGCAAGCAGAAAAGATCTCTTGCCGCAGTTTGCAGAGTTCCAAGGTTGGTTGCAAAGTTAATGCTTGGGAAAAACCTTCTGCTTTTTCTATGAGAGCTGGAATAGACTGCAAAAACAAAGTATCTCAAGTCACATGGGAAAAGCAACGGTTATAAGGCATGCAATGTGCTAGAGAGATTGTGACAGGCACAAAAGCTTCAGTGTGAGCAGAGAGGATGCTCGGGATGGCAGGGGAGGGCTGTCAGTGCAGAGCTCCCACCCTGAGAGTGAGGTGTCTGCACTCAGAAACCATGCCAAGAGTATGCCAAGATGAAGAGTTCCCTCATGACAACTCTAAGCTCAGGAAGTATCACAGGAACACCACAGATGATATGTTGATCCTGAAAATCAGCCTTCTGATTTTAGTATAATGGAGTCAGTTCTCATGAATTGTAAAGATAAACAAGGATCATGTTTGCATTCCTCTGTGAAAAGAAATCACCTGATGGACTTCTCAAGTGACCAGTGGAGATGGAGAGGTGGGAACTTCTCTGTCCAACCTCTGATCACTGTCCAGAAACTGAGAGATACGAGGTCAACAATAAACTGGAGAGTTCTTTTCTTCTTCTCTACCTGAACCCCTGCTGTGTGTGTTGCTGTGTTCCCTCTGCATCACAGTGACACTGATGCCTAAGCAGGTACTGAAGTAACAAATGTCATACTCCAGGTCTTCAAAAGATGTTCTGTTTTTCAGAAGCTGCAGGTTCCAAAATCTCAGTAAAAGCATTTCCCACAGGGTGATCTCCCTTACTACCATGAAAGGGGGAATGCTTTACAAACACAGGGCTTTACCTGCTTCCTAAGCACACAACACACAAGCTGTTTTCTACCCAGCTGTAAGGAAGATGAGTTAGAACCCCTGTTTTGTGTTGTATTTCCAGATGAAGAAGATAAAGCCATATTTCTCTTGGAGCACCCAGAGGTCTCACCTGCATTGCTTCACTGATCTGCTTGGACGCCACTTCGGTCGCCTGCCTCAGATCTGCGATGGAAGCATCTACAGACAAACAGCCCAAATCAACTTCTGGAACACAACCCCCTGTCAGAAAATGGACAGCAAACCAGTAACATCCCTGTATAAAACCTAAACCTGCTGCACAGCCCTTTCCCTCTAACACTGAGGATGACAGCTGCCATGGTTTATCTTACTAGCATAATTCGTTATCACTCAAATTACAGTAGAGGCTAGCAATCTCAACTACAGAAAGCCCCAAAGTTTTTATCTAGAAAACATGAAGTCAGCATTAGAAATAAGAGTTACACAGAAAGATCTGTCTTCAAAACTAAGCTCATATTACATTTGATAAAAACCACATAGAACACAGAGAATAAACACCACTGTGGAGAACATGACATGAAGAAAACCCATTTTAAGGAGGGCAAATAAATCATCCTATGTCTCTGACAAGTTGGCTTTTACAATAAGGGCTAATTTTTTTTTCTGGCTTAACTTATCAAGCATTAGCACCAAAAAGAACGAAGCATAAATAACATGAACTGCATTAATTCTGCTTTGCTACTAAGGAAAGGAAAAAAACCAAAAAAACCCAGCTTTCAGGAACAGTGAAGGAGGCAGCAGGTGCAGAACACCAGGGGGAATACAGCAAATATTTGACTGTAGTAGAAGTATGATAAGATTGCCAATACTTTAATTCTGTATTCAAGAGTTAAACTCCAGGCTTTTATGAAACTGTTTTGCATGTTCTACCATCCACACAACTCAAAATGAGCAGACTAGCATGCTTCTGGGAAGTAAGGAGTCACCTCCACCATTATTAGCTTTCTGTAGGGCTTCAGCAGTGCCTGCAGTAGGACATGGAGTCAGGTGGTGCACACAACCCTAAACCCTGTCAGGGCTGGACACAGCATTCTGTCTGAAGTCAATCTTATTAGTGCTGCTGAAGGCATTTTGCAGTCACTGCATTCTAGCTCAGGGTTACAGTGATTCCCTGCTGGAACCTGGTGACCAGCAAGAGATGGTGCTTGTTGAACTGCCCATGTGTCCAGTGTGCTGGGCAGAGCTGCTTTAGGAACACATGATCCCCAGGTGAACACAGACACTAAAATGCACCATCAGTTTGGGAGAATAAGCAGTCCAGAAGCAACCTCTTTAAACCCACACAGAGCCCTGTGACAGGGCATTCTCTAAAAGAAGGATATGTCTATAATGAAGCATTCTTACAATAGAGTATTGGGATGAGAAGGCTGGTGACCTTATGAAATGGTAAGGACAGAGTTAAGTAAAAGTAGAAATAATTATGTGGATTATTGTACTGAAAGAATGACACACAGTTAAATGAAATTTGCCTGCAGGAGTTTGGCTTGACATAGCTGGCATTATATTCCACAGTGTTCAAGGCTTTCCAAAACATAGGGAAATGAAACAAGGAAATGAAAGGTATTGAGTAATCTAAACATTTTTGGTTTCTGGCCACTGCACTTGCTAAACTGGGATACATAAACTTCCCAAAGACTACATAATACCAAAATTCTGCACAAACTCCAGGGTATCTTTGTTACAACTTTGCCAGTACCAAACCCAACACCACAATATCATAGTGCAAGCTGCTACTAACTTGCAAGCAGTTGTCTGACATCAGAAAAGCCTGGATTTGGACTCTAGAAACCAAAAGGAACTGAGCTATCAAGTGACCCACTGTAGTGCTTCTACTGCCTGCTTTGCTGCACAGGCTGGCACTGCTGCAAGCCATGTCTCCCATCTACAAAGAGGAAATGATGTGTAGAATGAAGTCAGATCAGCAGGCTGTGAACTGGAAGATTCAGCTCAGCTCTCCAAACTCTGAGCTGCTTGTTACAGCTTTATTTACATCGTGGGCAGCAACTCATAGTGAGGATTCTCACTTTCCAAATCAGAGCTGCACTGCTGAGTTCTGCCATTTTTCAATACTTAACAACAGGCAACACAAAACTGCCCACTTATTAAGGCCAGCCTCAAGAGAGCACATCCCCATCACCCACTGCAAAATCCACCACCTTGTTCCAAGGAGTCTGTGCAAGGCATCTTGCCAAAGCATGCTGCAAACTTTCAATGCTGTTTGCAGCTCTGTTCCTTCACCAACCCTCACAAGTGACCCAGGCAGGATGAAATCTGTGTCCTACTTGGCAAGTCAGAGAGTCAGCACTGCCACCAGAGTCCTACACAACAGCTTTCAACTCCCTGAAGGAACTGACTGATTAGGAAGAGAGGTTGAAGCATTTCTAGTACTCGTGTAAAAGGGACACAAGAACAGACAAAGGATAATTAATGTCAGTGATCCATCCAGTTCCCCATCTGCTGATGAAAGGAAGAAGTAAGGAAACCTTCTGGGGGTAGCTCTGACAATTTCTCCCTACTACACAGAGAGGCCTCTGCCAGCTTTCTGCCTTTTAGTACACTGCCTAACTACTATCAGCACCCAAACCAAGAGAAATGGACACAGTAAAACTCAGGCAGCAAAACATTCACTCATGACAAACTTCTATTTTTTAGTTATTTATTTAAACAGCCAATTTTAAACAAGCTTAAAGAAAGAAAAGGTCTTAAACATTTACAGTTAGCCATTAAATGAGGCAGAGTTTCCTCAGTACAGCTGCCCTCCCCACAAAATCTTTACCTTGAGAAGGCTGAGGTCGTATCTCTGCTGGTTTTACCACAGGCTGGTAGAGCTTCTGCATATTCAAAAAAAAAATACCAAAACTTGTGAAATACCCCTTGGTTTAATACATATTTAATATATATATAGCAGTCAGAACAATGGAGATGGTGGAATTATGTAAATCAAGAATGTGTTAGAGGTACAGTTTAAAGATACTTAGTTACTGAAAAGAGTATTCTGGTTAACACAGTTACACTCACTGTAAACACATCACCAGAATCTCTTCAGTTTGCAGAATTCTAATATTAAAGCATGAGAACTGACATCCAGGCATTTTGGAACAAGCATTGCCACCTGCTGCACGGCTGAGGAAAAAGCTGCTCTAGCTTCTCAGGAGCCATTCACAGAACCAGCACGCTTTCAGAGCCACAGACTCCAACAAAGGGGATACTAAGACAAAAAGCTAAGAAAAAGAAAAGTACTTAAACAACTACACTGCAGCCCTGCAATTACTTATACAGCACTAAGAACACTGCTTCACAAACCTGTGACCTCACATCAGTTAACTGAGACATGAAGTACACTAACAATAATTGGCTACAACCCATTTTCAGTTATATAAAAGCAGCTAAAAGGAAGAAGGAAACAAAGCAAGGCCAAGGGAACAGAAGTTAGATAATCTGCAAGTTAGTGCTCTCCACTTCAGGAGCTGTCCCTCAGTCTTCCTCAAGCAAAAGCAAGCAGGGGAAAGCTAATTATTCCTCACTGCAGGTCACCAGAGAAATCTTCCCACAGTTCACACAACTTCTTAGCAAGTCTGCAGCAACAGCTCCAAGCAGAACAACCATGGCTCACATTAGCCTCAAACTCTACAGAATATACTGACTGAAAACCTACAGGATGATCTCTTGCTCTGGCAATTAAAGGAGATCACCACAATAAATGAGTGGCTCTCTCCAGGTAAATCACATCTTCATGGCTGCTCCTTATGCCTCAGGAAGCATCACACGATTAGCTATGGTCATGAAAGAACACAAGAAACCCTCAACCAAAACCAAAGAAACCACTGGTACCTGCAGAAATAGCTGAGAGATGAAGAAAAGGGAGCATTTCCAGAGAAAAACTAAGCTTTTCATATTTCTAACATATATTTCTACATATTCTTACAGGGATAAACTAAACTTCTGCAAAAAATTTTCATTAAAATAATCATCTAGTTGTGGTGGTGTAAACTTTGAAGAGATCAGCAAGAGAAAAAAAAAGTAGCATGGGAGGCATTTCAAATAACTCATCCACTGTGGGACTCGGGTAGCAGAAAGATTAAAAGGCCTTGTTAAACCTTGGTGTTATGCAATAGCATATATTATTTTAGTTGATTTTGTTTGTTTGTTTTACATACTTGATATACTGACAAAAGAGAGAGATCACAGAAGGCAATGTTAAAAAATATCTCAGGTGTTAGACAAAAGTGTCCCCATGCACTTTTCCTTCCTGTAAATCATCTCTGCCTGGCTGACCCAGAGGGTTAACATTTGTCAATTTTAGTCCTCAGAAATGGAATGCAAGCTCCTACACAACTTTCTAAAAAAATCCCTGTCTTCTTTCTTAACCCTTAGTTCATGCAGAACTAGTTAATTAAAAAAAAAAAAAAAAAAAAAAAAGCAATTTCATTTTATGATAAAGAATCAAAAGCAACCATGGGAAGGAGCTTAAAGGTCAACAGAGGATGATTGATTTCTTAGTGAGAAGCTTTTCTGGAAGTCTTAGGTTACTCACCAACATCTCTTGCTCTGCTTTCATGGTCTGGATTGCGTGCACCAGGATCTTTTTAGGCCACTGTTTACGCCTAGACGCTGTCTCTACGATTAATTCATCAAACTGATCCTCCAAAATCTTAATATTGGAATCTGAAAGCAACAAACACACGGAGTTACGTGGAATCCTCAGACCATTTTTTATTTTAAGACAAACTTACCAAGAAAAAGCAGCTTTA
This sequence comes from Sitta carolinensis, assembly GCA_032173965.1. Taxonomy (NCBI): domain Eukaryota; kingdom Metazoa; phylum Chordata; class Aves; order Passeriformes; family Sittidae; genus Sitta; species Sitta carolinensis. The sequence continues at coordinate 1,178,358 of JAVUNC010000019.1, forward strand.
GAGCTCAAATAAAAAGATCGCTCACGATTACCAACATAAAATGCATGTCTTGAATCTCCTTGCTAAGGCAGTATAGAGACTGGGGCATAATTTGATTTTGGCCAGTTATTTTGAACTAAGTGATCTGGGGGGAAGGGAGGCAGAGAAGTATCCACGGGAAAAAATAAAAAATTTATTTCTCTAAGAATTCTGAATCTGTGAAGAAATTGTTATGAAGCAGTGGCTATCTTTTAGGAGAAAAATGGTTTATCTGTGTGATTTACAAGTACTAAACAAACTTCACCTGTACAAACAGTAATGGGGAGACCAACTGATTTTATATCACACAGTGCACAAATAAGTGGTTTAACATTTAAATTCCCTGTTCCCACTAATGTGCTGAGTATAACTTGCAAGCCATGCCATGTCTTCAATCCAGTGGTAAAGAATGGATTTTGAGCACCCTCTCTGGGTCACTCCGTGTAGAATCAAGGGACTGCAAAACTCAGAAAGGAAAAGCCAAGGTGGTAAGACTTCGTGGGTTTGTTTTGGTTGCTTGTTTTAAGATCACCATGAAACCGTTTAAATATAGACAGGAAAGACTTAAGCCACTGGTCAACATGAACAGGGAAGGCACAAAATGCAGGATCCCTTGGTGGCTCAAGCTGGATTGGAGCGAGGCACGTGAGCAAATCTACATCAAATCAAAAATTGCAATGTAGTTCTGACACCTGCTTTATGCTAGCTGTGGGCAGATGACAGCTTTGACATTCTGCATCGTGAGATGAGAGCATTTTTGACCTGGTAGTCAAAGGAGCTGGAGTTTTATCATTCTAGAACTACACCTGCAGACACTTCACAGAATCAGAGAATAGCCTGGGTTGGAAGGAGCTTTTAAGGGTGGTCTACTCCAAGCCCCCTGCAATGACATCTTCAACTACATCACATTGCTCAGAGCCCACGTTTGCTCAGAGCTTCCTGACCATAAAACAGTTCAATGTTTTGGGTTCAACAGCTCCATAGTTAGCTCAATATATCTGTATTTTCAGCTCTGTGTAACTACAAAAAGCATCAAGCTGCAGGCAAAGGGCACCTAATGCCAACACAGCTAAGTGAAAGAAACACACTGAAATTTTCTTTGGACGCCAGACTACCAAGAATCTCCACTACTACTATTCAAAAGGCAGTAATTATCAAGATATTGTTTCTATTCCACGTATTTTTATAGCAATCCTTTTCAACACTCGATCTGTACATTAAATAGCAGCAGCAGTCAGTCTCCTAGGGTCACAGATCTGGGTCGCTGCCCGCAGCACTCGGGCTGAAGGTCCCTCCAGAGCCTCCTGCTCACAGCAGGGCTCACCGGGATTCCAGTGCTTTCAACACAGCCTGCTCAGAACACTTTTGTCCAGGTGTTTTTTGGAATTCTCCAGCGCTGGAGACGAGCTCTGGGCAGCCTCTTCCAATGCTCTGTTAACCTAACAATGAGGGTTCCCCTCCTTACAGCAAGTCAGAACGGCCCCTTTCAATCGGCCCCCTTTTACCTCTGGACCAAACCGAACCGAACCGAACCGAACCGAGCCGAACCGAGCCAAACCGAACCAAACAGAACCGAACCAAACCAAACCAAACTGAGCCAAACCGAACCGAGCCAAACTGAGCCAAACCGAACCGAGCCAAACTGAGCCAAACCGAACCGAACCAAACCGAGCCAAACAGAACCGAGCCAAACCGAACCGAACCGAGCCAAACCGAACCAAACAGAACCGAACCGAGCCAAACCGAACCGAGCCAAACCGAACCGAGCCAAAACGAACCGAGCCAAACCAAACCGAACCAAACCAAACCGAACCAAACCAAACCGAGCCAAACCAAACCGAACCAAACCTACCCGAACCGAACCAAACCAAAGCCACCCGAAGCAGACCCGCCCCGCGGGAAGCGAACGAGAACGGCCGCCTACCGCCCTGCAGCCGGGAATCCTCCGCGGCCTCCTCCCAGGCCTGCCCGTTGATGGTGACGTTCTCCCGCACCGCCGTCTCGAAGTTCTGCAAGGCACGGGACAGGCTGAGAATCCACCCGTGCATCCGCGGATCCCTCCATCCATCCATCCATCCCTCCATCCATCCCTCCCGCAGCAGGAGCCCGGCCCGCCTCCCCGCCCTGCCCCGCTCACCCAGAGCGTCTCCGCCTCTGCGGCGGCCCCGCCGGGCTCCCCGTGCGCCAGGGCCCGCACGAAGGGCGCGCACAGCTCCAGCACGGCGCCCAGCGCGCGCCGCGAGCAGCAGCGCACCCGCGGGTCCCGCCGCGGCCCCGGCCCCGGCCCCGGCCCCGGCGCCGCCATTTCCCGCCTGGGACGAGGGGAAAATGCCGGCCCGGAAGCGGAACCCGCGCCCGCCCGCTGCCTTCCCGCCCGCTGCCTTCCCGCCGGGCGCGGCATGGCGGGGCCGCTGGACTGCCACTGCCACCTGGCCGCGCCCTGCTTCCAGCGGGTGAGGCCCGGCGGGCGGGCGGTGCGCGGTGTCCCGGGCCCCGGTGCTGAATGTCTTGGCCCCGGTGCTGAGGCGCTGCGCGGTGTGCCGGGCCCCGGTGCCGACTGTCTCAGGCCCCGTTGCTCAGACGCTGCTCGGTGCCCGGTGCTGAGGCGCTGCGCTGTGTCCTGGGCCCCGGGGCCGAGGCGCTGCTCGGTGTCCCGGCTCCGGTGCTGAGGCGCTGCTCGGTGTCCCGGTGCTCAGGCGCTGCGCGGTGTCCCGGGCCCCGGTGCTGAATGTCCCGGGCCCCGGTGCCGAGTGTCCCGGCCCCGGTGCTCAGGCGCTGCTCGGTGTCCCGGTGCTCGGTGTCCCGGCCCCGGTGCTCAGGCGCTGCTCGGTGTCCCGGTGCTCGGTGTCCCGGCCCGGTGCTCAGGCGCTGCTCGGTGTCCCGGTGCTCGGTGTCCCGGCCCCGGTGCTCAGGCGCTGCTCCGTGTCCCGGTGCTCGGTGTCCCGGCCCCGGTGCTCAGGCGCTGCTCGGTGTCCCGGTGCTCGGTGTCCCGGCCCCGGTGCTCAGGCGCTGCTCCGTGTCCCGGTGCTCGTGTCCCGCCCGGTGCTCTGGCGCTGCTCGGTGTCCCGGCCCCGGTGCTCAGGCGCTGCTCGGTGTCCCGGTGCTCGGTGTCCCGGCCCCGGTGCTCAGGCGCTGCTCGGTGTCCCGGTGCTCGGTGTCCCGGCCCCGGTGCTCAGGCGCTGCTCCGTGTCCCGGTGCTCGGTGTCCCGGCCCCGGTGCTCAGGCGCTGCTCGGTGTCCGGTGCTCGTGTCCCGGCCCGGTGCTCAGGCGCTGCTCGGTGTCCCGGTGCTCGGTGTCCCGGCCCCGGTGCTCAGGCGCTGCTCGTGTCCCGGTGCTCGGTGCTCAGGCGCTGCTCGGTGTCCCGGTGCTCGTGTCCCGGCCCCGGTGCTCAGGCGCTGCCGTGTCTCCGCAGGACGGGCCGCCGTGGTGCGGGCGGCCGAGCAGGTGAGGCGGGCGGGCCCGAGGGGCCGCTCTGCCCGCGGCCTGCCTGCGCCGCCGGCCTCAGCGGGCTCTCCGTGCCGCAGGCGAACGTGTCGGCGCTGGTGGTGGTGTCGGAGCAGGCGGGCGAGTTCCGGAGCGTGGTGGAGCTGTGCGAGAGGTGCGAGGCCGCCGGGGATCCCAGCCTGCATCCGGGGATGCGCGGCCTCGGGCCGGCCCTGCTCGTCTCTAAACCGGGGCTCTCTCCGGGCTCTTGGCGTTAAACTTGGGTGCTCTGTGCTCTTCCACACTCTCACTATCTGTTCTGTGCCTAGATTTAACGCTCTTGGTGTTAAACTTGGGTGCTCTGTGCTCTTCTGTCACTATCTGTTCCGTGCCTAGATTTAACACTCTTGGCGTTAAATTCAGGTGTTCTGTGCTCTTCCACACTCTCACTATCTTATCTGTTCCGTGCCTAGATTTAACACTCTTGGCGTTAAATTCAGGTGTTCTGTGCTCTTCCACACTCTCACTATCTTATCTGTTCCGTGCCTAGATTTAACGCTCTTGGTGTTAAACTTGGGTGCTCTGTGCTCTTCCACACTCTCACTATCTGTTCCGTGCCTAGATTTAACGCTCTTGGCGTTAAATTCAGGTGCTCTGTGCTCTTCCACACTCTCACTATCTGTTCCGTGCCTAGATTTAACGTTCTTGGTGTTAAATTCAGGTGCTCTGTGCTCTTCTGTCGCTATCTGTTCCGTGCCTAGGTTCCCAGGGTTTGTCTTGCCGTGCCTGGGAGTTCACCCCGTTCAGGAGGTTTCTGCAGAGGAGCAGCGCAGTGTTACTTTGAAGGTAAAACACGGCCTCTCAAACACTGCTGGGACTTTTCAGGACAGGCGACAGGATGCTCTGGTCTGCCTGATTTACCTTCAGGTTTGCCCTGTGTCTTTTCTGCGCTCTGTAATGCAGGAGACCCAGCGGACCGAATCCCAGGCTCTCTCAGCACACCCATTTGTCCCTGTTAGTCCTTATAGCAGAATTGTTCACTGGAGTCATCTGGCTGTACTGCTGCGGTGAAATGGTTTTAAAAATCCCAAGTGTGCTTTGCTTACAGCAAACAGCATCTGCAGATGTTCCTTTGTTAACACGGGAACTGGAAGGCAACTGTTGTGGCTCTGTCCTAAAAACTTCAGGGAGCTGTCTGCAGCCGTTTAAAGTTACCAAGCTATTTGTGGGCCTTGTTTTAATTACCTCTGCTGTTACTGTGAAAAGTTAGCTTAGGAGTGTTTAGAATAAGGTTTATATATATAGAAAGAGAGATATAGATAGAGAATAGAATATGTAATGAAATGGTTATTAAATAAAGAAGATCAATCCTTCAGGCTTCTGAAATCTGCCTTTGCAGCTCACATAATGGCAAGTCCTAAAGCACAGAATTTCAGAACAGTGAAGGAAGCAGCAATTTAATCATAATGCTGGGTTCATCACCCTTTCCTCTTGTAAGGGCAGTGAGTGGTGCATCTTTTATTCTTGCAGGATCTGGATGCTGCGCTGCCTCTTATAGAACTGTACAAAGACAAGTTGGTGGGGATTGGAGAAGTGAGTGGAATTCCATAACTTTGTTTAAATCTCTCCAGCAGCAGCTGTCACTGGAATTACAAAAATTGACTTAATGCTTGTTTTTCTGTATGTGGAAAGAATTGCTATCAGCCTGAAGAAGCACTAAGTTTGATTGGTAGCTCTATTAATGTGCTTTCCTTTATAAATTTGCTTGATTCCTTCTTTTCCTTCGTTGTTGCTGTTAGAAAATAGATGGAATTTATGCTGTATGTAAGATTACATGCTTGTGCTCTCATGTTATCCCAAAGGCCTTCTTCTCTGACAAAGTTAGGCTAAGCTGTGATTTCAATACACTGCACTGACTTGTACAGTTCTTTTTTTTAATCCTTCATCTGCCTGTATCCATCTGCTGTCTCCTGTCTTACATTTGTTTATAAATGAATTGAGGCTTTAGGATGGAGTCTGCCTCTGTCTGTGTGTTAGTACCAGAGGGACTTACATCTGGTTCTGCACTGGCTACAGAAAAAGCAGGTTTTGGCAGAGCTTTGTAGCTAAATTTGCCATGTTGTACTGTGTATGAAGGACTTCTCATTGTCTAATTGTGAATGGGACTGCTTTGACAAACTCTAAATTTTGCCTGAACGTGTTTAGATTTTTAAAAGTATAGAATTAATGGGTAATTTTTGCTAGAGTTATGACTAAAGCTATGGGTTCAGGTCAGAAATTTTACTTACATTGCAGATCCATATGTGAGACTTAATCTGACATAATATTCAATAGACTATAACTCCCAGAAAGCCAGTTACAGACTAAAATGTTAAACACCCTTGTGAGTAGCTGTCAGCCCACAAATGCTTTCATAGTTGAAAAGCTTATGGTTGAGAATGCATTCTTTTTTTTGAGTTAAGCTGCAGCTGAGCTCATTTTAATTGCAGTCTCTAGTACACGTATTTTGAAATGCTTTGCAGTTTTGAAGCATGTTATGCCTTTGTATGTCTAATTATGGTTTTGTTAAGTGTTAGGTCTGCAAAACTTTTTCCCTTCTCTTCTTGTCCTGTAGGTTGGACTGGATTTCACTCCCAGGTTTGCCAGCACTGATGAACAGAAGGAAGGACAAAGACAGGTTTTGATCAAGCAGATTGAGCTGGCAAGAAGACTGGATTTGCCATTGTAGGTTTTGTTTATAGCAAAAGGAGAGCTTGCCAGGTCCCAGTAACAAGTCAAAATATCTCCCAGGATTTGTGGTTATTAAGTGCCCACAGAACTTTTCTTAGATGGATTAAACTGGCACAAGTGTCCTGTCAGTCTCCAGTTTGAGGTTTATTTATAGAATTTTCCTCGTATTTGCACTTCTGCACAGACATCTTATATGCCTTGTCCATGCTAGGTTTTTCCTGTATCTTCACTGTAGCTGAAAGGATTCATATATACATCCCTGGGGTTTTTCATGATAAAAGTAGTAATACACATTAATTATTTTCATCCCAATACACTGTTAGTTTGTTTGTGTTTGTAAAAAAAAAGGTATTTAGCTAAATTTCCTAATGCTGGGCCTCTCCTTGCCGTGCAGAAATGTTCATTCCCGCTCAGCTGGAAGACCAACCATCAATCTCTTGAAGGAGCAAGGTATGCCTTTAGTGCATTCCCTCTGCCCTGGCTTTTGCCAGCAGGATTTCTCCCCCTGTGCCATGTCCTCCCATCCCTTTGTGTGTGGGAGCAGCAGTGCAGAGTGTCTGTTAATTCTGTATGGCAGCACTGGGAGCTGGCACAGCAGCCCTGCTGCTGCTGCTGTGCTTTGCTGTGTTTCTCCAAGGTGCTACCAAGGTGTTGCTCCATGCCTTTGATGGGAAGCCATCTGTAGCCATGGAGGGGGTGCAAGCTGGATACTACTTCTCCATTCCTCCTTCCATTATAAGGAGTGAACAGGTAATGTTTTGTCCTGGTTCTGGCTGGGGCATGCTTCTTCTCTGTGCACTGCATATTTTACTTTGGCTGAATTTCTGCCTGGAGCTTTTGCCTTAGTCAGAATTCCCCCTCTGAAGTCCAGCTAAAACAGCTCAACTATTCCTGAGAAACAAGGTTGTTTGGGTTTTTTTTTTCCTCCTTTAATTGTGGTTTCCAGTGAATTCTTCTTCAGAAGATTCTGTCACTGAACTGTTTTACATAGGGGCATGACATGTAGAGGAGGAGTAGTTTTTGTGATAGGGCTGCTTTCTGTGATAAGCTCAGGAAATGCAAGAGAGGAAGAAGTTTGATTGAAGTGGAGGGAGCATGAGGGGTGGATATAAAAGGGGATAAGGTTAGGTACTTAGGAGGAAGGAAAGCAAACTGGGGTTGAGAGCTAAAGCAGAGAGGAGGAAAAGATACATAAATATTATATGCACAGAAAACAGCAAATCAGAATTGCACTGGCAACTCTGTAACTGCATAATTTAAAAAATAACAATGAGTTCAGCATTGAGATAATAGTACTTTGGATATTTAGAAAACAGGAGAACCTTAATTTGAAGGGACTTGAGCAGCTCCCAGTGTTCTTGCTTCCATTCAAAAATCATTGATAAAATGCAAACAGTGGCACCCAATTCTTTTGATGTTGCCATTAAATGTAGGGAATATTCTCCCTTCATGGCTTTTCCCCCCAGGTTTATGTGCATAAAGCATTTAATGGCTGTCTTATTTTCTTCAAGAAGCAGAAGCTTGTGAAACAGCTGCCTCTGGAAAATCTGTGCTTGGAAACTGATTCTCCTGCTCTGGGGCCTGAAAAACAGGTAAGTGATGGGAGGGGGGGAGGGACTTGTGTGTATTTGTATCCAAACCCACGTCTTGTGGAGGTCAGGCACAGGATATAGAAGTGGTCCAAGTGTGGTTACAAGAGAGCAAAGAGGCTTCCAAGGGACCTTAATCCAAGAGGAATAAACATGTCATTTTTCTGCCACACATGCCACACTGTGACTGCAGTTGTGTCAGAAAGCACTGAATCTGAAACACTAGTGATCTCCAGGAGTCTCCAATTTGGTTGGTTTGTTTGTTTTTCAGGTGAGAAATGAACCCAAGAATATTTACATTGCTGCTGAATACATTGCCAAAATCAAAGGGATTCCAGTTGGAGAAGTTATAGAAGTGACTACACAGAATGCACTAAAAGTTTTCCCCAAACTTCAGCAATTTCTTCGGATGTAGATTCAAACCCTGAACTATATGATGTTGCAGAAAGCATTACTTGTGGTGTAATTAATAAAACCAATGCACATCTTGTTTTAAAGTGGAGTTTTGCAGCTGGAATTTCAAGAAGCAAAGAGTGTTATATAGCTGGATAGGATGAAAATAGGGAATTTCTCAAAGCCCTTTGGTGAGCACTAATAATCTCTCGAATGCAATAAAGACACATTGTTCCTTTGCATCTCTCATGTCTCTGAACAAATAATTTGTAAAGAGCACCATAAAAATGGCAGTTTAGTTTCTCAGACTGCTTGCCAGCTGCTCCTAGTCTGAGAGATGGGTACTGTACAGTGCTTGGTGTCCCCTTCACTCCTTATTTCTGCTGACTGAAAGTCACAAGTTGTGGACCCAGTCATGATAAAAAAGTTCCTGTTAAAACCGGCAGACTACACATCCCTTTCTGAGCAGTTAAAAGGATCCACTTCTGTTTGGTTCTTATCATCTTTTGGTTTGGGCTTTGATCTCTTTTTTCACAAGCAGTGAATGCTGAGAGTCACTTGGGCCTCTTTTGTAAGTGATCTGTTCAGGCAGCTGAAACACACTACACCTAAATTCGAACTACAGCAAAAAACTTACTATACATCTATCCAGGCAGTTAAAGCACAGTAAAAACTACAGAAATAAACATCGTATTTATAACATTCATTTCAATATTTGCAAAAAGCCAATCCCAAAATCTGCATTTCTAACGTGGTGGTGCAGGAGTGCGGCTGGAGCGGGAGGCACGGAGCCGCTCCCAGAGGGAGCTGGCACTGCAGCAGCCACAGCAGGGCGAGCCCGGCAGGGGCCCGTGGCAGAACAAAGCGGCTTTGAGCTCTCCGGAGACCTGCGGCGCCACGGCTGACTCAGGAGGAGGAGACCTGGAGCTGCAGAAAGGGAAAATGCAGCGTCACTCCCCCTGCCTCGGCATCCCTGGCACACAGGGGTCAGAGCAGCTCCCTGCTCGCAGCGCTCTGCTCCGGCTGGGTGTGTGCCCTGGGCTGGGCAGCAGGCTCTGCAGGTGAAGAACTGCTCTGCACAGAAACTCGTTCAGGTCTCACTCGGGACTGGTGTGCTGTGCAGTGAGGAGGAGGTGTGGTTTCTGAGCTGGCTGATCCTCGGCAGTCATTCTGTACCATTACCTCAAAAGAGGAATTTAAGGGAAAGCTTGGATTTCTGCCTGCATTCCCAGGCTGACCCCTGCCCTGGAGAGGCTGGGGAAGGCAGCGTGGCTCTGGGGGAGCTGTGGGGCTGCTCACCGTGAAGGTCTCCATCCCCACAGATTGGCCTCAGCAGCATCAGTGTGTGTGCTGAACCCTGCTGCAAGGCTCTCGGGCTGTCTGGCTAAACCATGCCTTCCCTAGGTAACACACCAAAGTGGCCAAGGATGTGTTGGAGGAAGGACACAGAGCAAATTTAGTTTTCAGGAAAGTTAGTGGTGACCCAAGCTTTCTTTTCAGCCATGCCATCAATTTTGGAGGTCACACAGAGCCCAGGTGAGCTCCCTCTCAGAGAGGGGAATGGCACAGATTGCCTGCAGCAGTGTGGGAAGGGGCAGCTCTCCATCTCCACAATACCTTCAGGCAGCAGCTTTCCTTGGGATGCTACAAACAGCAGATCTGGCTGCACTGTGCAGGAGTCACATGTCATTTTACCTTGCAGGATGGACACTGAGTGATAAAACAACCAAGAAAGGGCTCCTCTATCCGTGCTCACTGAAATAGTCTTTGGAGGGTTGCAGCTGGATCACCCTCCCAGGGCCTTCTGAAATTTGTTTTTAGCCATGGATTAATAGGGCCCAAGTCTCCTGAACTCTAGGGCAAAGTTCTCTGATTTTTTCCAGAATCTGGCATGGGAACAAGTGAGGAAATGGTGATGAGGCCAAGTGGATGAAATGCCACTCATTCCTGCTGTTTATCATGATAAGAGTTTAGACAAATTGACTAAAGACTTCAACTGGAGGTGCTTCCAACAGACTCCTATGCAATGCATAGATAGGCTCTTAAGAGCCAAAAGCAAATAAATAAATGCCTGGAAATGCAACTTTCATCGCTTATGAAGTTCTGCTTTTGTTTGTTTTTTCATTAAGGCAGGCTGGGGTTCAATCCTCTGTTCCCATTACAGAGCAGGAAAGTGAATTTGAGAAAGTCACTGGCTTAGCATAAAGCTTTATTGTTCTCTCCTCTTTGCTTTCTATATGCAGTACAAAGATACTGCTGAGTTCAAAGAAAGGCTATGAATTGCCATAGCACCCAGTTGTCTCAACATTTTCCTCTTCAGCAGGTGGTTATCCATCTGTTCATTTTCCCAGCTGGGGCTGGCTGTTCTCTCAGTGTGAATCTCTTGGGGCATGGGCATTTAAACCCTGAGTGCCCTGGGTGCACACAGTGAGTGCCAAGTGCCTCCTCCAGGAGCTGCTGGATTTTTATGCCCCTTTGAGCTACTGTGAATGACAGAACAACAAGAAACCCTAGTGAGGATCATAGTGCTGATGAACCCTGGGGCAGGAGCTGATTCCCACCTCCCCAAATGCTTGGTGCTGTGCTCAGAGATGCTGCTTGCTGCAAGCACAGGGGATCAGTGCCACTGCCCTGCTGATGGACACGGGATGGGGGTCCCCTGAGGAAGCAGAAATGTTGAGGCACAGCACTGAGGACAAGGAGGCTGGAGGAGCATATCTGATGTCCTATGCACTGGCCAATGTACATAAAAATCTGTACAAATCCAGGAACAAATCCAGGGAGGGATGAGTCTCGAGCTGGTTTTTAATTTTTCTTCAAGAGTCTCTTTACACGAGGTTAGTCTGGGTAGACCATGGCTGGGTAGCTGTTGGTATCAGACTCAGCAGCTGGGCGTGGGGCTCCTCTTGGAGAGGGAATGGAGACATCTCCCTGTCCACAAACTCCCACAAACCTTCCAGGCACTTGGTACCCCCAAGACGTTTGTCTCTTTGCTGAATTTTGCTGACCATTGTCAAAACCTCTGCGTTGTGGATGTAGACTAAGGGTCAGCATGACCATGTTAAGTGAATTCCACAGAAATGTGTGCACATGGGATGCTGCATCTCCTGGGGGGAATTAGACCTGTGGCTTGGAGCCTCCCCGGTCTGCTCAGCCCGTGAGCCCTGTGCAATGGACCCGGGTTATCTAGCAGGAAGAGCTGTCCTTGTGAAGTGTCCTGCCTGGAGAGGGCAGCTTTGAAGTGCTGATTTGCACTGGCTTTATTGTTATAAACATATAGAGAGAGCATTTTTGTGCTCAGATCATTTCTGGACACACAACAAAGGGTGAGGAAGCAAACAAATGGAGTGCTGTGGGAGCAAGTTAAATGGAGCACCATGTGGGGAGTTCCAATCACAACATCACCAGATGAGTTCCCGTTTCTCTAGGGGTCATTATTCCTGCCTGGAAAAGTGGAAACTCAGCTCTGTACTACACAGGATCTCTGTGCTGTGTTGAAACAATGGTGAGAGCACTTGCAGTGGGCTAATGTGGTGCATAATGTGCACAGACACATGGCAGCACTGTCCAAAATAATCCCTCCAGTGCTGCTGGTGAGTGCAGCACACCCACTGACAACCCACGTGGGTGACATTTATCCAAAGATGGAGTTGCTTGACCAGCACAAGTAGGCTGCTGTTGTGCCAAAATAGTTTCTTTCAGTTTCTTTCACCCAGTGTGCAAGAGGTAATGCACACACAGAGTCGAGGTATTTGATTTATTTACAGTTCTGTGCAGAGAGCAAACCCAAAGCACAGCCCCGTGCCAGCACTTTGAGGACAGTTAACCCCAGCACAATAGCCCGGGGTGATGAAGGGATGGCTGACAAGGCAGTGGTTTGTGGGTCAGGAAGGGTGGCTCCACAAGAACTGTTCCAGAGACCGAGTGAAAGGTTTCCAGAGGTTTCCCAGCACTAAAAAGATGAGGCTCAGTTCAGCCAAAGGATGAAGAATGGGGCCTTTCTTTGCTCACTAGCAGAGTTACCTGGACTAACATCCCTCCAACCCCCGTTGAATGCATCTTTTAACTTTGTTCTCAAAGGGCTCAGTAATTAGGCTATTTAGAAGCTGTCAGCAGCACAGGACACTGGTAGCCTCTGTCCTGGACAGAAATTTTCATGGTCTGCTTTTCAAGTTGTACAATAACACAGTTTTGTTTTGTGGCTTTGTCTGCCATGGCTCAGCTGGTTTATTCCAGGCCATGGAATCTGTCCTGCTCTTCAAGAAACACAAAGATAAAGCTGGTGGCCACTGGGGAGGTAATCTCTGATTTCTGCAGAACCAGAGGGTGCTTGATTTGGCTGTGTGGAAACTGAAGATAACTCACTGTAACCTCTGACTGCTTACATTCCTCTGCAAGGATAGATATGAAATGAGTTGAGATTAAACCCCAAAACTTCATTTTTTTTGGGTAAACATCCATGCAGGAGTAAATGAAAATTGCAGAATCCCACAAGGGGAGCATAGCTATCTGGAGTGCTGGCTTCCTGCAATGAAGGCATTGTAGGGAAGCTGCTGAAACTACTTTAATCTGTGCCAGGAGTGTTTTTGCAGCTGTTATCACATTTTCTTGATTTTTATTATTCATACCTTACTATATTTCAAGGTTTGTTGTCTTTTGAAGAGTGCTATCTTCTGCTCTGTTTCTTCTTTGATAAAAGCTTCTGCCACTCTCCTGAGAAAATGAAGGCATTAGATCCCTCCCATTTTGAAGTCTGAAGCTAAGTCTCCTACAGGCTGCTGTTTTGAAACAAAACTGCCCATTTTGAAACTAGAGGCACTTTTATTTTCCAGTATTCCCCACATCACAACAAACATTTCCACTCTTCTTAAGGGAAAGCTCAGTATGACATTCTCAGTGAAATGGTTTGGTGTTTGTAAATAAAAGAAAATTTCCCAAACATCTAAGTACCTTCAGTTCCTCAAAAAATGCAACCTCTCCCAAGCCACCCCCTTGTCAGGGAGCTGTGGGAGCTCCACCTTCACCATCCCAGCATCGCCCAGCTCTGCTCTTGCCCGGGCTCTGGCTGCTCTGGCACCTCTCTCTGCTCTCTGACATTTATCCTGGCAGCAGCTGAGCTGACAGCAGAGTCACAGAGCCTGCCAAGTCTGCCTGGGGAAGGCAGGCAGCCTGAGCCCTGCCTGTCCCTTCTCCCGGGCTGGCTGGAGGGGTGCAGGGATGTGTCTGAGCACGGTTCTCTGGAGCAGCTCGGAGTCTGCCCTCTGGCCCAGCATCCCCTCTGTCCTGTGCACAGCTCCCGGGCTGCTGTGCAGCCAGCAGAGGGGACAGAGCACTCAAAGCACAGTTATTCCCAGGGCCCAACTTATTTCCACTTCACTCCCCTCCTAAGGTTTCCAAAAGCTGTGAACTGTTGGTGCTGTCTGAGGTCTTAAGGCACACAAACACTCTGTTCACCCTGTGTTTGCAGTTCATTGGGAATATAGGATCATCTCCAAAGGCTTCAACAGTCTGAATGCCATTCTGGCAGAGCTGGCACCTCTTTGGCATGTTGCTGTATGGATTGCTGTAGTGACACTGCTCCTCCTGGGCCATTCTCTCACCTTTATTTTCCCAGCTGCACAGGTGCAGATAAGAATAAACGGCCTCAAGTTGCTCTGGGGAGGTTTAGATTGGAGATTAAGAAAAGCTTCTTCACTGAAAGGGTTTCTGAGTGTTGGAACAGGCATCTCAGAGAAGTGCTGGGGTATTTAGAAGACATGTAGACGTGGCACTAAGGGCCATGGTTTAGCAGTGGGCTTGGCAGTGCTGGGTTCACAGCTGGACTGGATGATCTTAAAGGTCTTTTCCAAAATAAATTCTGCCATCATATATTTAAAAGCCACAGGGTACTCACAAGACAGAGAAACGAATTTTAGGTGGACACTGCAGCTGTTGGGCTGATCCCATGTGGAACACACTGCTGGGTGGATTCGTGGGCACCTCGGGGGTGTCAGGGGCTGAGCTGGTCCGTGTGCAGGCTGGAGGCAGAAGGACAGGCTCTGCCCTGCTCTCCAAACCTCTGGGTGGAGTAAAAAACTCACATGCAAAAAGCTCTGGGGTCGTCCTGGCACAGGAGCTGCCCACTCTCCAGTGGTTGATGTGGGCATTAAGTTTGTCTGGCTATAAAGGAGACAGAATTTTCTGTGAAAGATTCTGGGTTTGCAGCTAATAAATAGCTAAAAGCTGAAACAGTTTACCTCTTGTAGCTGTGATGCAAAAGATTGCTGTTCAAAAGGGCCTTTGGAGAACACTTGGGGTGCTTTCCCAACACAGGATCTCCAACAAGGAGAGTCCCTGGTGTGTGTCTGTCTGACTTCCTGCTAACATGATTAACATTGCTGGAATGTCAATGCATTCTCCATAAGGGACTCTCACAGCCAGGGTCTTGGGCAGGAATCTTTTATTGTCACTCAGTCTAAACAAAACGAAACAACAAAAAAAAACCAAAACACCAAAACCAAAAAAAAAATCCTGCTGACTTTTAGTTAAGCTGAGGTCAGCCAACATCTCCCCCATCAAATGCCTGTAGACCTTTAAAGGCTCTCTTCCTGCTGATAACCTCTTCAGAGGGAAATTGGGAACTTCAAGCTGTTACTAAATATTTGGTTTTCCTCAATAGTAAATATTTGGTTTTCCTAAATAATAAATACTTTCCTAATAGTTTCTCAAGCTTGGGTGAGCAATCTGTCCCTCAAACACATTTTCCTAGCAGGCTCTTGGTGGCTTCAAGATCACACGTCCCTCCCATTTAATTTTCACAGGATCCATGTGCATGGAGCTGGCAGGTGAAGTGTTTGAATGAATCAGGTAGTGAAGGAGTGTTTTTCCAAGAGCATGGTGCTTTTTGTTGTAGCTCTGGGGCATCCTAGAAGTGCAGATTTTGGTGTTGTTGCTCCGAAATGTGGTCTCACCAGCTGATTGCTCACCATTCCTGGGCAGATGGGCACTCTTCTCCAAATTTAATAACCTTTAATAACAGAATGTTCATCTGAGACAACCCTTCTACAGGTCATGAATTTTATTAAATTTTTTGGTGGGCACATGCACTTTTCTAACTGTGTATAAAGGATTCAGATGGAAGTTAAATATTTTGTAACATAGGAAAAGCCTGTCAGTCTTGGAGAATAAGAACCCAATAGATTTTGCCAACTGTATTTGTTGACATGATTATTATTTTGTAGTCAAAATTTATTTTGTGTCTGTAATTTTTTCCCCTGCTTGCTTTGGTAGGAAACTCAGGGATAAAATTCCATTACATATATGATATTTACAGCTAGCTAAAAAGAAAAGCAGATGGCAGCCAAGCAGAAGTACCAGATGTACATTTCTGCATCTTTTGTAGGGATTGAGTCACCCAGGAACAAACATTTCTATTGTTTACAGTACAGTAGTTAATTACCCATATTTTAAAATTCAGAACTTTTCTCTGATACTCAAGAGTGCACTTTTATCTTCTCATCAGGACAACAAAAAATTGAACCCAGGTCATTGGCAAAAGTGTCTACAGTGGGCAGCCACAAATATTCCCAAATTGGGGTGGCCGGGCAAACAAATTCCAGGTGAATTCCTTGAGTTGCAAACGGTTTTCCTTCAGTTGAGGGTTCTGGTTTATCTTGTGGGGGGACTGGGCAAATGTGGCTGCAGTGAGGGCTGCAGAGGAGGAAGAGGATGTTTACATTTTCCCCTGTATTCTCTCTGAGCTTTCCACCAAGGTATTTAGGTGTGTGACTCTCCAACTACTTTATTTCAAGTCCAGCTTATTGAGGTTTGTTTAATATCCAGCTAAATAGTTCATTTCTAGCTCAGTTGGAACTTCAGATCTTTTGTTCTGAAATCCCTTTCTGAGCTGCTGGGGTTTTCTTTTTTAAGCAACCCATCTGGGAGACAAGGACCTGGTGCACTCCTGCCATGTGGGTTTTCTCTGCATGGACAGGTCAGCTCTTGCTTTGAAAATCATAACCAAGAGATAAATGCATCATAAAATAAAGTTTAATTATTTTTTTTTTCTCGCAGACTGAGATACATAGTTTGAAACATTAAAACCAGAAGGGTTGGAAGTCTCAACTTTGTGTCTGATGTACATAAAATTTCTAGGATTGTTTTGAAATGTTTGGAAAACATTGGCTCATGTTTTCCAAAGATGGATTGACTCCTGGGGTTTTTATGGGGGCTTAGATCCCATGGTGAGGTTTGGGAGGAGAACATAACTCAGAATTGATATGACTGAGATAACTCAGCTAGGGCTGTCCAAAAGCTGCAACACCCTGAAAGCAACACTCTACAGCTGAGTTTCCTGAATCTGCTGAAATGCCCTGGATTGAAATAAAAAAGCTCCTTCTGAGCCATTTTTTTGTACAAAGATGCAGTACCTGCAAGATGAGCTTTAAGTTTCGAAATAGTTGTGAAAATACCCCTTTCTTCCAATGGAATATGTGCTACAGAAGGAACAGTATCACCACTGCAAGTAAGGATTTGACATTTCTAATTGCTTTTTAACCTTCTCCAGCCCAAAAATTTAAGTGCTAGGTCCCTGTCTGACTTCTGGAATTTGGATACAAGAATATGATTTTTGGGGTATGTTAGTATCACTTACCTCCCAGTGACTGCCTGAGAAATAAGAGGTATTTTGGCTTTTTCACAGCATTTGCAAAAATATCTTTGTCAATGCTTGGGAATACATGAGAAATTTCTGGCTCTATCAGCAACAGGAGTATTCAGGAGAGCCTAAATTTTCAGTTAGAGGGTAAATTTAAAACAGTTGGCAACAATTCTAAGCTAAACTGTGCTTTAAACCTTGGTCTCAGTGTTCCATTTTTAGCTTTATAAATTGCCCATGAAATGTAAAAATCCAGGCAGTCACATTTTAAGTGAACTGCTACAATGCATGTTTCTCATGGGATAACTTTCTCTTGCTGGGCAACTTTCTCTTGGGCCCTGCTGTTCCATCAAATGGCCGTAAATCAGAAGTAATTGTTGGGAAGGATGAAACAGGAAAACCTAATAAATATGATTGCCTGGCAAAAGATTTTGAGCCTATAGAAATGCTCGTGAAGCCCGTGAAATACAGCAGGAGATAAATATCAAAGCTTTGCCTTCGTGTTGGCAATTTGCTTTGCCTTTCCCTTCCTCTTTCGGGAAGGCACTCAAAAGGATGCAAATGCAGGGGATGCACCTCAGCAAAATCCAAGCGGCTGGATTTCACCGAGGCCAGGGCAGCGCGGCGAGGATGGATTTGCCCGTGCGTTGGACTGTCGGAACTAAACTCGCTCCTCTCTGGAAGAAGTCTCCTCCTCGGGGTCTCGCACGTCCCGCTCCCTTTTCTCGGGGTCTGCAGGAGGCACACGGCGCCGGGAGCTGCGGAGGGCGGAGGATGCTCTGGCGGCACACCCGAGATGTGCCGCCCTCCGGAGCTCCAGCCTTCCTCCCCCAAGGATGCCGCTGGAGGGAAAGGAAGGATGGGAGGACAAATTTCCCTCTGTTTTGAAGGAGTAAATGCTGCCTTTGGATGGACTTTGGAGATCATCCTAAATTCAAGGGGAAAATATGTTAAGTGATGTCAGCGGTAGATCAGCGTTTGTACCGTCTTCCAAAGGAACAAGAATCATTTAGGATGTTGATGCTACATCTATCCCAGCCAGGCAAAGTGTCACAGCCCTTTCCCTGACCCCAGGGGCACAGATCAGCGAGGGCACTGCTGCAAGTACTGGCACAGAGAGAGAGAGTCTCAGCCGTGTTTTCAGCACACAGTGTGTAATGTACGTTCCTAAAGTGAAAGCCAGCTATTCTCTTCCTTTGATAATGGCTATTTCACTTCCCACTGTACTTCTTCCTCTTGAGGTTCTGTTTCAAAAAGGCTCCGTTGCTACTGTGCTTAGAACAAGTCAGGCAGAGGAACTGAGAAAAACTTACCAAGCATCTGGTCTTACAGAGGAAAAATAAAAATAAATCAGGCTTTTTTTTTTTGCATGAATGAGAGAGGCAAGAAGGGACTGAATCTGACATAGGTAACTCTATTTTTAAAGAGCAGATTTCTCGCACACTGATCTGCAAATTCAGGACTCTAAAATTCCATGGTGCCTGCAATCATCACTGCCATTGCTCAGCTAAGTGCTCAGGGAAAGCAAACACAGCCAAATTAATAGTTTAAAGCACGTGTCCATATTATTTTCCATACTGTAAACAAAATCAGGAACTGTGGCTTACATGGGTCAACTGGTCTTGAGTAAAATACCAGCCCCTAATTAGTGAGGGTACTTAAGACTGGTGGCTAAGTGTATCCCCAGCCCAGACAGATTTGATTAGGCTCTGACATGCCCAAGAACAATGTGCGGTGTGTTATGTGCTGAACACATTCCAAAAGATTTCCCACAGAAACCAGTAAAATACTATTAACACTGCTAGCAAAATTAAATATTTCTGTATTTTCTTGTTACACTCCGGAGAACAACCTGTCACTTCATTAGGGGACACTGCCTGCAGCAGCAGAATTACAAACTGTGACAGGGGCTGCCATCACTGCTGCTGTGAGCAGGGTTTGGGGCAAGATTGCTCACTGGAGTGCCATCCACCCGCCTCTGCACACACGGACAGTTTAATGGGGTGTGTGTCAAATCAAATTTCAGAGGACGAGTGGAAACAAGGAATGTTGTGCCTGCGGCTCTGGAGGCAATGAAGGACTGGGGTGGATGCACCCGCCCTGACAATGCACTGTACCGGGCACCTCCTGCTGCAAGCCGGCCTCTGTCTCTGCCCGTGCGTCTCTTATCACTTCAGCGCGTTTCTCGGCATCGCCACCGCAAGGAGACAAATCTTAATAAAAAAAGGGAAGGCCTGGATTTTCCCAGAATGTGCTTGAAGCGGTGGGGCCTGGCACAGATGGTGCAGCAGCCGAGGAAGGGGGCGAGGGATGAGGCACAAAGCAGCAGCCTGTGCCCAGCCAGCCTGGCCTGGGCTGGACACGCACAGGGAGGAGGAGACGCTGCTCCTTCCTCGGAGATGTCCTGGCGGATTCCTTACATCATGCTGCTCTCCTGCAGCCAGCCAAGGGCACGCTCAGCTGTAAACTCAGTTTAAAAGACTTAAAAAGAAGCGTGAGTCTCTCTTCGAGTGCGTGTGCGCGCACACGCATCGCCCAGCCGCTGCGATGTGGAGCAGGAGCGCGGGGATGGCGCGGATCGGGAACCACGAGGAAGGCGGACAAAGCGAACACGGGCAGAGAGGCGTGAGAGGAACGGCCGCGCCTGTCTCGGTGTGCAGCCACAGGCACACACTCTGGCAGCGGCCCGGGAGGCTCCCGGAGCTCCCGGAGCGCCCCGAGCTCCCCGCCCCGCGCCGCCTCCCGCTCCGCCCGCTGCGCCCGCCCCGCCCGCCGGGGCCGAGCCGCGGCCAGGTGACCTTGGCGGGCACGGCCAGCGCCGGCGGGCGAGCCGGGCGCGGAGGCGGCCGAGATGGTGGAGGACGGCGGCGAGGAGGAGGCGGAGGGCGAGAGCGGCGTGCAGCCGCGCTGCAATGGCTTTCTGCCGGGCGGGGAGGCGGGCGGCGAGCAGCGGCCGGGCCCGGAGGCCCAGGCGATGCTGGCGGAGGCGCGGCCGGAGACGCGGCTGTCGCGGCGGCGCCTGGCGGTGCTGGCCGTTTTCAGCTGCTACTCGCTGGTGAACGCCTTCCAGTGGATCCAGTACAGCATCCTCAGCAACGTCTTCGCCGGCTTCTACGGCGTCTCCTTCACGCAGATCGACTGGCTCTCCTTGGTGTACATGGTGGCCTACGTGCCGCTGATCCTGCCGGCCACCTGGCTGCTGGATGCCCGCGGGCTGCGCCTGACGGCGCTGCTGGGCGCGGGGCTCAACGCGCTGGGCGCCTGGCTCAAGTGCGGCAGCCTGGCCCCGCGGCGCTACCCGCTCACGCTGGCCGCGCAGGCCGTGTGCGCCATCGCCCAGGTCTTCATCCTGGGGCTGCCGTCCCGCATCGCCTCCGTCTGGTTCGGCCCCACCGAGGTCTCCACCGCCTGCGCCGTGGCCGTGCTCGGGAACCAGGTAGGGGCCGGCGGCGCGGCCGCGGGGTTCGGAGGAGCGCGGGCCGCGGAGTTCCAGGCGGAGCCGAGGTGCCCGAGTGGGAAGAGCCGTGTGCAGGATGAGGATGAGGATGTGTGAGGATGAGTGGAGAGGTGAGGAGGCAGCGGGGCTCAGGGGATGCTGCGTGCCGGAGCCGGGCCATGTGGCAGCTCGCACGCTGCCAGCGGCCGCCCGCAGTGCATCATTCTCCGGATCTGCTCCGCTTCCTCTTTCTCTTGCGTTTCGACACTTGGATTCACTTGAATCCACCCCCGGCTGGAGGGGTGCGAACTATGAGAACTTCCATGAAAAGCCCCAGCACCAACATATATTGGTTTCTGCTTTTTAAAATATGGCCTCTAATTGCCAGGTGCCAGTAGTCAATACCCCTGGTGACTGGTGAAGTTTTGTGTAACGCGGTGATAGTTCACATCACTGTTGGGAGCTGATAGCTGAGTCACGGATTTCCTCAAGCTCCCTGGTCCTGGCCAGTTTCAGAGAGCTGGAACAGGTGCATCTGAAAGCACAGGTGCAGGTATGATACTTTTTCCTCCTATAGCCTTATTCTCACCTCCTGCCACTGTCACAGCTTTTTGGTTTTTGTATTTTTTTCTCCTGTGACAAAAAATTGCTAAGATTTAAATCAGCATCACTGTTGCAGGTAGAGTTTGGCTCAAGATAATGGGGGATTTGGTTTTTATCACGTGAGTCTAATGATTTTCTGTTTGTGCACTTTGGATTATGACAGCAGTGATGTTAATGTCACATATTTACACTTAGGGTGGTAACCTAGCTGATTCATCATTAGCTGGCTGTTCACAGTTTTTCCAAAATATTTTTTTTTTTTTTTTTTTGCATCGAAGTTTTCCAGTGGACAAGTCAACGTCCCTTTCAGACTGAAGATTTCAGAAATTGTTGATTACTTCAGCAGTGAGGCAAAAATTTTGGATCTGCATCCTAGTATCAGGTTAAAGGTTTCCTTGGCAGATAAATTTCCACTTTTCCTGACATGCACCAGTCCTCCCATCAGCAAGGAGTTATCAAGTTTTCAGTTCTGCAGCAGAGTGTCAAGTGTCCAGCTTGGAGCCTGAAACTGATGCTTCACTTGGATGCTGAGGTGTGGGGTTGGAGTGGTGCAGGACAGGAGTGGGAGAGCAGGGGTTGTGTGGATGGACCCACGAGAAAGATGGCAGGGGAAAGAGGATGAGGATGTGAACCAAAAAAAGCCGTGGTTATTTCTGGAGTTTATTCCCCTCCAGGAGCTGGGCCTGGTCTCAGTGTGCCTGCTGAAGTGCTTGCTGGCACTCTGTCAACACAGCCACAGAATTTCTCTATTCTCAGGTTTTGCTTCCTTAAAAAAAAAAAAAAAAAAAAAAAAAAACTAAAAACTTTCAAAAGCCAGATTGAAAGAGTGGCAAGATGAGGAGTCAGGCCTTTGGAAGTCAGAAATAATGTTGTCTGTGTATCCCAGTGCAGTCCCCTCGTGCATCCACATTCCTGTTGGGTCCCACTGTACTGGAGAATTGCACAATGTGAACTATGTAACAGAACAGGGTTGCTATAACCACTCACCTGGTGGTCAGGATTGCTTATCAGATACCGTGTGAAACTTCAGAGCTGCAGCAAACAGGCTGGGAGCGAAGGCAGGGCAGGACCAGAGCACTTATCAGAAATCAGATCTCACCTCTCTGAGATGCTGATCGTTTGCTGCTGGAACACAGAGCCCTGGGAATGCAGCATGTACCAGTCAAGGGAATGCAGCATCTACCTGTCAAGGGAATGCAGAATGTACCTGTCAAGGGAATGCAGCATGTACCTGTCAAGAGAATGCAGCATGTACCAGTCAAGGGCTGTTAGGAGTGCCAGATCTCCACAAGTATATGGCATCCTAAATGAGGCACACCAAACTCTTTGGAACACTCTCTTCTGCCCTTAACCTCTCGAGGTGCAAAGGATGGAAAATGGCATCACTCCACTTGGCTCCTACTGGGGGAGTTAAAAATGTACCTAAAGGGAAAAAAGGAACCGTGTGCTCAGTTCATGTTTGTAGGGTTCATAAACTGAAGGGTGAGGACAAAAGGAGACAAATTCTTCCTGGATGCTGTGTCAGTCTGGTGGCCTGGGGGAAAGAAGGGGTAGCAAAACCCTCATCAAGGTATGCACAGAGGGTGCTTTGTAAGCACAGTGGCACACCTCAAATGTGCATGCTTTCTGGTTGATGGACTTGCTGCTCTAACAGTCTTTGGTGCTCTTTTTTCATTTAATTTTACCTAAAATAAATGTTCCAACACCTTAAAATGCCATTTAATTTTGGGGGAGCAGAAGAGAGAAATTGGAGAATAGTCCAAGACTTGTTCCTTCATGTTTTAAAGTGCTTCATATATATACCCAAAATTTCAGTCCCTGTTTCGTGTCTGTTTACTGCAAAATCAGATTGGAAATTACTCCACATACAAACCCACTACTACTTCACTCTGTGATTTTTTATCTATTTATTTAGCAACAATTGTTGGGTTTGGTCTCAGTGATATTCCTTTTCTCTTGCTTTTCTCTGTCTGTTCTGCAGTAAACCTTGCAGTCAGGCTTTGCTACTGTAGTGGCAGGAGCGTGACATCAAATGAAGAGCATTTCTACAGGAGTAGCTGGAGTCTTGTGTCCTCTCCAGCCCTTCAGCTGCAGGATGACTGATACAAATTTATGTTCATAAATGGTACTTTCACCTTCCTGTGAAAGATTTCTTGTGTATAAGTACAAAGATTCTTGTAAAAGTACGAAGATTCTCGTATAAGGACTGTGTGTAATGTATATATATATATACACTAAACGTGGTACTGTAGTTCAATTGAGAAGTGCAAAGGTTAAAACCTGAGTTATGGCAGATCTGGCTGTAAAACAACATAGAGAGCAAGTGGCTCAGAAGTGTGATAGTGAAGTTTTATTGATGCTTAATATGAGAACAATTCTGAATTCTACCTGGTAAGGCTTTTCGCTTCTGTTAATTTTCACGTTCAGAGGGAGGTGATTTTTGGTTTTGTTTTCTTGCTTTCCAGCTGGGCACTGCAATTGGCTTTTTGTTGCCCCCTGTTTTGGTCCCAAACACACCGAATGACATCGATCTCATGGCACACAACATCAGCATCATGTTCTATGGAACAGCCATAGTGTCCACACTCCTCTTCTTCCTAACAGGAGTTGGTAAGTGTCCACATTGCTGGGATTTACATTCCAGTGTTTACATCTCACTCAAAGCAGCAGACTGCTCAAAGTAGTTGAGGTTACAGGTTTCCAGTTGGTGTTCTCTGTTGTGCCAGGGTTAAGCAACAACCATTTCCCTCTGTGGTGTTTCACATGGGGGTGATCTCTTTCAGAATATTTCGTTCTCTTCGTTTCTTTGCTGCAAGGACTTATGATATAATGTGGATTCACTGTTAGTCTTACAATTGATATACAAAGGTTTTGATGTATTGCAGGGGAAGGCTGAATTGGCCATGTTTTGGTAGCAATCAGATGTGACCAAATCATGCATCCTTTGTGGATGTGACTTAGTCCTTCCATGAGAAAATCTAGGATTTTTTTTTCATGGAGTTAAAGTCAATCTTCTGAAATTCATCAAGCTGAAACACTTCCTAAAACAACAACAACAACAAAAAAATCACATTAGTTTGGTAGAGATGAATCAAAAATTGTTCCTTCTTCTTTTTCCCCAGTGTTTGAGGAAAAGCCCAAATACCCTCCCAGTCACTCTCAAGCAGTCCTGCAAACTAAACCTCCTGAGGATTACTCCTACAAGCAGTCCATTATTAACTTGTTCAAAAATATTCCATTTATACTTTTGCTAATCAGTTATGGTAAGTGGTGCTATCTGCTTGCAGTCTGGCAGAAAGGTTCAAATGCGGGCCAGAGGCACAAAGAATTTTAATTTTAATTGTGTGTTTTGGTTTTTTTTTATGGGGGAGGGAGTGTCAAACTTTTATTTACTCAGGTGCCAGTGCTGGCAAAACTGTAAGGATGCAAAATACTGCTTATAGGTCCAGTGAAGAGATTTTGCCTGGCACATAAAAGCTTTTGTGTTGTGAGTCTTAAATGTCATAAGATGAAATCTTTAGGGTAACAAATCTGCATGGCTGCATCTGGAATGACTGAAGCTTTTTCCTTGGTACTGCAGGTATTATGACTGGGGCATTTTATTCTGTCTCCACATTATTAAACCAGATGATAGTAACTCATTACGAGGTAAGTTCCTTGGATCTTATCTTTCCCTTTTTCACTGTACATTTGAGGGGATATTGACTTTGTAGGCTCTATGTGTGCTCAGACGTTTGGTTTCTTTTATACCTCTGCACAGTTTCTTGCTGTGGGAGTCATAGGAATGTTTGTTTGCACTTGTGACTGCCAAGAGGTCTGAACTTGACTCTGAGTGGAAGCAAGTTATTAATGAGCACCATATAAATATTTGTTGAAAGGGAGAAGAAGTGAACGCTGGGAGAATTGGCTTGACACTGGTGGTGGCAGGAATGGTGGGTTCGATTATTTGTGGTTTGTGGCTGGATTACACTAAAACATACAAGTAAGTGTGGGTAGGCATGTGTGGGGTTAGGGGTAGGAGAGTGGTGCAATTGCAGCAGGAGGTTACTCCAATGTAAGGCCTGAAACGAGCTGCTGATGAAATGCAGTTCGTCCCTGACCTTTTAGTGGAGACAAATTTCTGTGGCTACAGCAAAAGCTTGAGACTCTTCCTGGTTATTGGCCAAAATAAATGAGGGGACAGAATGCAAAGGGATTTGTCAAGGGATTTGTAAGGAGAGCACTGTAGGTCCTGCATACAGTGGCCAGGTGGCCCATTTGGCTTCTTGTCCTAGGAAAGCATAAAGTCTCAAAACCTACGCTGCATTGTTTTATAAAATGGCCAGCTGGTGGATTCTAATTTTTTTATGCTACTCCTGGTCCTATTAGTAAGTTTGCTTTAATTCAGGGGATGGCTGTCCTGTGGGGTAGGAGCTGCTGGGTCCATCAGCCGTGGTGTGGTGCCCCCAGGAGCCAGCACAGCCCTGGAGCAGTTGGTGATGGAGTAGTTCTCCCTGTGACTCCCAGTACATTATGTGCCTCTGCAAGCCTAATGGATGTTAATACTGGAGATTGGCTTTGTTTCTGCATTTGCTTTGGCTTACAAACATGTGCTTTAAGAATTTGGAAGACGTCCCTTATTCCAGATTCAAAATAAATAGAACCCTGTAATGAGGCTTGTTTGACTTGCCTCTTGGTAGGCTGACTTCTATTGCAAATAGTGTTGGACTCAGCTGCTCCTGTTGATGTATTGTGTCATGGGCAGCACTGCAGAATGGCTGAGAGGTACAACAGAGCAGAGAGCTAAACCAGAGAGCTAAAACAGAGAACTAAAACAGAGAACTAAAAGCCTTGTGGTAGTACTGTGTGCTGAGATTGTCCATTCTTTGAGAGTCTGAGTAAGTGTCCTTAGCCTTGAGTGAAGCAGACAGATAAGAATTCAGGGATGGAGATGTGCTCACTGCATGCCAAGTTCGAGGCAGAATTACAGGAAACAGATTTTAGAGCTTTAGAATGGCTTATGTAATGTTCATGTCATCCTTCCATGCCTCAGCAATGTGCTATGGCTTCTGTTAACAATGTTAATTTGTTGTTGTTGTTGTTGGGTTGCAGGCAAACTACTCTGATTGTTTACATTCTCTCTTTCATTGGGTTGCTGGTATTTACCTTCACCCTGGACCTGGGATACCTTATAGTCGTGTTCGTGACTGGAGGAGTGCTTGGGTGAGCAATTTAAAGAGCTTACAAGACTTTCTGCAGTTCTGAAGCATACTGAAATGTTTTACCTAGATAATTCCGTGTATTCCGCCACCATGATCTCAGCCTGTGCCTTTAGCTCACCATACAGCTTCACCTTCTGTTCCATCAGAATAAATCTCAAGTAACTCACTTGTCAGTAAATTTCATTTACCATTTCTGTGGACCCAAGAGAGGTCTCTGTGTGGTCAGTTTGTTTGGTTCCAATTCAGAAAGCTGTCTGCAGTGAAGTTGAAGCTTTCTCTTGAGCAGTGTGTAGGTGATTAGAGTTTAACTGAGCAGATCTAGGAAGACTGGCTTCTCTGCATTTTCATTAATCTGTACTTTGATAGCCCAAGCAACATGCTGGTTGCTTTGTTTGCTGTGCTCCCAGGCACCTGATTGAAAGCCTCAAGAGGGCTGAGGGAATGTTGCTGTATTCAGACACAGAAGTCAAGATAAACCCAGAAATATCTGTAGAGTTTCAGTTTAAAAACCAGGCAGCCACCCTCAGCTCCATTAAATCCCTTCTCTTCCCATCACTCCTGGATCCCCTCAGCTTTTCCCATAGCAGATTCCAGCAGGTGTTCCAGTGTTCAGCCTCACTCCCTGCTCATGGTCTCCTTTTGTCCTCCAGCATGGATATCTGGGCTGGCCAAGTGATGCTGTTTGTGAATGTCTTTCATGTGAGAGTAGTTGGGGTCAAGTGTGGAGTGTCTTGTGGACTCCATAGAAAAGGTTGTTTCATATGTTTGGTGGTTGTGGGAAATAGGATAAATATGTTTTAACAGCTTTGGCCTGAAGAGGAAGAGGTGTAGCTAAAATTCTTGGATCATACTGAGGGAGTGGAGCAGTCAGTATTTTTGGAATTACTGAATTATGTAGAGTCATGAACACGTGACAGTTCAGAATACAGCCAGTTCATCATACCATGTGTGTGTGTTAGATTTTCTTGGTTGTAGTAATAAATGAAGGCCACTCCTGCCATCCTCTTACTCTCTTCTTCAACAGGTTCTTCATGACTGGCTATCTTCCACTTGGGTTTGAATTTGCTGTGGAAATTACATATCCAGAGTCTGAAGGCACTTCCTCAGGTCTCCTTAATGCATCAGCACAGGTTACAGCATTTTGTTTCTTCAAGTGAAGTAATGTTCAGGAAGGCCACTATGCTCGAGTCTAGGAAGGTTTTTTTCCTTAGACTTAGCTAAGTCTCTGTTCTGTTGCTATAGTGCTGTTTTTTAAAAAATTGGATTTCTATTAGATGTGACCTGGAACTTTTAGATGTAAAATGATGACTCTTTTCTGTGTGATCCTGATGAAGTTACTTGTTTGTTTATAGATCTTTGGAATTATCTTTACACTTGTTCAAGGAAAGCTCACAACAGACTACAGTCCTCGTGCAGGAAACATCTTCCTTTGTGCTTGGATTTTTGTGGGCATTATTTTAACAGGTAATTACAAGTGCAGCTAATGGTTTCTCTTTAATGTAAAAATGTAGATGCTTTTAGGATGATGCTGCTAATGCATGGACAGCTATCTGACCCCTGATTCTTGAGACATGTCTTGAATTTGAGACAGATGTCCAGAGTGGGGTGAGAAGTGGAAGCAAATGCACGAATGGAGGCAGTTTGCAGTTTTCCAAATGCAGGAAACTGCTGATGCACTCTGGCACTGTGCTAGTGACTTGCAAATGTGCTGGAAGTGCTGAAACTATCGAGCTTTTCTTTTAAGTTCTGGTAGTTTAAAAGACGTTATTGTCATTTCCTGCCTTGTGAGGAGCAAGTTCAAATTGCCAGCGAGTTCAAGTTTCACAGAGTGAATTTTTGAATTTGAAAAGGTGCTGAAAGCAGCTTCTGTGTGCTTGCACCCTACAAACATTTCCCTTGAAGTTCGTGTCACTGCAGAGGTGTGACCCAGCTTTCCTTTTTTCCTTTTTTTTTTCCCAGCCTTAATAAAATCAGATCTGCGAAGACACAATGTGAATTCAGGGATTATGAACTTGGACGTTAAAGCTGTAAGTGGTGACTCTTTTACCTACTCAAATGCTTGGTGCCTACTGGCATAGCAATATCAGCTGCAGAAGAATAATTGACAAAATCTGATCACTGATTCCATGCTGGTTTTGAACAGCAGAGCCACATGGGATGCTGCCCTCACATATCTGTTTTTCTCCTTAACTCCCATAAGAAAAAAACTTCTGCTCTCAGATTTTTGTCGAATTTTTGAATTTTTTTGAGTATTTGTATTTTAAGTGGCTAATACTATTATTTTATTGCTTGATTCTTGCTTTTTCATAATAGCAGGGTAGCATTGTAAATTGTGAAGCCTTTTTGTTCATTGGGTTATGAGGCCATCCTATAGACTATGTATTTTATTTAAAATACCTGCAGTCCCTTCTGGTGAAATCAGGGTCTGATAAACAGGAGCTGGAGCTTCTGTGCAGTGCTGCACAAAGAGCTGGGTTTGTTCTGCTGACACTCTCAATTTAAATGAAGAGTCAGCATAGCATTTTATACTAAGAAACTAAATTCTATGTTTGGTCTCTTATTACAAAAAGAAGGGAAAATAGGGTTTTATATAATTGCTTAATTTGTCCAACTACATATACTGTTGGAGTCTAATCTAATAATTACCCAAGGATACTGAGTTTGAGAATAATTCTGTTGAATAACAGCTTAATTCCTGTTGTGTTTTTATTTTTTCTCTCCCTCTTCAGGTACCAGTTGACAGTCCTGTAGAGCCTGAAAGCACTACATTAAAGATTCAGTCAGCTTTATAAACTGCAGGAAGGTGACTTAGAAACGCACAAGTTTGGCTGGATATGGAACAATCTGAGCTAGTGTAATCACTGGATTTGTGTGTAGAAACGTGTGTTTGTTGATAGTGGTGGTAGTTGTGTGTTGGAAGCTCTGAAGATGCTCAGTTCATTTTGCCCAAGATGCAAACGATTCACCTTTGTATGGAGTATTTATTTTAACGTTTTCACGTTTTGCAGTTTCATTAGTAAAGAACTGTGTGAACACTCTTGATGCATACTTGAAACAAATCAGGAATCTCGAAGTACAGTTGTCATGATCAGAAATATCTAATCCTCTTTTCTCCTTCAGTCTTGCTGGTGCATTTGAAAAATCAAAGAGTAGGGAGATGCACAGCAGGAGGGTGTTCACGAGTTCATTTTTTTAATTTTAAATGTATCTGTATTTGAATATAAGCCAATGATTCCTTCTGGAAAAGTGATAGCACAATACTGAAAACAAGAGATGATGTGTGTGTGTTTCCTACTGGCATCTTGACATTTCTTTTGCCTTGAAACTTCTTTATAGGTATCAGAAGGCAGGTAAGAGAAAACATTGTTCTTTCTATAGCTTCATTGTAGCATTTCTGGGGAGATTTAAAAAGTTTCTCGCTAGATAAATTAGAGAAAAAAACATTTCTTATTAAATACAGTAAAAAGGAGGACAAAAAGGCCTTTGATATCTCTATTGTGAAATATTTATAAGCAACAGAATACTACCACACAAGATTCCTCCATGGAATATTTTGAGTGCTTTCTCAATGAAAGAGAGAGGAGTATGTGTTTACAAAGAGCCAGTGCCTTTACTTTGTAAAGAAGATCCCTGCCTCATCTTGAGTTTAATCAGTGCTGCTGAAGAAATTCCATTTTGTGTGTTAAACCTCTGAATATTTGTGGAGTATCAGAAAATGTGTTCTGTCCTTTTTATGGCTTGTATCACTTGTCTCATGTGACATTCCTGTGCTTGTACAACTTAAATCATGTCTTTTGCAGTTTGTTAAAAGCTGTAAGGATGACTGAAAGGAAAATAGTGATATTTTCACTTTCCCTGATTAAATATTTTCTTTTATACCATCTCAGCTGCAAAATAAGCAGATTTCATTAAGAGTAACATTTTGTTACTTCATTTATCTGTCTTTGGGATGGGGGTTTTACCTTGTGCTCTGTCTCCACACCCAAAGTGGTGATTTCTGCCTTGTGACATGTGTGGGTGACTTTTCCCTTTGGAAAAATGTTAAGAACCTGTGCCAAAATATATCTGTGTTTTTCATCAAGATACAGATACAGAAAATATTTATGTTCATGGCCCGTGGTTGCTTTGACTTTTGGTGTTGCAAAATCTTAACAAGATAATATTTTTGTAGTTTTGGGGAATTGTTTTCACATGTCCAGTAGAAAGTCTTTGGCAGTTTCCAGGATTTTTGCTGACCTGTTCAGTACACACTGTTCAGAATCAAAGATTGAGTCTTTTTCGTTCTTTCTTAAAATTTATTTTTCAATTCCTTTCTTCGCTACTAGTTTCCAGTTTCTTTAGTTATGTTCAGCTGATTATTGAAAAAATATTCTAGTTCTGGCTCCTTGTGGTTTTTATCTTCTGCCAAATTACTTGGCAACCTTCTAAAAAGGTTGAAACAAGATTTTGGCTTGCTGGAAACCCTGCTGGGTCCTTGAAAAGAAAATATTCCTAATAATGAAGGCTTAATTACATTCTGGATTTAATATTGCCCTTCTAAAAGGAGCTTGAAAGTTGGAAACCTATGAGCTATTTTCAGGTAATAATAAAGTATTTAAATGAAAGGCTCAGCAGCAGAATAAAGAGCAAATAAAGAGCAAATCAGTATTTTTTTATGCAACAGTCTTATCCTGTCAAGAAATTGAGGTTCTAGCTCATGGCAGAAATAAATTTGGAGTAGTTGAGGCTTTTGCTTTTAATTTTTGGGTTTTAGCAGGCAACATCCACTCCATCCACCATAGACTGATGGAATGCTAAGAGCTTGGAAGGGAGTTTAAAGATCATCCCAAGGCTGTGTCCAGCCTGGCCTTGCACACTGCCAGGGCTGGGGTGTCCAAACCTGCCTGGGCACCCTCACAGTGGGAAATTTCTCCTGATATCTAAATGAAACTTCCTTCCTTTCAGTTTGCACCCATTCCCTCTTGTGCTGTCTCTGCAACTCCTGGCAGAGTCCCTCCCACTTCCCTGTAGTCCCTCTGCAGATACTGGAGGGTTGATGAGAGTTCTCCATGCAGCCTCCTTAGCCTGGAAATTCCACATGCCTCTGGAACTGGAAATAGGGTTTCTGAGCCTTGACATCCTGGCTCAGCCCCTCAGCAAGAGTAGAGTTGGGAGCTGAAAATCCAAACTGTTTAAAAATTGTAATTGTAATTGTATCATGAATGGAACTGCACATCAGCCAGGAGAGGATGGTGTAAGAAACCAAGGGAAGAGGGGCATCCCAATCCCCATGCATCAACTTCTGCTTTTCAATTTGCTTTTTTTTTCAAGTGTTTCAGGAGAATTCTAGGGGATGCAAGAGAACACACACAGTGGGGAGCATAAACAAGGGGACTGCCCCCCAGTTCCCAGGAGCCGTGCAGGTTGTGCAATTGATAATTTTCAGCTACAAAATTCAGAGATTAGCCTTAAAATCAGTTCTTATCTTTGTTAAACTTTTGATTTCAGTGGAAGAGACTCAGAGAACATTGACACATTTTTATTTGGGATTCCTACTGTGGCCTTAAACCCCTCCTTTCTATTGGCTGGGTGTGAAAATAGCAGAGCTGTAGGGTGTAGTCTGGAACTGCTGGTAGGTAAATCCCTCAGAACAAGCATTTGTGGATGGGTGCTTGTCTTTGGCAACATCTCTTTGTGTTGCCAAATGCCTATGCTTTATGAGGAGAAAGAACAAGGGAAGAAGTAGCAAGAATACATATGAATTGTTTCAGATTAATAGTCCTGGAGCAGAGTGAAAGGAATAAAGTAGGGATTTATTAAAAGGACACACCCTGGGCAGTACAAGAGCCTGACAGTGGCTTCACCCAAGGTGGATGCTGGGCCATGAGTTTTCACACTTTTAAAAATTTTGGTCCATATTGGGGTTAATTGTCCAATTACAGCTCCAGGTTATGATTATCCAGTTCCCAGACTGCTCTCCTCAATTTGCTGTTTACACTTTTTGGGCCTGAAGCTGCAGTGGTGTCCTTGATTCTCAGGCTGGAAAAGGATTGTTCTGTCTGACTAAACTGTGAGGACAATTTGCTAACACTTTATATCAAGTTCAGTAATGCAATCCAGAATCTGGAAGAGAAGAAGGCTGAAACTTTTCTGACTTCAGCCTCTTGGTCATCTCTTTTGTTCAAGGCAGTCTGCTGTTTCAGAGACAATCAGTGGAGTGTGTAATTAGAGCTGCCAGTCCAGGTTGCCTAATGGAAAAAATGGTTTTTTTTGAGAAATATTTGGACTACCTTGTGCATCTACAACCAAGTGAAATTGGGTTAAGATGTGACCATTTATTGCTTTCCTTTTCCATTTTGTGAACTCACTGGTTTTCCTGTGTGAATGGGAGTGTGTGACCTTTACAGCTGTTGTCTTTCAATCCATGTATGTACCTCCTTCTCAAGTGTTACAAGCTATTAATGTTTCATGGAGCACAAGCTGGCATTGTACACAATAATACAGGATTGCCCCCAGCCCCACCATTTGGTCTGAAGTCTGTGAAGAGGGAGAAGTGATGTTAATGCAGGAACTAGAATGAATTAAAGAAAAAAAAATTCCTAAGAGAAATGTATATCTGTGTAAGACCCATGTTATTTCCTGCTCATATCTTTGTTCTACTCATGAAGATAACAAATATGTTTTGCTGTAATCTTTTGGTTTTGTTAGTGTCCAGTTCTTTATTTCAAGAGAAAAATTAAAAGTTTTTAATGAATATTCTCTGCAATACTGTATGTATGTGCACATGTGGGTGGCATCATTCCTTACCATTACATGTTACTAATAAAGTGTATAATGCCTAAATTGATTTGAGCCAAGAGTAACGTTTTTGACAGCTGCTGATCTAAAAGGGATTTTTTTTTTCCTTAGAATCTGCCTTTTATTGTAGGAAATGTGTAAGTGTATGACTTACTGTGTCATTAATAAACATACATGTACTCACAGAAGGCATGTATGGCATGTAGGGATTTATTCTACACAAGAGTATTGGCACCCAGAGAAATTTTCTCAGGACATGGAATTAAAGTGCTAGCAGTGTAGTTGAGTTGTACTGCTCTAGCACAGATTCCTCTTTGCTTTGGAAAAGGGCTGTGAGGAAAAGAAAGTGCAACCCCTAAAGCAGAGTGATCCAAAGGCAGCTTCTTGAGCACAGTGCAGATATTCTTGTTATAAAGCACTTGGATGCAGAGAGATCATCTGGGGAGAGAGGGCAGGATATCTTCTGAGATATACATTCAGTTGTGGCTAAAATCAGAGCTGTCTTCAGTGGGAGCACAGCAGAGCCCTTGTGAACACTCTGCAAGGGTCCTGTCACCTGCCCTTAGGCATTTAACCCAGCTGCGAGCCAGGCAAATTGGAGGAATCTGCTTCAAAATCAGTAGAGTCGTGGTAAGAAAATGTTTTAGTTGTTTTAGCTCACTTCTCCACAAAGCTGGGGTTGTCTCTCAGCTCCTTTGGTGCAGGAGGTGCTTTTCAGAAGGAGGATGCACAAGCTGCAGAGCACAGCAAACACAAGCCTTGTGTCATAGAGCAGTGTTAATGTGCAGTACAACACTGGGCTGAACTTTCAGCTGGGTTCTGCCTTTTACAGTCAGGACCACAAAGTCCTGTTCCTCTCATGGCACCTTTATGAAAGCTGCAGGCAATATCCCCATTTAGCACTGTAATTGAAACATTCCCACAGCTGGGAAGGAACAATCCCAGAAAATTATTATTGCCTAAAGTTTCTTTGGCTTTGGAGTTTTGGGGTTGGTTTTTTTGTTTTGTTTTGTTTTTGTTTTTGTTTTGTTTTTTGTGTTTTTTTTTTTTTTTTTTTTGTTGTTTGTTTGTTTGTGGGGTTTTTTGTGTTTTTTTGGTGTTTTGGTTTGGTTTGGTTTTTTTTTGGTTCTTGGTTTTTTTTTTCTGGTTAGACTCCCAGTCCTTCAAAGAAAACTCTAGAAACCTCATCAGGTCAATGGGAGATGTGAAGCCATCCCAACTATGATTAGTCAGATCATCATTTCTGGAGCTGGGAGGAGGCCCTGTGATCCAAAGCTAACAAGTATTACCCCTTCCAGAAATCAGTGTGGGTTTTGTGTATGGATAAAATAGGCAGATACCTAACAGTCCAGCTGCTTCCTGGGTTGGAAAGGTTTCTTAGAAGTCTGCTGGATTTCCTTCTGTCTGTGCTTCACAATGAACTAACCCTGTCTGACCATGCCCTAAATCAATATTTACAGTTCTGTTAAACAACAACTTTTCAGAAAACAATCATATCCTGAACTTTGTAGAAAGAACTTCAGCAGATATGTTACAAAGGCTAGGTATTGACAATGGGGAGGCATAATTACTGATTTGTGAGTAATTATATATTGGTAACAAGCTAGTATCTGCTTAATATCAGGGATCAAAATTCAGCCTCCAGGATAATAATTCCCACATTTCCTCAGTAATTTCTTCTGCTTGTAACAGTGTCTAGAGCACTAAAAAGGCAGTAAATAGTATCTAAAGGGCGTTGTCAGTATTATGGCCTTGTGTTACGAGTTTCCAGAAGCAGACACAAGATTTTACAAAAGCTGTAAACTCCATGCAGATGGAAAAATCTCTGGGAAGTATTGAAGGCTTCAGAAGTTTTTCTAGCCTGCATTAGACTGAGCCAGAGAGTTCACAGTTTTGGTTTTTTTTTCAGAATGGGGCAGTCCTAAGGTGTTTTAGATGTTGATCACTAGTCTGGTTAAGGTAATAGAGGGACTGCAGAGTCAGTTATTCTTTTAGGAATCAAATTGTCCAGCTTGCTGCCAAGAGAAAAAGAAGTTAAAATATAATAGAGTAGTTTCCAAGGCTGCACATGGTGTTTTCTCCATTAAATATTGGAAAGCAACTTGATTTTCTCAGAATAATTCATCAGCTGGTTCAGAACAAGCCTACAGGCATTAGAATGTACATCCTGTGTGGAAGGAAGAGGCACTGTCCCTCGGGGGGAATGACTCACTCAGGGATCATTAACTGGCTCCAGGGGACTTGAATTTGTGTTATCTTCTGCCCCCAATGAACAACTGAATTTTCTTTGGGCCCTGATGCTAAAAGCCTGAAATTCACAGGCTACTGCCTAAAACCTAGAAATACCACGATTTCTCATCCTCACTAAAGCTTCCAAAGGGTAGAGAAGCCCTCAAAGGCACAGGAGCTTGATGAAATGTCCAAGCCAGACTGTCTCCAGGGGAGACACAGAGACCCCCAGCTTTTGGGGGACAGAATGCCCCACGGTCAGTGTGATTCTCCTCTGACCTACCTCATCTGTTCAGAATGTCAGAATCTCACGAGGGTTGAAATGTCTGGGTGCATTCAGGAGTCTCCTTGAAGCCTGCAGCTTGCATGATTACACAGCATTGTTGGGTTTGATTCCAAAGCCACAAGGTGCCCTGTAGGCTTCAGTTTGCCCAGAAAATTACTGTCATTCATGTCATGGCAAATAATGAAGATGGCTGGAAAAAAAAAAAGGAAAGTAATTTTGCTCCAGATTACTGTATTTCCTTTAAGAGCTTTATTTTTAAAATGACCATGGTATTTGAATTTTACTGTCACCTTCAGGTGCATCTGCAGCATTTTGATTACTCTTCAATCATTCTCTGGAAAGGGGGACTCTTAATCTGCAGAGCACTCTCTCCCAGGGATTCCTGAAGTGATGCTTCAGATCAGAAGTTGTTTGATGAAACCATCAGTGTCATGATGACACCCTGTAGCACCGTGGCATTGAGGACAGTAAATCACACATTTCTCTTTGCAGGTTTCACACATCTCATTTCCAAGGCTTTTGGTGTTTGGGCCTGTGACATATTCTATTGCTAGGCTTAATAACTTTTTCCAGTCTACTTTTCTTTCTTCCTGGAAAGAAAATGCATTTGAGGAACTTTAATAATAAGGACAACATTTGGTCAGTGTTTCCTAACCAGCACGATACTATTCCTAGAGGGCACAGATTATCCCACAGCAGAACTAGACTGCTTAATTTATTTCTGATCAGCAACAATTGTGCTTCTAACCTCGAGCAGGCAGGGGTTATTGCAGTACACTCCTCCCTCCACGCAGGCAGGATGACTCAGGTGCTCACTTGGCAGGGGAGATAAATCCTGACTCTCACCTTTGGTGCCTCCATTAGCAGCTCCCTTGTGATAAGGCTGACGATTGCTGAAAAGAAATCTCATTTCTAGGTAGCCCATTCCATTTTTTTTCAGCCACTGCCTTTCTTTACTACCTGTATTTTTATTATGCAGTTCCCCTGGAAAAAAAAAAAAAAAGTGATTATGCTGTGTAGCTTACCCTCTGACTAAAGGTTAAAGATTTATTAGTTAAAAACAAAACAAAACAAAACAAAAAAAAAAACCAGTATTTATGGAAGGTGACATTAGTGTTTTCTTGTTTCTGTAGAGCTTGCAGAGAACAAATCATGTGATACAGTGTCAAGGAAACCTTCACAGCAAACTGTATGGATGTGATTATTTTCCCAAGCTGCTGCAATGTCTGAGACTGCAGCTTTGGAACAAGACAGGAGTAAGGCAGGCTAATGGGGCTGCAGATGCTGGGACAACAGTGTCACCTCTCTCTGATGCCATCAGCTGTAGAGAGAGTGAGGTGGCTGTAGGAAGTATGGAAATGGCTATTTCACTGTCAGCAAAGGCTCAGTCTGGTTCCTAGGACAGGCTGACCAATGGCGAGTGGAAATGGAAAATTTGTAAGCCAGTTTTGGGGAAGATATGATTTATAGGCTTTTCATGACCCTTTTTTTTTAATGCTTTTAAAAATATTTTTTAATGCAAGGAAATCTTGCCTGTTGGACTAGTCTGAGAACAACTGGAGTCCATCTAGTCCCATCCAAAATAAACACTGTAACGATTTGTTGCAGTAGAATTATTGCAGGAGATCCTGATTTGCTCAGGCAGAAATCAAAACATGCTGCTGGAGTTCTTCATTGGTGCAGCCAAAGCAGCTGATTGCTGTTTTCTCTGCTAGACCATTGCAAAATAAACAGTGTGTTAA
Source organism: Sitta carolinensis (assembly GCA_032173965.1). Lineage (NCBI taxonomy): Eukaryota > Metazoa > Chordata > Aves > Passeriformes > Sittidae > Sitta > Sitta carolinensis. The sequence goes on from JAVUNC010000019.1 coordinate 1,215,420, forward strand.
GAGTTCTCAGAAAGGGCTACCTTGGGGAAAGCTCCAAGGAAGCATACCCTCCAGCATTTCTTTTATAGCTTGCTTTTTTTGAAAAAGGCTGCATTGCATATTTATTTTCCCAGTGATCACAGGGAAATTTTATGAATACAGAAATTTGTTCTTATTGGTTAGGCAAATCACTCCTGCAAACTTATACCAACAGCCATTCCCATATTGCCATGGTTACATCCTTATCACAGTTTGACCTTTCATTTCATTACTAAAAAAATCCCATTCCAGCATAACATTCAGTTTAGGAAAAAAAGCCCCAAACAAACAACTTTTATATTCCTTTCAAAGGATCAAACGAGGTCACTATGGTCTTTTCAGGAAAGGGGCCAATATTTGCATTGTAAGTAAATTTGCATTACTGTAAGTAAATGCAATTTATTACAACAGGCAAACTTTCTTGACCTGTGTTTTTCTGCTGCCCTCTGCAGAGCTGTAGGATCAACCACTTCGGACTGCAGCTGCTCTGCTGGCTCCTCAATGCAGAAAAGGCCATTAAAATCACTTGGCCTGACTTTAGCAGAACAGTGTCTGAGCTGGTGTCAGGAAAACCCATAAACGCCAAAGGTTAATGTCCAGAAAGGAGACAGAGGAATCCTGCAGCTTTATGTGCATAAAGGGTGCGAGCCCACCGGGGCACACATTGTTGTTTTCTCTCCCGAGGCTTCAGAGGGCACAGCCTCCTATTACCAGAAACTCCAGAGTCTCCCTCTTCCCTTCAAATTTCCCCATTGGCCGAGGTAGTAGGAAGGTACAGCCTTCCCTAAATGCCTACCCATATTCCCCTCTTGAGCCTACTCCTCTACCCCAAAGCTCAGAAACTCCGGCTCCTTCTGACCCCTCTGTTTCGGTTCAGGAGCCGAGCTGCCTGGGCTCTGCAAGGAACCTGCTGCCAGGGTTAGCAGAGGCATTAAGCCGCATTTCAAGGACATTAACATCACATCTTCAGCCATCAAATTGTTTTTAAAGACATCAGATTTCCTCTCGCTGGGAACTCACCCAGGCTTCAGGCTTTTGCACTGAGTGCTGCCAGCTGGAGGTACTGATAATGGCACAGGGACCTTCCGTGAGTGCAGAGCACTTAGTGTCCACTTTTACTGACCAGGGAAACAACCCAGCTCCAGATCTGTCCTGTTCCCACTTAGTGTCCACTTTTACTGACCAGGGAAACAACCCAGCTCCAGATCTGTCCTGTTCCCACTTAGTGTCCACTTTTACTGACCAGGGAAACAACCCAGCTCCAGATCTGTCCTGTTCCCACTTAGTGTCCACTTTTACTGACCAGGGAAACAACCCAGCTCCAGATCTGTCCTGTTCCCACTTAGTGTTCACTTTTACTGACCAGGGAAACAACCCAGCTCCAGATCTGTCCTGTTCCCACTTAGTGTCCACTTTTACTGACCAGGGAAACAACCCAGCTCCAGATCTGTCCTGTTCCCACTTAGTGTCCACTTTTACTGACCAGGGAAACAACCCAGCTCCAGATCTGTCCTGTTACCATCTGATGGAAGGAAAGAGGAAAAGATAAACAAGCGTTTGCTTCCCAGCCCTGAACTGGATGGCAGCAGATTTGAACAGCTCGGTCTTGCACAAAAGGAAATTTCATCTGTTCCTAGGAGGGTTGGAGCAAAACGTGTCTCGTGTGTCTGCAGGCTGGGCTGCTGGAGCAGCTCCCCTGTGCCTGCCTGCAGAGCCATCAAAGCAAAAGCACCAGGGCAGGGCTGTGGCAGGGCTATAACTCTGAGCAGGGTGCTGTTACAGACTGCACCTGGGGAATTGCCACATGGCCTGGCTTGGAGGGGTCCAAGGCTGCAGAGCCAGGGCTGGCCAGGCAGGGCAAGGGCAAGGGCAATCATCTTTTTGGTGATTTTGATGGACCAGCCCATCTTTTGCTGCAGTGCTGCTGCTGGTCTTGGTTCACTTCTTGCCCCCGTTGTGGCCCTGGTAGCACCGAGTGGCATTCGTGTTCACAGTGAGAAGTATTGTCACATAACAAGGGCTGTTGATAGTAGAGTCTGGATAAAGCCTTACAAAAGGCTGGAGCTGTGCTGGCAAAAGATCTGCAGAGCAGAAACCCACCGAATTTCAAAGCAGCAAAGCAGGAGCGTGAGACCCTGCAGGCCATGGGACAGCAAATGACACCAGCCACCCATTCCCCAGCCTGGCTGCTGCTCCCTCTTCTGAGGCCAGGTCAGGCTGGAGCTGCTGCCCAGGAAAGCCTTCTCCTGCTGGCTCCTTGCACAAGAAGGGCTGTTTGGAAACAATGGTAATAGAGGAAGCGTTTTCCCAGCCAAGCCCAAATAAATACATGAATGAACTTCCTCTGCTCAGTTTCACAGGGCAGTGAGGGTTTGCTGTGTGGCCGCGCTGAATTAATTGCTGTCTGCAAGAGGATGCTCTCAGAGGAAGGGGACAGTGGGACTCCTTGTGGGGGTGTAGTGGTGGCACTTTGGAGAAGAAGTCTGCTTGGAAAAAGTGCCGATGCTGATCTCACCTTGCTGCCGTGGTGCAAATTAAGAGCTGTTAATTTTCCTGCACTTGGTTGTGTAATTGAACTGCAGGGCCTTTTGAATGCTGCATTTAAATGAGTCTGCCATTGGAAATAATGAAGGTTAAAACCCTCTTACACGATGTTTCTATGATCAAATTAGTTCCTTTGACCCAGAAAGCAGCCGTGGTAGCAATGAGCTCTGCATTAGGAGTAGGACTGTAGATTTGAGGTGTTGTTCAAAGCTATCTTTAGAAAGGTACACCCATGCAAAGCAACTAAATTTCAAAGTCAAACGGGTCTGGCACACTGGGACAGAGGCTGGGCAGGAACCTGGTGTGAGAGGAAGACCTGCAAACAGAGAGGGAGCAAGGCAGCTCTGCTGAGGGTCACAGTATCAAAATTAGGTGACCCCACGAGGTGAAAGCCATTGGATACAGGGGGCATGATGCATATCCCATCCTGCTTTTACCCACCTTGAATGTCTGTTCATAACTAATACCAGGGAGGGCTTTGGCTAATCCAAAGCAGCATTATTCTATTTTTATGCTTAATTTGTAGCTGGTGAGAGGGTTACTAAGATTTTCCCTTAGTTTTAGGGACTTAGGGATTCTAGTTTTGTTTCTTTAAGCTGTTTTTTCAAAATTGCCTTTAGCTCCAGGACCTCAGCTACTTCTGCCCTGCCTGTCCAGCCCACAGCTGGCCTTGGACACACTGGCTGACCTCTGGGAGTTCAGCTTGTCACTCTTTTGCCTGAGCATCAGGGAGGAGCTGGTAAGAATTTTCTTTCTTTCAGTCCTGATGGGAAGTGGCTGAAGGCTGCAGACTGCTATGAACAGCACTGTGGTATCCAAACCTTGCCATGCCCCTCACCTGTCTGGCCAGGGAGAGTCCTTCCCTCTGGCATGGAGCAGGCCCTGACACGGTGGATGCAGGAGGCTTCGAGCTGCAAAAAGCACATAGCATCACTCTAATCTTCATCCTTCCAGGGTGGCTAGGAAGGTGGGTGTAGGAAAACACAATCTGAAAGCTCCTGGCTGCTCTGGGCAGTGAAGCAGCACTGAGCAAGGCTCTGACAGCCTCAGCATGGTTGCCTGTTCCAGCAGGGAGCAAGGCTCTGGGATAGATGGGACTGCCAGCTTGTGTATCAGCATCCTTGAGGATGACATTCTGCTGTGTAATCCCAGCACTCCAGGCTCTGTCACATGCAGTGTGCCTCTCAGCTGCTCACACATGGATGCCACCACCTGCACAGTCCCATTAGTTCTAAGATCCAGGTCTGAACGATTTTCAGGCTTTCCACTGGCTCTGCTCCAGTGAACTCACAGACTTTCTTGGCCTTCCTGTCCTTGCACTGTCTTGCCTGAGCCTCCCTTGGCTCTTTGAGAGCCCTTTCCTCTGTGTCTGCAGCCACCTGTAGCCTCTCTGGTCTCTGTGCTTCACCATCTCCCGTCGGGAACTCATCTCGGTGCTCTCACATCTTGCTGATGTTCAGCACCATCTGCACTCCAGAAGTAGAGACTGTGCTTCCCCTGGGATCCTGCTGCTGCTTCCAAACCCAGCAGGGTTTGTGTGTGTGTGTGTGTGTGTGTGTGTAATCTCTGCCCAGCATGGGTGCACATTTTCCCTCCTACTGCAGCGTTTGCTTGATGGTTAGGGAAATGCAGGACATGGTGGAAAGGGTGACTTCACGGCAGTTCTAAATCCATTCTGACCTTTACCCCTTTCCCCCGGATTGTGTTGCCATTTACACGCAGAGCCCCCACATTCAGCTCGGGGGGTTTCCTATGCCAGTCTCTTGGGCTGAAAGCCGACACTGGGCAAGCCATGCAAGCTGCAGCCCTTGATTTGCTTTAGCTGACAGAACAGCTTTTCGCTGTCCTCCCTTCTGTTAAACCCCCCGATGAGATTCTGGCACACCATGTGGCCAGGGGACAGCAGGGAGGATTACTGGAAGGACTCACAGCGACATCGGCTCCTGTGGAGAGCGATTAGCAGCTCAGCATACACTCCTGGCTCCCGAGAGCCTCGGCGAAGCTGATTAGGGCACCGCAGAAATGTATTCCTGTCCGGGAGCAGGGAACGTCTGAGTGGCAGCAGTGTCTGAGCGCTGGGGCAGGGGACGGCAGGGACGCTTTTCAGCTATTTGTGTCCGAAGGGCGGTCACTCAGGGCTCGAGGAGATGCGCTACGCTCACACCGTAGTGCTCGATAGGAAGAGCTGAAAATCCCGTCCGAGCGGAGCCGTGAGGGCACAGCGGGCGCTGCACAGGGCAGCGCCTCCAGACCTCGGCTCCTCTGCCCGGCCCTCGCCAGCGCCCGCTGCTCCCTGGGCAGCGCTTTGCCTTCGGGCGGATCCCGGTGCCGACACCGGGACACCCAACGGGGCAGCTCCAGCTCTGCTGGGCACAGCGAGCAGCCCATGAGGAGTTCCACCCTCGGGCGCACGGCTGGGCTCGGGCTGCGCTGGGTTCGGCCTGAGGGGAGCGGATGGGCCGGGCTTGGCCTAGGCACGGATGGGCCGGGCTTGGCCCGGTTCGGCCAGGCCCCGCCCACTCCAACCCGGTCCCGCCCGGCCCCGCCCACCCAGGCCCGGCCCGGCTTGGCCCGGTTCGGCCCGGCTAGCCCGGTTCGGCACAGCCCGGCCCGGTCGCCCGGCCCCCCCCCCCAACCCGGCCCCGCCCGCCCGACCCGGCCCGGCTTGGCCCGGTTCGGGCCAGATTGGGCGGGGCCGGGCCAAGCCGGGCCGAACCGGTCCAAGCCGGGTCTGGGTGGGGTGGGCCGTGCCGGGCCGGGCCGGGCCGGGTCGGGCCGGGCCGCGGTGAGCTCTGCTTGAGGGGATCCCCTCGGCTCGGAGGGGCTCTGGGGGGCTCGGCACGGCCGGGTCGGTCGGGGCGGGCTCGGCTCGGCTCGGCTCGGCTCGGCTCGCCCCGGCTCGTTGCAGTGTGTGGGGTTGTCCGGCAGGGGGCGCCTGGCGGCGGCGCTCGCCCCGCCCCGCCCCGCTGGCCCCGCCCCTCTTTGTTGCGGCGGCCAATAGGAGCGCGCGGCGGGCGGGCGGGCGCGCGGCATGGCGCGCGGCGCGGGGCGCGCCCCCTGCGCGGCCGGGAGCGGGACCGGGGAGCGGGAGCGGGAACGGGACCGGGAGCCAGAGCCGGGACCGGGCCCGGGCCCTCGCAGCCCGCGGGCCGGCAGCGCTAGCCACACACCGCCCCCGCCCGGCGCAGACACACACACACACGTAGAGCACAGCCAGAGCGGCCGGGCGCGAGGCCGCGGGGCGCATCCCGGCAGCGGTCCCGGCCTCGGGCATGGCCGCCGGGCCATGACGGGAGCGGCGGGCGGCGGCGGCGGCCGCGGGAGCAGCCGGCGGGCGGCGGCCGGCAAGGAGGGGGGCCGGTCACGGAGCGCCCAGCCGCGGGCGGCGGGCGGCGGCGGCGGGAGCGGCGGGGGCTCGGAGGAGGAGGAGCAGGAGCAGCAGCGGGACGGCGGCTCGCTCTTCCTGGTGAACAAGAGCGGCTTCCCCATGGACGGGCAGACCTGGGAGCGCATGTGGGGACACGTGGAGCGGGTGCACCCCGACGGCGGGGCCGTGGCCGCGGCCATCCGGAGCGCCGCCCGCCTGGCTCGGGTAAGGCGGAGCCCGGGGCCGGCGGGGCCGCGTCCTGTGCGCCCCGGGGCGCTCCGGGGGCCGGGGTGTGCCGGGGTGTGCCGGGTGCCCGGTGTGCCAGCGCAGCCCGGAGGATGCTCTCGGGTGTAGGGGTGTGCCAGCGCAGCCCGGAGGATGCTCTCGGGTGTAGGGGTGTGCCAGCGCAGCCCGGAGGATGCTCTCGGGTGTAGGGGTGTGCCAGCGCAGCCCGGAGGATGCTCTCGGGTGTAGGGGTGTGCCAGCGCAGCCCGGAGGATGCTCTCGGGTGTAGGGGTGTGCCAGCGCAGCCCGGAGGATGCTCTCGGGTGTAGGGGTGTGCCAGCGCAGCCCGGAGGATGCTCTCGGTGAGGGTGTGCAGGCAGCCGAGGATGCTCGGGTAGGGGTGTGCCAGCGCAGCCCGGAGGATGCTCTCGGGTGTAGGGGTGTGCCAGCGCAGCCCGGAGGATGCTCTCGGGTGTAGGGGTGTGCCAGCGCAGCCCGGAGGATGCTCTCGGGTGTAGGGGTGTGCCAGCGCAGCCCGGAGGATGCTCTCGGGTGTAGGGGTGTGCCAGCGCAGCCCGGAGGATGCTCTCGGGGCCGCGGGACAGGGATGGGGCATGTGCTGCCGAAAGCGCCCAGGACGGGGTACGGGGGCTGTGGGGTGCTTAGTTGGTGTCCTGGGGAACAAGCAGGGAGAAAATCACTCTTCTTAGCTTGGGGAGGAAAAAGCTGAAAACAAGAGTTAAAAGGAATCTAAAGGGACTGAGTGAAGCAAAGCACTTTGCAATCCAAAGCAGATTTTTCTTTTCCTTTTGGAACACAAGCTTTTCCTTAAAGGCAGTGTTGCTCTTCAAATGTTACGAGGGATTTAAAACTCAGACATTTATTTTCCAGTCTGTGGAAAGATTCCGAGTGCTTTTGTCTGGTGCATTCCTCAGTACAAGCCCCAAACAGCTCTGCCTCACTCAAGCCTTTTTCCTCCAGCCAGCAAATAAAATGTTGATGTCTACTGTCGTTCCAAGGCTTCTCGACACTGTGCTGCATTAGTGGTCACAATGTATTTAACACTCTCTGCTTTGGCAGACCCTGAGCTCGATTCACTGCTCGCATCTGGCAGCATTAGTGTGAGCAGACCGCTGGGCTCTGGCTCCATTCATCCCCCTCTCTGTGCTGGGGGAGGTGGCTGGGCTGCTGTTCTCAAGGTCCAAGCTGTCAGTGACACTGACATGAACCATATGCCTGTTCTTCTGGAGTAGAGAGGAAATTCTTTGCACAGGGAAGTGGAAAGCTTCTTGCGTAGGGCTGTATTGAGAAGGTGCTTGTTAAATAAGATGCGGGCTGAAAAAGGCCTTTCATCTCTCTTCTGCAGTGTTTTGTCCAGTGCAGGTGCAAAAGGGACAATCTCTCTCCACTCTGCTCTCCTCGTGCTGGAACCAGCCTTTGTTTGGATGGGGGAGCACATCCAGCTAAAGAACGACCAGGTTATGTTGAGTTTGTGGTTCCTTGGTGTGGTTCTTGTACTTACACAAACACTGGAGGTGGAAATGAAGAGGCAGGGAGTGGGCAGAATTTCTTGTTTCAGCAGCCTGACCAGCTTAGCCCAGTCTAGTTGGCCTACAAACCCTTTTGGTGTTTGAGATGGCAAAGCATGCACTAGACTTGACCTTCATCCTTGACTTCCCAGCTCCAGAGTGTGTAACTTTTACTGGTGACACCTGTGGTGACTGACAAAGCATCTGGCAAGAGATGTGCCAGTGGCTCCAGTGTGCTGGCCTGCACACTGTATTCCTGTGGGAATGTCCCAGAGAGCATTGCCCATGGCTTCTTCCCCAGGGCCACAGCTCTGGACTGACTCTCTGGAGCATGTGTGTAAGCTGGGCAGAATAAAAGATGTCTTGAAATCTGCCTGTCCAAATCATTTGATGTTGATGATCAGTGCCCAGTGGTGTTGGAGTTTTACTCCTCCAGCACTGCCCAGAAGCAAAATCTGTTACTGTGATTAATTTCTGCAGGTGCAGGAGGACCTGGTGCCCTCTGTGACTAAGTAGCTCTTGCTGGCTAAGTGTGGGACCTCAGGGGTCAGAGGGTATTTTGAGGACTCCCTGGTCCTTATTAGGGCCCACACAGCTTAGGTGAGCAAGTCAAGGTTAAGAGCAGGGTTTGGTTTTTTTGCCACGAAGTAGTTGAGTAGTGGAGTACCAAAGTTGTGGTGGTAATTTCTAGGTTAGAGTAGGAATGTGAGTGGAGACTTGTTTCTTAAACAGTGGTACACATTTTCTGAATTGGCTTGTGTTGCTGGGTATGTGTCACCCTGCAAAATACTGGGTGCTGCTGTTTGGGAGTAATGAGGGATACTTGTGCCTGTGAGGAGATGATTTGTAATCTGCTTGCACTGATAGTTGGTTCAGGCTGAGCGAGTGGCATGTGCAACTGCTCCATTTCTGCATCTGATCTGTTCTTAATCCCTAGTGATGGGAGTTTTCATCCCCTCTCCCAAGAAGCTCCACTTGATTGCTCTAATCATCTTGGCATTAGTCTCAGCAATCATACATGCAGGGTGGTAAGTAGCTTCTGACTGTGGGTGAGGCTGTCCTTACAGGAACAAATGCAAACTGCAGAGGAGCAGGGCTGCCTCTCACTCGGGAGGCAGAGTCCTTACAAAAAGCTGCCTTGTCTGCAAGGGCATTTTTGGAACCTGTGGGGTCCCCACCTCTGACTGTTGGCTGGAGTTCAGGGAATAGTACAGGCTCACAGTTTGAAAGGGCTGTGCAATCCTTGACCTGTTCTGTGATCTTGGAGATTCTTGGAGATGGAAATAAATTAAACCTCTCAGCAGCTTTGAGTACTCTTGCCTGTCAGCTTCATCCTTGCTGAGTAACAGTATGCTTGCAGGGGGAGTGAGTAGGAAATGACTTTCTGTCATTTAGGGGGACTGTGGGGTCGGGCAAAATGAGTTTCACACAGGATGTCTATGGTGAACTGAGACTAGAGCGTTTCCAGCCATGGGATGAGTCTCCAGCTCTGCCACGTGGTCTTGCACTGCAGCAGCTCCCCAGTCTGGAGCTGCTGTTCCTTGGAAAGACTGATAAAAGGTCAAGGCTTTTCATCTGACTCGTCTCTGAATTTCACTTGCTTTACAAATTCATGGTCTGTAGTGCTGTGTCTGCATTTCCTCTTGCCATCCATCACCTCCCTTGCCTGCTCCTTGCCTGCTGTGGATGCTTACCAGGAGCTGGAGGGGCTGCATCCTCAGTCACAGCAGAGCTGTGCTTTCCTTCACTTGCTGTATTGTGCAGCCCTGGCTTCTGCTCCGTGCTGGTTGGGTGCCCAGGATCAGTCCTCCTGCAGCTGGGGCAGGAATCAGGGAGGGAAAAATCTTTGGGAGGAGTGGGAGAGGTGTGTGGCTCCCCAGTGCCTGGCCCAGCTGGCAGCATGGTGTGTGCCCTGCCTGCCCTGCACTGCAGAGAGCAGAGCAGGGCTGCCCTGGGGGGCTCAGGGACACTCCTCCCTTCTTGCCTGAGGTCTGGAAGGGTTTGGGCCTCCTGGCTCAGCAGGTGACTGGAATATGTTCTGTCCAGTGGAAAACCCTGGTTCTCTTTTCTAGGCTGTGCTCTGGTATCTACCATGATCGTTTTCCTTGGAGGATGTGGTCACCCACCATGGAGGTGGGGAGTGCCTCTCCTGGAGGTCTGACCCTGCCCTCTCTGCTGAGGGTGCCCACTGTGGGTGTCAGGAGGGGCTGTGTCTGTTCACACTGGTGCTATCCCCGTGGGATGCTGTCCTGGATCTCACAGCAGGCTGAGGGCTGGGAAAAGGGTGAAATCCTCACCTGTGCACAGCCAGCCCCTCAGCGTGTGCTGTGAGTGCAGTGCACACACCTGGAGTTTCTGTATCTCTGAAGCAAAGGACTGAGTGTACTGGAGCAGAAATGGGCACCCCAGGAAGCTGTGACAGCCCTGCCATCATTTCCTTTGTCAGCTCCTTGCTGCTTCTGAAACTTGAGCCTTATCTGGTGTGTTGAGTCCAGGTCTGCCTCCGTGCTGGGAGGGACAGGTGAATAATTCATCCAGCCCAAAGGGACTGGGTGAGAAAGGAACCTGTGGAACCAAAATAAACCACCTCTAATGAAGAGCTTAGGGGTGAAAACCATGATGAAGGAGCACTAATGAGTCTTGCTCATCACTCCCACTGGTGAGAGAAGGAAGCCCATGTGTGCAGGCATGTAGCACTGGGATGGGGGCGAGCTGGAAGCCTTGCCATCTGCTTGCCACTTACAGTGTGCTTCTGTGTGCCAGTAGTGGAGGAGTCTCTGGTGGTTTTTCCCCTCTTCTCCAAGGTGTATTTACACTTTGACTGTAGTAATTTGCTGTGTGTAGTGCATGCTGAGTTTTGTCACCTTGGCATTGCCACTGCTCGTTCTCTGAAAGCACACACACCATCTTAGCAGTGGAGAGGAAAGTCTGGTGGGGATGGCCCCACACCACCTGAACTTGCTGTTCTGATCAGTAATTGCTGACTTGAATTGTGTTAAGGGCAGTGATGTGTCACTTTTATGAGCTTTAAACTATGGTTACAATGCTGTGGGCCCACAGATGCTTGTACCTTGTCACAGCTGCCCAAATTACTGGTTCCTGAATTTGAATCTGCATTAATAGTCGAATAAACTGCTTCCTGCACTATGTTTGTGAGAACTGTGCTAACTTCTTTTTAGCCATGCTGCCCACTTATTTTGTAGTGCTGACCCCATATTTTGCAGTCTCACCCCTGAAATAACTGGTCTTGGGACAAGGCTGTGCCCCTTCCCTGCATGGCTGCAGGCTCAGGAGCCAAATAGCTGTGGGGATTAAACATGGATTGAAGGCCTGCCTTCTTAAAATGCTTAGGCACAAGCAGACGTCTTATGAGATTTTGGAAAAATCCCATTATGTTGCCAGTCTCTATCTTTAAGTGTCTTAATGTCATTAAATATTTGGGTCCCAGGTGGTCTTCTAGGTCCTGTGCTCTCCCTCCCCAGCAAACGTGCTGCAGACACACTGCAGATGGGAAATTATGCAGCCCTGTCTCCTTTTATCTTCCTCTTGTGCTAAAGGAGGCCCAAAAATCAGACTTGCAATGCCTTCCTCAGGGAGGGAGAACAGCAGAGTCAGTGCTGGGACTCTGCTCATGCAGACTGTGCTGTGCTGGGGTGTGGGAGTGGGAAGCAGAGCCCCTCTGAGCTGCACGGGTGCTGGCTGGGGATGCTCTGAGGAGCAGCCTGCCCAGCCTGCACGACTCTGCCTGATGCTGCAGTTCACGTGGGGCTTCAGCCATCTGTGCTGCCACGTTGTGTTGCACTGAGCACATGCTGCTGCTGGAGTAAATCACTTATGTGCTCTGTGGGGAGCCCTGGCTGTCTAACCTCTTTATCTTGTTTCTTGTGTCCAGCCCTCCGTGCCGCCAGTGCCGAACTACAAGCTCTCCATGTCGATCCCAGAATGGCTCCAGGCAATACAGACCTACATGAAGATGCTGCAGTATCCTTCTCGAGTGTGTGGTCTCTGGAAAGGAGGCTGGCTTGTGCCTGGTGTGAATTAACAGGGCTTTATGGAAGCTTTAGCTGGTTGCAAGGGCTTTGGGATCATTTGGGGGTAAAGGGGCGCCTCCAGGGATTTGTGATAGCATCAGCAGCACTGAGCTTGTCATAGCAATCCTCTGGGAGATGTAATTAACTTTAAATTATACTGAAAAATTTAACTGAAGTGACGTTGGTGGGAATAGAAGTGCTTATTTTGAAGTTGATTTATGAGGATATTATGATCGGATCATGGTGCCTGGAGAAATAATATGGCATTTCATCATAAAGCAGCTAAGAGAGAGCCAGTGTTGTGGCAGCCCCTTTCTCCCTCTGCCCTGGCAGCCCCTGGGGGTCCCCTGAGGATTGCCTGTGTGCTCAGGGAGTGCTTGTCACTGGGGTCAGGGGCACCAGCAGCTGTCCTGACACCAAGGTGGGCAGGCTTGCCTGTGACACAGGAGCTGACCAGAGGGATTCACCTTCCAGATGTCCCACCTTGCTTGGGGGATTCATCAGGGATCTGAACATCTGTCTGGCCCCTCTGTCACTGCCCCATGCCCAGCTGGGGCAGTCAGCCTGTTCCTGACTTTCCATTCCTGACAGATAATTTCAGAGAAGGTGGCTGGCCCAGATGCTGCTCTTGTGTTTCCCTTTTTTCCTAAACTGCCTTTTTGTGTATGTGGGTGGGGAGGGGAAAACTGTGGGGATAAGGAATGTGTGTGAAGTCCTGGTAAGGATTAAGAAAGGCTATGGGTGGCAGCTGGAAGAACATCCCAAAATAGCAGGCATGGTTAGCTTGGTGGGGAGTCGTGGCTGGGATCAAGGCTGGAGCTGCAGCAGCTGCTGTGGGGAGGGCTCTGCAGGGGCATTCTGTTCTGTGGCTCTGCAGGGGCATTTCTGTTCTCTGTGGCTCTGCAGGACATGGGGCATTTCTGTTCTCTGGGCTCTGCAGGGCATTTCCTGTGGCTCGCAGGGCATTTCTTTCTCTGTGGCTCTGCAGGGGCATTTCTGTTCTCTGGGGCTCTGCAGGGGCATTTCTGTTCTCTGGGGCTCTGCAGGGGCTGGGGCATTTCTGTTCTCTGGGGCTCTGCAGAGGCATTTCGTTCTTGGGGCTCTGCAGGGGCATTTCTGTTCTCTGGGGCTCTGCAGGGGCATTTCTGTTCTCTGGGGCTCTGCAGGGCATGGGGCATTTCTGTTCTCTGTGGCTCTGCAGGGCATGGGGCATTTCTCTTCTCTGTGGCTCTGCAGGGGCATTTCTCTTCTCTGTGGCTCTGCAGGGGCATTTCTCTTCTGTGGCTCTGCAGGACATGGGCATTTCTGTTCTCTGGCTCTGCAGGGCAGGAAATTTCTTTCTCTGTGGCTTGCAGGGGCATTTGTTCTCTGGGGCTCTGCGGCATTTGTTCCGGGCTCTGCAGGGGCATTTCTGTTCTCTGGGGCTCTGCAGAGGCATGGGGCATTTGTTCTCTGGGGCTTGCAGGGCATTTCTGTTCTCTGGCTCTGCAGGGCATTTCTGTTCTCTGGGCTCTGCAGGGGCATGGCATTTCTGTTCTCTGTGGCTCTGCAGGGGCATGGGCATTTCTCTTCTCTGTGCTCTGCAGGGGCATTTCTTCTCTGTGGCTCTGCAGGGCATTTCTCTTCTCTGTGGCTCTGCAGGGACATGGGGCATTTCTGTTCTCTGGGGCTCTGCAGGGGCATGGAACATTTCTCTTCTCTGTGGCAGCCACTTGGCCAGGACTAGAGGCTTGTTGCTCACTGGGATTGTACTAGAGAGGACACCATGTCATGCAGAGCTCCAGAAATGCCATTATCCCCCACCTCACCCCGTGGAGGTGTGGAAATCCTGCATTCTCTGTAGCAGGAGCAGGCCTTAGGCACAGCACAGGGTTTGGATCTGGTCAGAAAAGCTCCCAAGGGGCTGGGGGGCAGTGTCTGGGCTTCCTCTGAGGCTGGAAGGGGATGCATGCTTTGTGCACAGCACCCTGGAAGGGCCTCAGGAATTAGGTTTTGGAGGCAGGAGGGAAGTGAAGCCTTGTTTGTGAAGAGCTCTGAACTCCAACTGAAGTCAGTTCATCCTGGTGAGAGCTGGAGTTTTTATTTAGGTTGTGGTAATATATCCAGCAGCTGTGCTATTTATGCCTTGCAAGCACCCCTTGGCTTCTGTGGGGTGCCCTGCTTGTGCCCTGGCATCTGCCTTGGTATCACCAGTTTTACTGGCATGAACATTCAGAGAAATTCAAATAGAATTTGGGTACTAGGTTAGGGAAGAGATTCAACTGGAAAAGTAACCTAGCAAAAGTAAGGGAAGTGCGATTTATTTTTTTTTTTTTTTAACAAAACTTTATTTTTTTATTTTTGTTTTGGTTCTGGTTTTACTGAACAGATTGTTTTTTCTGGTCTGATTTATTGCTTGCTGCCTGAACAGTGCTGCTCAAGGAGCAGGGAAGAGGCTGCTTTTGGTGCTGCTGCTGTGTGGCAGCCAGTGCTTCTAGGCAAGTGGTGCTGAGATGTGGTTGACTGTCAGCTGCCATCATTTATGATGAACTTTTCTACTGTTAGTTTAAGCTAATGACCTTAACTTGCACGCAGCTGGTTGTTTTCCTTTCAAGAGCATTGTATTTTTTAGAGGGTGGTTTGTATTTTCAAAGTGTGAATGGATGCACCTGCAATGGTTTTGGTTGACAGGTCATAGGTGAACCATGTGGCTGATGGAGATAAAAGACTTCTAATGATTTTTCAGACCATGGATTATGTAGATTGCTTAGGGTAGACTAGGAAAGCTTTCTCTTTTCCAAGTGGGAGACTTTTTTTCAAACTTGCAGCCCAGTCATGAGTGGGACCTAGTGGAAAAGAGAATTTATAACCTTCAAATGCCAAATTAGAGTGTAATTTTAGGTGGTGTACCCTTAATACCTGACTCTGCACCTGGTGCTGTTAATAAGTGATAGAAAAAGACAGGTGAAAAGTTTTGCTTCATTTCACGTGCCAGGTGTTTCAGATGTGAGTCAGTGACTGTTACTGCCCGTTTCGTGTTTCAACAGGAATTCAGAACTGAAATTCACCTTCTGAGCAGTGTTACTTTATTGCTTGGCTGTTCAAGCTACTCTCCTTTAACAGACAAACCACAGATACAATCACACGGGGACGCAGTTCTTCGAGATCAGAAAATCCAGACCTCTCAGTGGGTGAGTGTCCCTGGAGCTGGGCTGGTGCCCTTGCCCTGCTCACCTGGCATGGGGGGCTGTCCTCTGTGCCACAGCTGCCTGCACGAGGGTGGGAAGGCTCTCTGCTTAGTGGTGCTGGGCTGTTTTCCTGAAAACTGAGCAAGTCCTGCTGTTCTGGTTGTGCTGAAGTGCCCTTTGTGGCTGATAGGAAGGGATTATCTGTGCAGAGCACAGCGGGAGTTTTCCCTGGAGGCTCTCAATGGACTCAAAGTTGCATCCATATTTCTTCTGCCTTGCTGCTCACCTTGCTGTTCCATCCATGTGGTGCACTTGTGCTGGTTGGTGATGAGCTGTGCAGTGCAGGTATGAATTTGTGCCCAGGGAGCTGGCAGCAGAGGACTGGGGTCTCTTGCTTGTTAGAACTGCATCATACTTAGGACAGCTCTTGAACAGACCCTAATTCATTAGCAGGTTAGGGCAGGAAGGGTGTTGACAGCATTATGCTTTTATTTTAGGGTGAAATTTAGATAAGCAGAATATAATTACTCCCATAGAATGGTCTGTCTCTGGCTCTTCCCAGCTCTCTGTCATTAAATTAATGGTCCCTCACTCTAAAATTCCAGTTCCCATCTCAGCTTTGTGCTTCAGGTTTTCATCTTGCTGACAGCAATCTTTTTCAGTTCCTTTTTCTAATGTTCACTGCTCTGGTGGAACTGGTTTAAAACAAATCTTGTGCCTTGAATGATAGATGGGTTTACAGAAGCTTAAACCAATTTTCAAGCTGCTCACTCATTTTTAAATTTGTCCCATTACTTTTTTCAAAGGAAGTGAAGGATAAAAATGAATTATGCTCAGCACTTACCACTTAAAAGGTCGTTGTCTTCCTGGGCTGGATAAAAGCCTGGCTTAGGAGGAAGGTGCTCTTTCCTAGAAGGGCACAGATCCTCGCAGCTGGAGATGTGCCTGTGGCTTTGAATCATCTCCCAGCTGGAGCCATTTCCTCTGTTTATCTGCCTTAGTGTTTGCCTGGGGGCAAGTGTCTGCCTCCTCTCTGTGCTGCTGCTTGGAACTTCTTGCAGTGGGGTGGCAGGACTTCTGTGGGGTTAAGGAGGGGGCCCTGGAGATGGTCCAGCCCCTCAGGGGCTGCCAGCTTTCCAGGCACAGGTGAGTGCTGGATTTAAACCATGTAGAAACCTGTGCTGCTCTGCCCCTGGACTGGGTAGGTGGGGGAGTGCAGCTGGCAGGAGCTCATCTTGTGCTGCTGGATGCCTCCAACACTTGCCTGGTCGGGGTTCCTCCAACCTTGAGGAGAACGTGTGCAAGGCTGTCTGAAGTTCCTGTCGTTTTTATGAAATGAAATTCCAGTTGTTTTTATGAAAATTACAGTTTCTGGTTTAGATTTCAGGTCTTTTAAAATTTACCTGGCCAAGTCAGAAGGATGGGACCAGACTGTTTTCCCTGGTGCCCTGTGACAGGACAAGGAGCAATGGGCAGAAACTGGAAGTTCCATCTAAGTATGAGGAAAAAAAAAAAAATTTACTTTAAGGCTGACAGAGCACTGGAACAGGCTGCCCACAGAGGTTATGGAGTCTCCTTCTGTGGAGATATTCAAAACCTACCTGTGCAACCTGCTCTGAATGAGCCTGCTTCAGCAGGAGGGTTGGGCAGATGGTTTCCACAGGTCCCTTCCTACCCCAGCTTTGGTGATTCTGTGAATAATGCATTGGTTACCCTGTAATGTTGAGGTGTGCACAAAAGCTTCCCTTCCCTTCATCTGGTGTGTGTGCCAGTTTTCATCAAAGCTGAAAAAATCCTTTACACCTTCAAGTTTGTTTTTTTTAATTTTATGGGAGGTGTGTTCTACTTTGCAAGAACTGTGCTCCCAGCATGGCAATGAGAGGTGTCCTGTGCTGAGGTGACAGGAGCTGCTCTGAGCAATCCCTCTGCTCTGAAAGGCCTCACTGGCTGCAACACAGCACTTGCAAGATGCTGAAAGCCTCCAGTTGCCACTGGCTCTTGAAAGATGAGGCTGTTCCCAGAGCTTTATTGACACTCAACATATTGCTGATTTCATAATGTGAGGGCTCAAAGCTAATGGGAGTATTACAGGATCTTTGGCAGCCTCTCTTCAAGACAGCAGTGGCTGGACACAAAGAAGCTGAGTACTAGATGGAAATTGAATATTCATAAATTCATGTGAAAGTGTCCTAAAGCAGCTGGGGACATATTAATGAGTTTTTCTATTATGGAGGGGAGGACTAGATATTGTAGAGATTTAGTGCCAGCATCAGTGTGATGTATGAGAAAATAAAAATGCATGGCTGAGCGTAGGAAGAAGAACATAAATTATCTATAGGAACTCATTAAGGGATATAGTCTTGCTATAACTCTGTATTTACAATGTCTTTAAGAAAAAGTCACTCTTATTATCAAGTTAACTTTCAGAGTGCCAGACACCACGTGGATTTGTCTAGCCTGCAGATAGCACTTTTGGAAATGCTCGATTTCTGTTGCTGTGTGAGTCAGGGTGGCAGAGCTGTGAACCTGTAAACTCTGTGTGCTGTTCTTGTACTGGCAAATGTGCCTGGGTCTCACCTCTCCTGAGCTGTGTTTGCACAAAAATCCAAATTTGTGGGTGTAGCTAAATCCACCATGGGAGTGCTTTGCTGACCCAGGTATCCTTCCTGATGTGCCTTTTTGTACTAAATAGGTAAAGGGCATCCTGTGGAGTTCAGGTCTGCTGGTCCAGGTGTGTGTGCATGTGATATGAATGCTTCAGACACCAGCAGGACTGGTTTTCCTTTTCCCATACAAGGTTATGCTGGATAAACCTGTATTAGACTTTTGTTGGCACAAGCAGTCTGATAAAAATGGTACTTTTGCCTGACCTAGCCATTCTTTTTAAAACTTCCAGGCTTAGATCATGTAAGAGCTTTAGGGAAAATGTATGTCTGGATATCTAGTAGTATCTGTAACTGTGAATTCAATGTCAACAAGCTGTTACTAGGTTTACAAGGAGAGATAAGCCCTCTGGAAGCTTCTGTTCTAGGATGCAGAAACTGTGAGAAACAAATCTCTTTGTCCTCCACAGAGGAGCTGGGGAGGTGCAGTATTGCACTGCTCCCTCCAGTCAAGTGCCAGCTGAACAGGGGGACCTACAACTGCATCAGAAACTGATGTTTGGGCAGATCCTGTGGCCTTTGAGAAATTAGAAGCTGCTCTGTGAGGAGGGAGAGCCCTTCAGAGGCTGCAGATAAAATGTGTAATAAATGGCAGTAAAGGAGTGATAGGAGCTGTCACGTGGCAACGATGGAACCAAATAACAGGGGAGGGGAGGTGGGAAAAAGCACAGCTTCCACACACCATGTTATTAAGGAATGCTGATGGGGCTGTAAAGAAAAATGGGCTCATACCATTTCCAGACAATAGACTGCAGAAGGCATTTGAACATCTGCTTCTCTCTTGCACAGAGGGGGAATGTTACAGACACAGTGCAGTGTTCAGCATGTGGGGGAAATGCTTCTGCTGCTGGAGCACTGTTTGTGAGAAGGTTCACAAGATCCCTATCTCCTCTGCTGTTTTATCTCTTTTGGCTCCTGCTGGTGCCTTTCGTTCTCTCTTGGCTTCATTATCATGAATGAAACTGTCAGGAGCCTTGGAAAAACTTGGGAGAGGGAGATTTTAGGGACCTCATGCAAAACACACGGGTCTGTGCAAGGAGCATTTTGTGGGAAAACGTGCTGGGGGATCTCACTAATAAAAAAAATGTGTTCAGTCTTGTAGGAGTCTTTCTGGTGAAGGGAATGGCAGCCTCTCCTAAGCATGGTCATCCCTGAAGGGACCCTGGTGTGATGGTGCCAGCTGGTGAGCTCCTCCAGTTTTGGGCACGCTGAGAGGATTTAAGATTTTTCTAACCTCTATGAAATTGGGTGCCACAAGTGAAAAATCTGTGAGCAGAAGGAATTAATGGTTCCTGTGAGCTGTCTTTAGACACTGCCATTTTAAACACCCAAAGAGACAAAGTCATCTCCTCTCAGGGCCTCTGTTACTGCAGGAAGCAAGGGGGATAGTCCTGGTGGGCTCCTGAAAACACTGAAATTGGACTCAGTTACCAAGGAAATACCTCTGTCTGCCAAGGACTAGGTGTTGAGGGAGGAACAAGCAGCCTGTTCCTGTTGGCCACGTTTGCTGGAGGCAGAAGTGTTCAGTGTGGGCTGGCAGGGGTCAGTGGTGTGAATGCCACAGAGAGGGGAGCTGCAGGGTGCTTAGCTTTGGCTGCAGCAGCCTCCCCTGAGCTCCTGCTGCCCCCAGGCTCACTGCAGTGTGGGGAGAGGCAGACTGGGGGCCAATTCCCAGCTCTCTGATAGAAGACTCCAAGGCAGAGCTGAATTGGTGGGCTCCTTTCAGGTAGCTGTCAAGATTTAAAGAAAATCCCAGAAGCAAACGCTGCTAAGGCTGGGGATTGAAATGCTTGATGTGGCTTCTTAATTCTTTCCTGCCTTCTTTAAATCTCCTTTCACAAGTTTACCTGCAGGCTTTGTGGTCACTCTTAACATCTGAGACAGTGTGATAAGAATTTAGGAGTGAGGGAAAAGAGGGAAAGGACAAATCAAAGAGCACCTGTAATGAGCTGTTTTCAAATGGGTTGAATGCTCTCAGGTCATTTAGAGAACTGACAAGCAGCCTTCAACCATTAATATTTGTGTTAGAGCATGTGGGGAGGGTGGGTGCTGGGGAAGGCAAAGATAGCAGCCTTTACAAAGATAAGGGAAAAGATAAATCTAGGAATCTTATCTGCAGTTCAAGGGAAGGGAAAGGCAACAAAGCTGTCTTTTTGTTGGTTTTTTTTTTTTTTTTTTTTTTTTTTTATTATTATTTTTGTAACTCCCATGAAGATAGAAGATAGCCCACTGAATTTCCTGCCTTGTTTCTGGATACCTCCCATGCCTCATCTGCACATAACACTTCTGGGACAGAGACAGGGCTTTGCAGTGAGCAGGGGGATGAAGGAGCCCCATTGTGTGCCCTGCTCTGTGCTCCCAGCAGCTCTCTGGGGCTGATTGTGAATGTGGAGGAGGCAGGCAAGCTCTAATTAGTCTTCTGTACTGCAGGCAGAGTGTAAGGGGTGGTTGTTTACAAATGAAAAGATAATTTCTAACTTGGATAAATGGGACATGAAGTGGCTGTGACAGGCTGTAATAGCAGTGGAAGCTCTGTTGGCACTTGCATTCAACACAAGGTTTAAAATGCATGAGGGGGGTGAATCCCAAAGTGGGGGAAACAGACTCCCATGCTTTCAATTGCATATTTTCATAATCTTCTCGAATACAAATATTTTTGTCATTTAATCTTCTATTTCCTTAGAGTAGGGTTCTGTTTACAAAGCTCTTCCCAGAGAAAGGATATGGATAGAGAAGACTGCAAAATAAAAGCTTTCCTTTGCCTTAGTTCTCAGCTGTGTTTTTTTTTTTTTTTTTTGGGGGGGAGCAGTTTTTTGGTGTGGCTTTGGATGTGACTCTTCTGGCCTTTTTTAGGCTGCTTCCAGTATTTTTTTGTCAAACTGTCCAGCATTTCAGGATCTGTTTGTGTTTGTGGATAGGTTACCTACTAGATTAATAGTGTCACCCTTGCACAACAGCTTTCTCAACTCAGCTGAGGTTGCTTCTCTCAGTGTTGTTCCTGTCAATAACTGTACTCCAGAGGTGGTGTCTAGATTGTAACTGAACTTCAGGAACTTGCAAAATCCTGGGCATGTGTAGCCTCCTGCACTCCTGCAGGAAATGGTGTGGATTTTGCCACTCGTCCTGTGCACAGGAGATGTGGAGCAGCAGCAGGTCAGTGACTCAGTTTGCAGGGCTGGGAAGTGTCTGTGCTGGTAGAGCTTTCTGCAGAGCAGCCTTTGATGAAAAGGCAGTAGATTCTGCTCTGCAGCCGTGGCTGGGGGATTATGGAGGCATTTGTAGCTTTTAGGGGGTCATGTAATCATCCTCTCTCTCCTGCTTTGTTTGTTGGTTTTTCCTCCAGAGGAGAGCCAGGGGTATTTTGACAATAAGCTGAACTCAGCCCTGCTCTGGGATTTCCATGATTGCCAGCTTGTGCAGTTCAGTGAGGCTTTGTGTTACAGCCTGAAGGGATGCTCAGGGGATGCATTCCCCCTCCACCTTCAGGGACTGAAGGGCACGGGGATGCCAAATATATTTCTTTTCCTCTTTCTTTTTTCCCCCAGTCATCCTCCAGAAGTTAACAGGACTCTGACAAGTCACTTGAAGGGGAGACTCAAGTTCCCAGCTCTTGTTGAGATAAGAACTGGAGGTGCCTGGCTCTTGGTGTACGAGAGGACCTCTTGATCCCTGTCCATTGCTCTAGCTGGAAGGGACTGAAAACTGTTTTGTTTCTGTTCTAGGTTAATGGAGACAGCAAGAGAAATGACCAGGGAGTCCTTACCTATCAAATGCCTTGAAGCAGTTATCCTGGGGATGTATCCTTTCACATGCCTGTGACTTTTCCCTCTGCAGCTCTGTTCAGTACATTGCCCCTCATGGTGTTCCAGAGGGTGCTCCCTGCAGCCAAAGGTGAGTGCCAGCAGCCTGGCTGCTGCCCTGCTCCTCATCCCCAAATTGCTGAACTGCCTGGGCTGCTAGGCAGGAGTTTTGGTGCTGTGTGTGCCAGCTCACAAGTGCTGTGGTTTGGCCCTGCAGACTTTGCCTCCTGCCCTGGTAATTGCATAATGTCAGGATCTGACCCCAAGTGCCCAGATAAGTACCTGTCTACACAGTCCTTGTTTTCTTTGTTAGCATTCCTCGTTGGTTGTTGTTGGAGCTTGGTAGCCCTCAGGAGAGGAGGTGGGCTCTGTTCTGTGTTTCTCTGGTGTTTACATGGCCAAGCTGTGCTGGCTTTTGTCTCTGACCCCGCAGCTGTGCTTTGTGCAGACACGTGTGTATTGCACTTAATCAATTGAACTTCCCCTTAGCATAATGCTTGCTTCCTACTCACTCTTCAGTCATTTAGACACTGACTTGCTTCTCCACCCTCTGGTGCTGTCACTGATAAATCAGTCTGCACCATCCTAAAACTCTGGAGGAGGGCAAGGAGGGCTGCAGGAACACATTGCCAGACACATCTTGTCAAAATGATCAAGTTTCATTTGAAACAAATCCCAACTAAAATAAGCCCCAAAGCAAAGCATCTCCTGGGCTGTCTCTGCAGTTTTGCTGGCTGCTGCTGCCCCCTCCCGTGGGAGAGGGAGCTGGCAGAGCTGGCAGGGAGTGCCTGTGAGATGCTGGCTGGGCAGAGTGTGCCAGGGATGGGCCTTGGCTTGGAGTCTGAGAGGTGGCTCTGCCTGACAGGGTTTCCCCTGGCAATGCTGACAGGCTCTGCATGCAGCTGGAGGGAGCAGGGTCCTGGGGCTTAGTGTCAGCAAGAGACTCAAACCCCCTTCAGAGAAGGAGGAGTCAGTCATGGAATATCCTGAGCTGGAAGGAACACACAGGAACCATCAAAGTTCAGGCCCTGTGTTGTCCAAACGCTCCTTGAGCTCTGTCAGGCTTGGTGCTGTGACCACCTCCCTGAAAAGCCTTGCATCCCAGCCAGCCTCTGGGTGAGGAACCTTTTCCTGATACCCAGCCCTGCCTGACCCAGCTCCAGGCCATTCCCTCGGGGCTGTCACTGTCCCAGCGAGCAGAGCTCGGCGGCTGCCCCTCCTCTCGCCCTCACCAGGCTCTTGTGACTGCAGTGAGATCCCCTCAGCCTCCTCCGGGCCGACTGAGCCACTGACCCCAGCCAGGAAGGTGCTGCTGTGTGCTGGCAGGCCCTGAGTGTTGCTTGGGTCCTGGAGAAGCACAGCCCCCTCCTGCAGCCCTGCTGTGAGCTCCTTCAAAGTCAGGTGTCACTGGAATTGAGCTGCTCGCTGGCTTGGCCAATTGCCTTTGCTGTGTGCCTTCTTATAAATGCTTCTATAATCCCTCTCGGTGCAGAATTAAGTTTTGCATAATTGCCTGTGCACTTGATCTTGAAGCATTTTTACAGGGCAGTGAGGTAAAGCACTGAGTCTGCACACACCAAGGCAGCAGCTGCTCTGAGGTGACCAAAGGCTCAAACAGATCTTCCAGGATTATTTTGCACAGCTCTTTTTCTCTGTGTAGCTGTCTGAACTGGCTTCATATCTCTCTGCTTACATGGTCTGCTTGTCAGTGCCTAACCAGAAGCATTCCTCCTGCTGTCCTCCCAGGGCATTTCTCAGTTCAGTTGTAAATCAGCTGAGTAATGGTGCATTCAGCCTGCTCTTTCTGAGCAAAGATCCAATTGATTTGAGCTCATGAAAGGGAACAGTAAACCAGAAAGTGCCAAGGGAATTTTATCTGTGCTGCATTCACTTTATTAAAAGTGGAGAGCAGAATATCAGAGGGGGAGAGGGAAGCTGCACACTGCCTCCCTCCTCGGGGAGCCTTGGCTGAGCATAAATCACTCCTGTTGCCTTCAGCATCCTCCTCTGGGTTCATCTGAGGTAACACTTGGACCTGCACAGGGCATTAGAGCCCCTGGCCAATAATATCATTAAACAAGGAAGAGAAGAGTAAAGCTGTCTCAGGAGTGAGAAATGATGCAGAACTCTGCAGAGTTCCTTCTGTGGATGCAGTCAGTGGATGGTGTTTATCCCCACTGGAGACCTGGGTCCATCCCTCTCCTGCAGGCCAGCAGGTGCATCCCTGGGCTGGGAGAGAGTGTTTTCAGTTAGGGGAGAGTTTCTTGCAGTCATTGCAGGATGTTGATGTCTGTGTAGTTCTCCTCTTTGCCTCCTGGTGCTTGTCTACAGCTTGACCCACTTGCTAACTGAAATATGGGCAAGGAAGATCTTGCTGAATATCTACAGCCCTGTGGTGGCTTTGAAGAGCTGGGAGAGAGCTTTTAATTGCTTCCATTGTCATGGTCTCATCTTTAGATAGGCACCTCTCTGTAGCTGGGCACTGGAATTTCTCAGTCTGAGGGATGTCACCCTGGCAGTCCTGCTTTGGGAAGCTGAACCAGCTTTTGAGCCTTTCCTCCATGGACCCTGGAGCTGCCAGGGGGAACTCTGGGCCCTCTCAGGTGGGCTCAGTAGCACTCTGCCTGTGTAAGCAATCCCCAGCCCATGAGAAATGCTGTCTGACTCCAGCTGGAAGCCTCCCTGGTGCTTGGGGGCCCTCTGAGCAGTTGCTTGGAAAAACAGCTCTTCTGGGTTTCCTGCAGCCTTATTGATGGTTTAGAGGTGTGAGATTTGTTTTCCCCCCGTTCCCTGTGCTGCTCTGTGCTCTCTGCTCCAGCAGTGCTGCTGGAGCTGCTTCCCTGCTGCCCTCCCTCCAGTCACTGCCTGGGAGCTCCTGCTCATGGCCCCAGCCCATGGGGGTGCAGGAGAGGGGACAGCCAGACACCCTGCAGTTTTCTGTGCTCACCTTGACCAGATTTAGCAAAGACACCCTTGCTGGGCTCTCAAGACACGAAGCACTGCTCCTTTTCAGGTGTGAATTCCAGCCCTTGATTTGTTAAATTTGTGTGGCTGGTGTTACCCATGTCTCCAGTTTGTTGAGGTCTCTCTGCCCTTGAAGGAGTCCACAGCTCTCAGTTTGGTGCTGTCCCCAAACTTGCTCCTGTGAGTTCTGTGTCCACACTGCTGATGAAGATGCTGGAGAGACCTGGGCTGAGGTGGAGCCCTGCAGAGCTCCTCTAGTGACTCTGGGCTGATGCTGCCAGTTTGCCAGGACTCTTTGTGCCTGACCTGTGAGCTTCTTGTGCTTCAGAGTCTGCCCCTTGTGCTGCTGGTTGGCCCCACTGAGCAGAGCCTGGCTCCATCATCTCGGCTGCCATGAGGACCCAGGATTAGGAGGCCACTGAGCTTTGTTGCAGCTGCTTTTGCCCTCTCCTGCTCTGCTCTGCTTCTCTGCTGTGCCCTGTAATTCACTCCCCGACTCTCCACCCTGCAGTTACAGTGCCAGCTCAGGAGTGTGATTACAGCTGCAGATTGCTGTGTGCTTGCCTTTTGTTTGCCACAATACAGCTCTCCTTGGGCAGAGCAGAAAGGAAGAGCTGTAATAATGATGCATGGGCAGAGGGGAAGATCTGATGTGCCTTTCCAGCCCCTTTGCTGTGTATTTCATCTCGGGTGGGGACTCTCATTAAGCAGTCCCTCAGCAGAAGCAACCTGTACCTAAAGGTTAATTTCCACAGCGGTTGTTGCTGGGTTATTTGATGGTGGGTAATTTCTGCCCTCAAAAGATTCTTTTGCTCCTACTAAGTATTTAATGAGATTAAATTGCAACTTCTCTGAGCCCTCATGGCAGAAGTGTGTATGTGTGGCAGGTGGCCACCAAAGCTTTGTATGGACTTAACAGAAAGGCACTTGGGGAGCAGAGTGAAAACCCTTTCATAATGAGGGGGAAAAATAGTGGTGATGTTTGAAAGCTTCGTAGGTGTTAATAAAAGATAGTGCTTTTTCAGTTACACAGAATGATAAATACAATGGGCTTTTGCAAGAATCAGTCTGTAGGACACAACTTATTGTAACATGACTTTGATGTACACAGGATGCACCTTTTAAGGCCTGAAGCAAGGTGACCTTTTAAATGAGGTGAGTGTGTGCTGAGTTTTCCAGTTGGCATAATGGCACTGGGCCCCATTCTGCCCTTGCAGTGTATTTATAATCTTTGATTATAAGTCTCCCATTGGTGGTGGGGTGGAGGTATTTCTCTTGGAGAAGCTAGTGCTAAGGCAGCAGTGATCAGTGAGACCACCTAAGGCAAGCAGAGCTGTTTCTGTTGTGCCTGGGTGGTGCCAGTGCTGCAGGGAGGCTGTGTTTGGTGTTGGGTGTGCTGGGGAGGGCTGTGCTTTGCTGGGCACCTTCTTCCAGGCTCATGGCCATGCAGCCACTGAAGTGCACCAAGAGCTGAGCCCTCAGTGTTGTCTCTTCCTTTACCCTCTCACACGTTTTCTTCAGGCTGCTAAAGCTGATGACACCCAGCACTGAATGCAGCTAAACGTGTTTGACATGCAACTGAAGAGCTTCCCTGTGGCTGTTCTGGAAGTTCTGTGCCAATGTGTTTTTCTTGCCTGTTTTTTTTTTTTTTTTTTTTTTTGTTTGTTTGTGAAACTCCTTGCTCTTGACCTCAGATTCTGGGCAGTTCATGAACCTCTTATTAGTTGGTTTCTGTGTTTACCCATAAGTTTGAAATTCAACAAGCACTGGGTGAAATATCCCCCTGAGAAAATGGTTTAGAGAAAGATGACAGCCACTGGATGCTTTTTGTGCCTCCCTATAGAAGGAAGAGGTGAAATGTGGGGTGCAGGCAGGGGTCAGCATCCCAGGCAGTCACACTGCTGGTGGGTGGGGGCATGTCAAGCTGGCCAGACCCAGCACTGAGCCCAGATTGTGCTTTGCAGTCCTGGTACAAAGGCTTTTTTGTGCTCTCAGTTTCCCAGCAGCTGTCAGGCAGCTGTGCTGTCACAGTAACATCCCAGGGTGTCTCAGCTGTGGGTGGCTCTTGTTTCACTGCTGTCAGATCCCTCCTTCTGGGGCATGAACTAGGGAGAGGAGGGGGTGCTGGCCATGCCCAGAGCAGAATCCCGGACAGGGTAGGGTCCTGCAGCTCCAGTGGGAACTGAGCCCACTCCTCCCTCTGTCAGGATGCCCCCACTGTCCTGGCAGTGCTGCCTTTCGGGCTGGTGTGTTTTGTGGTGGCAGCACCGTGCCCAGCTGACTCAAGGGGTGGCTCCAGGATCACAGCAGGTGCCTCTGGCTGCAGCAGCCCCAGGCTGGAGCGTTTTGCCGCAGCCTTTTCTGGTCATCCCTCCTCCAGCCCCAGGCGTGGGTGGGGGCCTCAGGAAGGGCACCTGCTGTCCCAGGGCCAGGAGCCAGCCCGTGGAGCCAGGGTGAGTGTCAGCTGTGGCAGGATTAGCAGAGGGAGCTGTGTGCAGCGCGGGGCTGACGCAGAGCTGCGTGTGAGGATCCTCAGCCTGTCCCTCCTGGCACGGGCCAGCAGCCTGCCAAGGAGGTGACCTGCACGTAGCAGCCCTCTGAGATCACCCACTACACTGGCACAGAGCTTGCTCCTGGCCTCTGCACGTGGTGCCCAGTCAGTGATTCCAGGGACAGGGTTTGCTTTTTAGGAGTGTTATTTCTGACCATGCCCCTGTGTTTATCTGAGCATGTATTCATCTTGGGCCTTTCCTTCGGTTCCTCTCAGGAATGTGTTACGAGGGTAACGTGCTAAAACACTCTGTGTGAGGAGTGGCAATGTCGAGGGCCAGTTTACACAAGGAAAGGCAGACTGTCACCTTGGAGAGGAATAAATCCAAATTTCTTGGTGCTATTTGAAGACATGAGAAAGGGAGGCACAGTAAACTTAAGTTGTATCAAACTCTCAAGAAAGGGCAGTAATCACTTCTCCCTTTGGCAGCCTGGGAGTTTGATGTTGGTATCAAATGGGGAACTTCCACAGATCCAGGGAGAGTGGATCTCTCTGGGGTGTGCTGACCTGAACAGTGTGGTGGATTTGATCTTTCCCCTAAGTGTGATTAAAACTCATACCCTTCCCTGTCTGAACCATTACATCTTACTTTCCAAGCAGTGAAATGGCTTTGGCACCACTGGCTGTACCTGGGCACAGTGAGGACAAGATTGTGTTTAAACAAATCCTTTTGCCCTGGCAGTTAAAACCCCCAACCCTGCTGCAGCTGTCCCTCAGGTGCAATGGTGCCTGCAGCTTCCCCTGCACCGTTGTTGCCTTGATGCAGAGCCCCCCAGCTACCTAACAAACGGGCAGCCCTCGGTGGAACGATTCCCCATCAGCTTTAAAACCCACTTCTCAGGGAACTATTTTCATCACGTGGTGCTTGGGATTTACTGCAACGGCCGCTACGGCTCGCTGGGCATGAGCAGGAGGGCGGATCTGATGGACAAACCTCTCACCTTCCGAACGCTCAGCGACCTCATCTTCGAATTCGAGGACTCCTACAAAAAGTACTTGCATTCAGTGAAAAAGGTCAAAATCGGGTTGTACGTGCCCCACGAGCCACACAGCTTCCAGCCCATCGAGTGGAGGCAGCTGGTGCTCAACGTGTCCAGAATGATGCGCACGGAAGTCAGGAAGGAGCTGGAGAAGTTTGCCAGGGATATGAGGATGAAGGTAGGTCTGTGCTTGAGGGGTTGGGGCTCAGGAGCTGTGCTCTGTGTCAGCCTGAGATGATGCAGGTATCAGGTGTGCCAGGGGGTGCTTTCTGGCCCTTACAGCTATTTAGTTGAAGGATCTCCTCTTTAGCCTGGGGAACACGTGAGCCCATGCTTGTCCCTGGCTGTCAGGGAGCTGTTGCCCAATTTGCTTTCCTCACTGACTCCAGAAGAAGATGGTTGGGAAGAATCAGCATGGCTGGGGCTGGGACTGCTGGGAAGACTGGCCTGGTGGCAGGTAGGGGATTCTGTGTTTCCCACCTGAGCTGCAGGAGGTGCCATGGGACACCTGTGTCAGTGGTTGCCTCTCCTTGCAGGACGTGCCAGAGGGCTGATGTCCACCACCCTCAGCTAAATCACAGAGCAGGTTACGTGGGAAAGGAGAGTCGAGTGACCCCCTGACACACTGGAGCTGCCCTGCTGGCTGCTTGGCCTGAGAGCTCACAGGGAAACAGCGAGGAGACAGGGCAGGCTGCCAGGGTCTGCAGGCTGGGCAGCCTGGGGAGGGACGAGGGGTGTCCCTGGCCCTGCCTCCCAGCCTGCCATGGGCAAGCAGCAGTTGGTGGCCGTGGTGGAAGCAGGTTTGGTGCCTGTCCAGCTGGCTGCCAGCAGCGAGAGCAGAGCAGGTGTGTTGCTAAGAATGGCTCTGGCTCTTGTGGAGAGGAATGTGGCATCGTGTCCCAATTATTCTGGGTTCTCATCCCTTCCCTGCTAAAGGACAGCTCCTACGTAGCAGCCACGTGCCTTGGGCTCAGGCAGCTGCCCCCTTGCCCTGACCTTGGGGTGAGCCCTGCCAGTGGCATCGTAGCCCCAGGTTCTGCTGCCCTCTCTCCTGCCCTGCTGTCACTGTGACGCACAGAGGGAGCTCAGTAACACACACAACAGGTGTTCAAACAGAGAAAAAGGAAAAAACTCTCTAGTTTATTATTAATTATATATATATAAATTTCTAAACGGTAACCAAAAATTAAACAGAAATTACTACTCCTCCATTTCCACTAGTCACTATAAAAGTCTGTCAAGTAATATATTTTTACAAAAAAAATTCAAACATAATCTTTCTTTATCTTACAATTCATGAAAACTAACTCTATTATACTAAAACAAACGAGAAGGCTTATTTTCAAAGACAACAGCCTGCCAAGGAGTTCTGAGGGTCACCTGGTGCCACACTATCACCTTTAGCATAAGGGCTTGATTACTGATGGAATGATGTTTGGGGTTCTCCCTTTTTCTCTGTTCATATGCTTTTGATACTATCCAGAGAGCAAACAGCTGAAGGAGGCTCGAGTTGAAGGAGTCCATGTGGGTGGATGACTTCCTGAATTTTGTACTTGCTTTTGACAGAGGGACCAGCTCTGTGTGCTGAGCTGTGGCACTGGGTCTGGTCCTGGTGAGTGCCTCAGGGCCAGGACCACAGCCCTGAACCCTTGAAGGCTGAAGGTCCTGCATCTGATCTTTCCCTCGAGTTACAGAATTCAGAGGGCTCCCATTGTGAGTGGGCTGAGTTTGGAGGATGAGGTCTTTGAAGCAGTCCACAGTGTGGGTGTAGTGCTGATGGCCCTGTGATGGGGGAGGGCCTGGAGGATGGGGGCAAGCTGGAGACCTGCTGAAAAGCCTCTCTGGCAGAGTTCAGCTGCCAGTCTGGGAGATGGCCATCACACTCTATTGAGAGAAAAGCTGGAGAGGGTGATTTGGCTGCCTGAGTTTCTTTCAGGCTCAAAGCCATTTTTCTTATCTCTTGCTGTCGCCAGCTCTGAAGAAAGCCATTGATGAGACAGTATTCAGCTGGGAACTGGTGACACCAACTAATTTTTGCAGGGGGCCCCAGAGCAGCTATCACATGATAACAGCTTTGAGTTCCTCTTAACCTGGGCAGGGTTTGAATAAGCCCCAAGGGACCGAAGGCTCTTTGTGTGCCATCCCAGCTACTGCATGAACCCCTTTATTTTACATTTTGATTTGCAGTGAATCATTGCCTTTATTGAAGGCCACTTCCCTCCCCCTGTCTCCCAGATCCTGAAGCCCTCCAGTGCCCATTCCCCAGGGAAGGAGAGAGCCCGGGGTAAGTCGCTGTCCCCTCGCCGCCGGCAGGGCAGCCCTCAGAGACGAGCCTGCAGGAGAGAGAAATCGTGAGTACCCGACCCCTCACTGCTGGGCCACACGGGAGGGGGCTGAGGGGGCTCTGCTGTGCCCAAGGGGCTCGCTGGCACCTTCAGGAGAGCTGCACCAGGTGCCTTAGCTCCTGAGAGGCTCCAGGCGCTGCTGGAGTGCTGGCACTGCTGTGCTGCAGTGGCCCCTCCGTGCAGGGTCCTTGGGCTGTGCAGCTGACAGAGTACACTGGTCATTCCAAAGTGACAACATCACTTGAGTTGTGTTCTTTGATTTCAATCAGCCTGGAAAAGACCCAGGCTGCTTGCCGTGTGTGTCGTAGCTGGGAGTTGTTCTTTAGCTGTGTGGAGAAGGATGGGGCAATAGCTCTAAATGGACAAAACTGTGCTTCCAGATCCACAGGCCTTTTACAGCCACTGGCAATTCAGACTCCCCTGCCTTAGATGTGGAAGAGCTGAGTTCCAGCTGTAGTGCTCCATGCCAGGAAGCTGACAACTGTGAAAGCCTATACATAACCCAGATTAGTCACCTATTTATGATCATGGCTTTTTAAATAGGCTCCCAGACTACTGTCTCAGCACTTATTATTTATTTTAAAGCAGCTAACAAAGACATTAGCCTAACCTTCTAAAGATAACTTCAAGATACGTTAGCAGCAGATGATTTCACAGCAAGCTTTTATTTTTACATGTTCATTCACACTCGGTCCATGATGCTGTACTTTGGGTTTCGTCACTGAGAGCTCCTTGTTTAGTGCCTACATAATTATAGTTGTGATGGGCTCAGCTGCTTCAGGCTTCTTCACCTCCTAGATTCTCTTTGAGAACTCAGTTTTGAGTTTCTGGTTGTGCTTCTGGAGTGGATCCAGTATTCCTGGAGAGGAGTGAGTGTCACTGGGCTTGGAGACCCTCCAGTCGAGGTGGTTTCCTGGAAGAGCTACTGGGCAGTGGCTGATCTCTCCTTGGCAGCTTTGCTTTTCCAGGACAGAAAGACAGGCAGTGTACAGGTGGCCTTGCAGTGGCTTCAGCACCTGTTACCTGCTCAGTGGTTCTGCTCTGTTGCTCTGTATCAAGAGCAAATCATATGTAACTCTGAAATAAACCCTGGGTCACCATGATAGCAATGCAGCACCCAGGCCCAGTGTGAGGAGCTGTGAGCCCTGAAGGGGGAATGGCACATCCCAGCACGTGCAGTGGCTGGCATAAGGTGAGAAACACAAGAGGAGAAATGGGGTATTCTCCAGATTGATGGCTCTCTGAGAACCCGGTGGAGTGAGAGGCCTTTGTGTTAAACACAGACTAGGAAAGGGTCAGGTTTGCTGGGCTTTGGGAGAGAGTCAGATTTGCTGGGCTTTGGGAGAGAGTCGGGTTTGCTGGGCTTTGGGAGAGAGTCAGGTTTGCTGGGCTTTGGGAGAGAGTCAGGTTTGCTGGGCTTTGGGAGAGAGTCAGGTTTGCTGGGCTTTGGGAGAGAGTCGGGTTTGCTGGGCTTTGGGAGAGAGTCAGGTTTGCTGGGCTTTGGGAGAGAGTCAGGTTTGCTGGGCTTTGGGAGAGAGTCGGGTTTGCTGGGCTTTGGGAGAGAGTCAGGTTTGCTGGGCTTTGGGAGAGAGTCAGGTTTGCTGGGCTTTGGGGGAGAGTCAGGTTTGCTGGGCTTTGGGAGAGAGTCAGGTTTGCTAGGCTTTGGGAAAGAGGTTTGCTTGGCTTTAGGCTGCAATCCTAGCTAAAGAATGGCCGTGTTATCAACACTCTGTTTTGTTTCTTTGTGGATCTCTTTCTCACGTGCTGTAATGACAGCTTTCTTGAGCTTGCTGGGGAGGGGGAGAGAAGTATTTTGCTCCAGTGTGAGCTGGCAGGGGCTGAATAACACATTTGTTTGAAGGGCTTCACCTGCTGATGACAAGCTGTTATTACAGCCTGGGTTTCATCAACAGTAAAATTATACAGGCCTGCTGGGAGGCCCATAAAATTAAAAAATCCTTTTTGAATCAAAGAACTAAACAATATTTCAGAGGCTCTGTTGCACACGTGGATGTGTGAGCTATACACCCCAGTTCTTGGGGCTGCAGCAGTGCAGCTCTTCCCTGGTGTGTGCCCCAGCAGTGAGGCACGGGCAGGGCTGAGCTGTCCCTGCTTTCCAGCGTGCCTGTGGCACTGCTGCCTCTGCCAGGGCCCTGCCTGCCCTGAGCTGCTCTGGTGGGACTGGGCTGGCAGCCTGCAGAGGGAGATAAGGGCCAGCCTGGCTGTGCAAACTCGGTCACAGCTGCTGCAGAGTGAGCAGAGTGAGCACACAGAGCTGGGAGCCAGGCTGA
This sequence comes from Sitta carolinensis, assembly GCA_032173965.1. Lineage (NCBI taxonomy): Eukaryota > Metazoa > Chordata > Aves > Passeriformes > Sittidae > Sitta > Sitta carolinensis. The sequence goes on from JAVUNC010000019.1 coordinate 1,247,895, forward strand.
GTGCTGAAAGCACTGGGCCATGATCAGCTCCATTGTACTGCTGGGGCTTTAGCTGTGCTTCTGCAGCCAGGCTATGGAGCCCCAGAGAAATGTGTGCTTTAAACAAAGTCGGGTTCAGAAAAGCAAAGAGACAGCTTAGTGCCAACACAGCCAAGAGCCTGCACTAAGCTCTCTGATTAGACACTTCCACAGACTACAAATCAGCTGGATAGTTTTGGTCTGACAGCTTTGTGGCAAGAGCTTTTCCTTTGCTTGCTAAAAAGAGAGAGACTGATAGCTCAAGGTTTCCTTTGGTTCAGGCTGTTGGAAAGCTTAAATGGTCTCCCAGCATCCATGTGTGTGTGAGTACTCAGGGGAATGGTAGCAGAATGTTGGTGCCAGGAGACTGAAGGGAGTGCACCCTGTGTTTTCTGTTTGGTGGGCTGCAGCCCTTCACACAGAGCAGGAGAAGGGGCAGTGGCTGTGTGAGAGGCCCTGCCTGTTTGCTTTCTGCTAAAAGCTGGAGTCCTGCTCCGGGGTAGATGACAGCTGGGCTGTGTCTGGTTTTAGCTACTCTAAGTCAGGAGCAGGGGGTGCTCCAGGCTCACCTCCTGCATCCCAGCATGGCACAGCTTGTCCTTCACTGGTGCTTCAGAGGCAGCACGCAGACAGCTCCTGGAGCAGATTTCCCGGGGTCGTGTTCGAGATGCCATCAGTTCTGTGCAGCCCCCGCTGTGTCACCGCTGTGCTCTGCACACCGGCTCAGCAGCGCTCTCCCCTCCCCTGTGCGCAGGCCGGCGGTGCTGGACAAGAAAGGAGACCTGGCTGCCCTCAGCGAGGTGGGCTACCAGCTGCGAGTGTGACTGAGCCAGCCACCCCGAGGTGGGCTACCAGCTGCCTGTCTGATCCTGCCCGAGGTGGGCTACCAGCTGCGTGTGTGCCCGAGCCAGCCCGGAGCCTGCCCGCGCTGCCGCTGCACTTTACCTGCACCCCCTGGAAGGAAAAAGGAACAGCACTATTTCTGAACTTAAGTACTCTCACAATAAAAGGTTTGACCTAGAAAATAGGGGGGGATTTTTGTTGGTGGCAGTATTTATTTCAATTTATAGAGAAGGTGTCAGTGAAGAGAACCGAAAATTAGATTTGCCAGGAGATGAGGAATTTTTCTCTCCCATCATGTAGCAGGTGACTCCAGTGGTGTGAGTTTCTTCAAATAGAGTTGCCCTGTACAAGTGTTAATTGAACTTGGCCTTGTGCTGGGTGGTAGCATTGGAATAACTAACAAATCATATTCTTAGTATTAAGATGTGCTGGGGTGCAGTGCAATTAAAATAAAAATCATATTCACTATTAATCTTTAATTCAGCAATAAAAGCAAGCAGTGCAGAAGTGGCATAAATTTTTGAAGTATCAATATTACCTCACTAGATTTATTAGATATGCAAAACTGTCAGTATTCTTGTTTTCTAAGTAATTTGTACTGTTTCCCAGCATTACTGGGAATATTAAAACAGCACTGGATGTTTTACAGCCACCTGTACTATTATTTTCTGCATGTTGCCAAAAGATGTTAAGTAATAGCAATATGCAAGTGTATTCTTAACACTGACATCTTGTTAGGCAAGATACGAGGTTTGAAGTTTTTTAAATGATGATAATTGATGAATAATGAATTTTTAAACTTTCCTAATTTTTTTATACTTTTGTCACAAGCTTTTAGTCTTTCTGAACTACACTGCTAAAGCACAAAACATAGAGATTGCTGTTTTGTAGAGACAAGTCAGCTTTTTCTTCATACATGTAGTACCTGGAAGGATGGAAAACTGGGAATTGCTAACCTGAGTCTATGTGCTTTTCTCTCCACATTTCTGTGCAAGTTTGACCCTTGTCTTTGAAAGGCTGAGCAGTCTCTGCTGGTGCTGCCTTGACACCTTGTGTTAAATCATGGCAGGCTGCCGTGCTGTGCAGGGAGCTTTTCCTACACGTGTCGTAGTAACAACTGCTTAGTGAGACTTGAGTGGCTGAAATGGATGAAAATGAAGCTGGTCTGCTTCCTCCCTGCTCAGCTGTTTTGTTGTAAGGCCTGGCTAAAGAGCTGTGCTGACAGCAGTGCTCCCAAGGACCACGGTGAGGCTCGCTGGGGTCCCTCCGGTCCACTTAGTGCAGTTCTCTGGAAGCATTTGAGTGCTGCACTCCTGGAAATGTTTCATTAGGTGCCTAAATATAAACTGGATTATTGTACATGCCCAGCCTCTGCCCTTTGTGCTGTGCTCATAGAGGATGCTGCCATGGGCCTGCTGTGCCTCCCCTCCTGGGCACTTTGTTTTTTGGGCTCTCGATGACGATGGATGCTGTTACAGACTGACAGTGATGCTTGTTCAAATGGAATGACTGAACACTTCTGGCAGCTGGAGAATGAATGAATACAGAAGGAAAGAATTGCTTGTACACAGACCTCATTGCTCAAAAAACTGACTTTCACCTGCCTAGGACAGGAAGAAAAAGCCAAGACCCAGCAACCTTCTACAGCCAGTGAAAGGCTTTCTACTAATTAAGACTTCAGAAGCTGTAGAAAGAAAACATTTGTTAAGTGTGACACTTCTTTATCCAAGTTTACCATATCAATAACAGGAAGGCCTTTCCCATCCCTCTTTCTCTAAACTTTTCCACTCCTTTGTTCACAGTAAAGATTTTTTTGGTTAAGGAGTGAAGCTGAAGAGAGGGAGATACTCTTTTGGTAGAAATTCTTGTGTAATTTGACATCAGCTGCAGAGTTTTGGTTTCAAACTTTGTGCTGCCCAGTGTCTTGTGACCTAAACAATTTTTTTATGACTTCTCATGGATAAAATGATGTGGAAAAACTTTTGATCAGCTGTATCCTATAGCACAATGGTACCTGCTATGTTGCAAGTTTTTTCTATGAAACCATGGTTTACTTCTCATCAAATAATGGTTGTTAAATAGTTTCTACCCTTATCCCACACAATTTATTTTCTCTTAACTGATACTGAAGCTTTTTAATGCTGTAGAGGTGTGTTGAAAATTTGCTTTTGGTTCTTGTTTAAAGTTCTGCTGAAATCCTCTCTTGAAACTTGCTTATGATGGCATTTGTCTTAAGTGTGGTTCAAGTGACAGCAAAGTGGTCAAATAGCATAGAAAAACATGCATGACTTTTTGGGCTTTTTCTCATCACTTGTATATGCACAGCATGAAACTTCAATAAATGGTAGTCTTTTTTTTTAATTACTTGGTTTTTTTTTGTCCTTGCCCTTAACAAGGGTTGCTCCCACTTAATTTTCTTTAAATTACTTAGTAAATTGTATTTTATACAAAATGTTTATGAGTGCAAAGTGAGGGTAAATATAAAATCTTGATCATTTAATACCTCAGGCTCTGTCATTTCAAGATCCAACCTGGCATTTTTAATAACTAAATGGAAAAAAATCCCACTCTCTCACCAGTTTTTCAATATGTATACAGTCTCAGGCTGTCAAGACCTGATTTTTTTCTCTTATAATAGATCAATTAAGTTTCCTGTGATATGGTGTGCTCATCAAACTTATCTTTATTTCAGATATTTTTAAAAATACTTCAATGAATGCTACCTCTAGCCCTTACAATTTTAAACAGCAAATTCTTAAAGCACAGATATTTGCCTATATGCCTTTCTTCCTTTGACAGGTCAATCTTGCAGCCTCTGAGTAAATTCCTTTGCACAAGTGTTAAGGGACAAGTGTCCACAGAGCACATTTGTAGTGAAACATTATTTTCAACTCATTATAAAATGCTGCAGACACACAAATGCATTCCCCTTTTCTTGAAGAAACACACAGTTCTCAGAACAGTCCTTTTTACTGTGATTTACAATAAAAATAATTTACAACATATCCATGAAAAATACTGCCATTTGGAGTCTGGCACAGATGTTTTCCATTATCAAAGAGGAGGCTAAGGTAAAATCTTTTCTTTTTTTTCTCTAAAAGACTTCATGAAGTAAATGAAACTTTTTAATTTTTTTGGTTAAAAAAAGGAAGTCTCTTTAAAAAGTCTATTTTACACAGCACTAACAAGTGAGCATGCAGGCAAACATTTAAACTGGACCAGCAGTGCTTGAATTAACCTTTTAAAAAAATAATAATAATCATCCCATGAAGGGAGAAGGTAAAGGGAACTCGACCTAGACCAAAAGTCCTTTGGATATTACCGTTCAATGAGCCTGAACTCTGCCAGCAGTGGCAGGTGGTCAGAAGAGTTGTTTTCATTGGGAAGACCATTAACAGTCCAAAGATCTTTCTCTGTTAAAAGTGCCAGCCTGCCAAGAAGTTTCAGACCTCCACAAAAAGAATCCTCTGCTCCTGTTAGAAAAAACAAACCAAAAGGAAATGTTTTTATCAGTGTGGGCTAAATATCACACGTTCATACAGAGGGAGGAGGAGGAGAACAGTATGGCAGCAATATTTTTGTATTTCCCATTTTATATTAAGGTAGCATTTACCATGCATGTTATGACAAATGAGATCTTTGTGAATCGACTCCATGAATTTTAACAATCTAGTCTCAAGTTACAAGAGATGAAGGTGGTGTTTTCATCCCACATACTGAAAACAATGTCAATTTATAAAAATCAACTGCAGTCTACAGTGGGAGCCGGAATGGAACCCAGGTTTCTGCAGAGAAATTCAGGAATCCAGCTTTGCAGAGACATTGATGTGCTAGCACTGCACTGATGTTTGCTGATGGCAGAGAGCACAGAACTCACGAGGGCATGGAAAGCAAACTGCTCAGAAGCACCCAGGGAAGGAGAGCCAGAGCAGCAAAGGAGGGGGAAGCACTGGGATACCCAGGTGGGAAATGCCCAGAGCCGCCGCGCCTGCCTTGCACCATCTGGTGACTTGGAGCTGCAACTGCAAACCGCGGAGGGGCAGCGGGGCCGTGCCCGGAGCAAAGGCCAGGGGGCTGCTGCTGGGCACGGGCTACTGCCACCCAGGCTGGGCAGCAAACTGCCAGGAACCAGCCTTTATCGGTTTAATGCACATCCCAACTCGCTGTTCACCACCGTGCTGATCGGGAATGCTGCCCTGCTGGAGGTCTGTGTCACTGACAGCAGGGTTTCTGAGGTGCTGCTCCCACTGCTGCTTTCCTGTACCTCCAGCTTGTCCCCGTGCTGAGACAGCAGCTACAGCAGTGTCCAGTCAGATGACAAGGTTTGCTCTGGGTGGCACACAAGGCCAGCTGTGGTGAGCTGACAAGGCCAGCCACGTTTGTCAGGTAACAGCTGACATTCAGAGCACGACCACAAACCTCTGAGGCACTTCACATGGATGAAATTATCACCTACAACAGCAAACAAATGTTCTTGTTTAGCATTTATGGATATTAAAAATTGGTTTCTTTACCTGGCTGGGCAGCAGTAGCATCATTTGCTGCAGAATAGAAAATATAATCCACGGTGACAGCACTTCGGGAGTGACAAGTTGTCACTTCTGGTATCCCAGTCTCAGGGAAGTAATGAGAATAGACTGAGGACAATTTCAAATGGTGCTGCAATTTCGAAGACAACCTAAAGAGACATCAAAGAAAAGAATTTTATTTTCTTGCATTACTAAGAAGGAATAAGCAATACCAAATAATTCCTGGGTACAAACAAAATTAATTATCTGAGTATGCAAAGCAGTGTTTCTCTCCTGCAAGCCATCCTGTAGCCTTTTGTGTGAGAGGCCTAAAACTCTGAGGGCAAAATGCAGGCAGCATTTTCAAGTAAAAGTGCTGATCAGAACTGGCTTAGCTGACACTTTAATTATAGATAACTTTCAACTCCATATATGTTCTGTAAGCATTCATATGTCCTCACTCAGCAATCTCTCCCTGACACACAGGCAGAAATGTCCATGAAAGCAGCTCATATGAAAGCACAAAACACAAACTCATCTACCAGGCCCTTCAGCATCAAGAGAAATTCAGATTTTTTTAGGTTTTTTTCCTCCCCCAAGCTAGATCAAGCTTCCAAGTTAGGAAAGTTCCACTCAGGCTCCCATTTTCTGTCTCCCCACCGTTTATCTGTTCCTCTTCAGTTCAGCCCATCTTCTCTTACCTGTCTTTTCAGTCTTGAAACAAACTGCAAAACTGCACCTTTCAACAAAAGAACTCCTGTCTCTCAGACATTTGCTTCTATCATTTCTGTAAATCATCCATCCCTCAGCTGTACCTGCCTCATTTTGCATTTTAAACCTGGGCTGCAATGTCTTCTGGTTGAAACCCAAGCAATAAAAACAAAACCCTCTAAACAGCACTGACACCTCAGCCCTGCATTCTGAAAAGAAATCTGCAAGTTCCTGAAAGAACACACATTGCATTGTTATTGGCTGTCTGATCAGCCTTTTCATGTTTAAATGGACAATGATGTTTTTGCAGACTGGGTTGGGTGATCACCAGGTATCCACAGCTGGAATCAGATATAAATTTGGTCTAAACCCAAAACTAACCCCCAAGTAACCAGCCAAGGGCTTCCATATTTTTCCCCAATACATACTTTTCAGATGCTATTACAATCTCCTGAGTGTTGTCCAGTTTTGCTGCTTCAAATTTTTCTCCTGAAAAATAAAAATAAATTCAACTTTCTTTTAAAATAGGATATAAGTGAGACCAATACTGAAGAGCTACAGAAAAGCTACAGGAAAGAAAAGTATCTTTAAGTACCCTTATTTTTTGTAACAAGCAAGATACAATTCACCAAGCTGGATTAAATTCTTCTGTTCCATTAGTAACACCCCCTCTAAAGATTATTTTATATTATGTTCCCATTCATTTAAAATTGTTTTTCCTGTCAAAGAAAAAAGAGTGGATGAAAGATGCAGCCATACTCAGCAAGGTTTTGGTTTTTTTTTTAAAAAACCTGCTTTTCCCAGCTGTTCCATGAAGTGCCAGCACTGTAATTCCTGAACACTGAGGCAGAATGCAGGTTCACACCAGGGCCATGTGCTGCATTCCTTCACCTCCCTCTTCCCACTCACAGCACAGCTGGATTGCAGGATGTTTAAACATTACACACCAGCTCCTGAAGGGAAATTTCTAACTATTCTCTTATAAAGAGTCAAATTTGCAGATTTTATGTGAATAAATCACTTTAATGAGCCCAACAAGGAAGTTTTGTAGGCACAGTTTTTCCCCACTAAAACAGAATGTATGGTATTCAGTACTTGCTGAATGATACTTTCAAAGGCTCCCAAAAATTCATTAATCCAAAAACTGACCTGCATTTTCTTCCTTTTGTTGCTGTTTTATTTCATATACGCAGTTTTGTGAAATACCTAATTTTTTTGGCCAGATTGGAATAGATAAGATTCTTTGACCCCTTGGAAATTGTTCTTGTCCAGAGACCTGAGAAAGACAACACAAACTTTTTTTCAGACAGAAATCTGATTTTAAAAAACCCAAAAAACCCACCAAACAAACCTGAAGTAAGTGAACTTTTTTTTGTAAAGTTTAAAGAAAAAAAGGCCCAGCCCCTTAGAATAACTCTTTTATAATGAGTCAAATTCTTGTAAAAATAAAATCCCTTATGCACACCCACTGTGTTTATCCTTAACTAGTTCTTTGCAGGTTCCCAGTTTTTCCAGATGGCTCTTGTGACACTGAGACACTTCAAGGACACTTTTAGCAATGTGACAGCACTGGCTCAGCACACAGAGCCACTCAGCAGACACTTCAGGATGCTGATCCCTCTGGGACCAAGTCAAGTCAAATGGGGCTTGAATCAAGTCCCCACTAGCAGAGAACACCCAGCAGGGCTGTTTTCTTGTCATGTTTTCTCATTTTATGTAGTTCAGTCACTCCTATTACATAGCATGTGACACATCCAACAGCTGCATTCAAGAGCTCACAAGACATCTTTTAACATGAAACAGTTGAGGTTCAGCATCTAATTGCAGCTTTGCTTCTACAATTACTGCAGCCACCAAGTTTTTCTGCAGTAAGAGTCATCTTCCCACAGAGCACACAGTAGGTTTTTGATTAAGTACTTATTTTATCCTATTTAAAGACTGGGATAAGTCTTAAACACAGTGATCAAATCATCCAAACACAGCGATACGATCATCCTGTGGATTCATTACATTTCAGGAATAATTGTTGGTGAGTTTTTCCTTCCAGAATGCTGGGAGAAGATAAAATATTCCCTAAGGTGCAGCTAATATAATCAAGCTTATTTAACTGTAGTAACTTTTGCTTTGCAGGCTGCAGAGAGGGCACTAAGAGAGGCACTGCAATGGAAACAATCACAGCACCACTCAAATATTTCTCTTTAATCAGCATTACCCTCTTTATTGGTGAGAAGTGAGAAGCACAGCCTACCTTCCCTATAGCAAGTCCTTCATAATTTAACTTTCCTTCCTTTATAAATCTGTACAATGGAGAGCCAGGAACAGAATTGAAGTCCCCACAGATGATAATTGGGCAGAAGGAACCATCCTTCTGAGAGGCAACACTGGCAATCTCTGCCAGGAGCATTGCAAGCTGGGTCAGTTTGATGTCCCCTCTCCTTGGGTTGTACAGCAGGTGTGTATTGGCAATACAGATGGCAGCACTGGCTTTACACTGAAATCTGGGCTGCAGCAGCAACACCAGTCCAACGTTGTCCCTGTCCAAGAGCGGGATATCACGGCGAAAAAATTCCACGGGGTTGGAGGAAATCAGGCGAAATTTGGAAGTTTTGAAGCAAATGGCACAGCCATCAGGTTTTCTGCCTGTCCTCATTTTGTACTCACAGTGATACCCTGCAAGAAAGGCAATTAAGAACATAAAATACTATTGTATAAATAGAGATTTTATAACAAAAAAAAAATCAGAAAAATCTCATGGTGCTTATCTCACAGTCAAGCCCCAGTCTGAAGGGCCAAAGTCTCTATGAAGTTCACACAGACTCGTGTTCACTTTTCTTTCTGCCCTAATCTGAGCTGAGGTGAGGCAGGACAGGAAACCTGTACCTTTTTGCAATGTGTAAACACCTACATACTCTAAGATACCAGTCATGTTCTTATCTTCATGATCCTCATCTGGAAAAAAGCCCAACCAAAACAACAAACCCCCACGGGGCACAGAAAAGTGGCCTTGTGCATTGAAGATTTTCCTGGGTGTTACAAGAATGGTTTAGGAGTAGTACCAGTGAAGCTTTACCAATCAAAAGCTTTAATCATGCTAAGTCATTAGTCAATGTCTGAAGTGATTCGTGGAGCAAAGGTCTCAAACATATTTACATAATTATGCAATTATCCAGTGAGCAGCAAGTGGCAAGCTTTCACCACGGACACAGAGACACTTATCAAATGACAGCACTGCAGTTCAAACAAGTCCACCTAGAAATAGTGATTGCCAATTTCTTCCGTTTTATGTAGAGGTGATTTAAACAAGATTTAAATAAGACCTTATCTATACAAGGAAAAACCCCTTAGATCTTGAAACAGTATCTAGTTTTTGCCATGTTTAAATGTTCTCTGCCCTGCCCAGACCATATGAAGTACAGCCTCAGTGAAGCAGGGAGCTCACACCAGTGCTGGAACAGGGGATTCCCATTCCCCTCTCCCACATTCAGGCCATGTTGCTCCTGCTGCTTGTTGTGGCATTTACTGCTAACTCAGTAAGCCAACAGAAAACTAACCCAGAAAAATAAGATTAGTCTGGAGAGTATTCTGCTGGACTGGTGGCTTTCACAGGTGAGTGCCAGAACTAGCCCAGGTTAAGGGCAAGACATCTGGGAGCTAAGCATGGGGAAAGGAAGAGCTAAAGCAAGCTCCAGGTTCTCCTGGACAGCAGCTACAGGCTCACTTGTCCCCTCACAGTGTTGTTCCACATTTCAAGTGGATTTCACTCAGTACAGCCATTACTGTCTTCTCTGCAAGCTCTCAATTCAGGGAGCTAGACTACCTCAACTAACCAAAACCAAGAAAAAAGTCTCAGTCCAGTGCTGCTCCTTTACCATGTCCTGCTGGCATCAGACAAGAACCAGGGATGGAAGCAGGGCCCTGGGGCTGGAAGGTGGTGCAGGGCACAGAAGATTTAAACCCCATGGTTTTTTTTGCAACATGTTGCTTCCATAAGATCACATGAGGGATAGTGACAAGACAGTCTACTCAGACTGACTGACAGCACTTGCATAAAAACCTAACAAATACATACTTATCACTTATAAATGGATAACATTTAATGCTGATATTTGGAAGGTTTCAAGGCAGAAAAAACATGCCCTTGAAGAGCTACCTAACAGGAATACTGGTAAAAAAAGATGCAGGTAGTTTTGAGAGAGAGCTTGATAAATTCATAGAAGAGGATACACAACAGTGTTGCATGTGATGACAAAAGACCTGATTCTATCATCCATAGGGCTTTTTTTTTTGAGGAAACTTTTGGGAGCTGCCAAAGGGTAACAAGTTATCCCTGCAGGAGAGAAGACAATGTATTGGTCCTAAGAGTTTCACCATACCCAGGGATTCCAAACTTGACTTGATCTCTGTTCTATAGTGGTCTTCTTGGACTTCTTGTAAGCACAGCACCTAAGGGAAAGGTTTACAATTAAAATATAATAAATACATCAAAGTGTTACCACAGCATATCTCTGTTGGCCAATGTGCACAGATATTAAAAAATACAAACTCAGAAGCTTTTTGACTCCATAATCCCACAAAAGAACACCAAGCCCATCTCCACCACCACTGGACCTTCAGAGGAAATGTACACTTCTCTACAGGATCACTGCTCCAACAGAACCACAAAGTCAATGAACTTTTGTTGGTCTCAACAATGAAGCAATATTTTACTGACTTGACTTCCTGATTACGACTTAAAATAATTTATGTGTCCTCAAAAACAAACAACAAACTCTACAACCAACCAAAACCACAGCAGTGTTTTTTCAGACCCCAGTAGAGAGTAGCAGATTTTGCTACTTCAGTTTATCAGGTCTTAAGAAATATCCACATGCTCCTTTTCTACTCACATCTGCATCTAGCTCTTTGATTTCTTGTAGGATGTTGGGAAATCTGTATGTCCAGAAGAGCAATCGCTGCCTGCAGTGTCTGTACAGGTGAGAGTTGTCTTCCAACAAATTCTGGAGAGAATATTGTAGGACATGACTGTAAAATCAAATGATGTCTCACTTCCTGTACTGCTTTGGTCAGATCCTTTATTTTTAGCGATTTTCATTGTTTTACTCTGCTGACAGAAATATTCCCAGTGTCTTTTGATGGTTCCTGTTAAAAACACATGAAGCAGAAAAAAGTTATGTTATAGACTGCATCGCTTCTTGCTGCTCTTGGAAATCATTCTACTGACAACTCTTTGTCTTTCAAATCTCTTAAATAATTTTAAAAGCTTACTCAATTAGCAGTGATCCAGACCCTCTGCTTAAGATGGATTTTATATAAGCATCAATAAAAAAACCCCAACCATTATATGCCCTGGATTTCAGCTGCTTTGGAACTGGGGAAGTGGCATGTCCTAAGGAGAATGCTGCAATCAGATTATACCCCCTGCTCCAGTAGAAGGGCTGCCAAACTGGTGAGCCAAATCCAGTCTGTTGAGAGTCTTACACAGCTTTGTGCCACTGCCTCCTCAGCAGAAATGGTGTGTGCCAGGCTGGGATGCACTCCTTAGGGCAGCATATGGGCACCCTGTTGATCTCTCTATCCATCCTAACAAAGGGTTAGGAATCTATCAATCACCTCTAGCCCATGGACAGGCTGTAAATCTCAGCCATAAGCTGCAACAGGGTTCACTACAGCAGTCCCAAAACAAATAATGAACCCAATTTTCCTCAGTGAGCTGAGAAATCAAGAAATTATGAAGCCTCAGAATCACCATGAACTTCTAAAAAGGCTTCCTTCACCTTTCTGCCTTTTTTAATTTCACACTTACTTAGTAGGAAAATTCATAACATATCTGCTCATCACTAAGCATCCAATTGCTTTTCAAGAAATGTATTTCTCCACTTAAAAATTCACAGCAATGCTTTCCACCCTTTCTGTCTGACCTCATCTGAGAACAAGCTGAGGTCCAGTTTTACTTGTGCTAACAACCAGTGGCACACTGCAGCTATAGCTGTTACCATCTGTCCTATTTGGGTTGTAATTTTTATTCAAGACTTTACAGTGCTTGCAATGAATGCAGCAAGGCTTTAAGTCCTGTTTCTGTGGTAGGAGAGAAGCCACATTGCTCCTCAGCAGGTAGCTTTAATTAGCATCACTTTTCAAAGGGTGACTGGGAAGGACCAAAATGCCAACCATGCTCTCAGATAAAGGTATGTCAAGCAGGGTTAAGAGAGGACTCAGTAATTAAGTAAAAAAGTCTCTGCCTTTGGCTCCTGAAGATGAATATGATGTTTCTAAGCCTTATGGGTATTTGTGACCAAAAATCCCTTTGGGATGCTGATTGCATCTCTTGCCCTTTTTAGTCATAATACCATTTCTAGTTTATTTTGCTAAGGAAGTGATTTAGGCAAGAGGACAACAATTCTGACTGTGTCCCTCTATTTGTCTCACACGAGACACAACTGTAAACACGCACAAGACTCAGTAAAATATTGGATGCTTGGTACAAGATTGTATCTGTAACAGGCTAACAGACACTTTGAAGTTTCATGGAAGTTTGTTACTGAGCCCAGTAGACAACTCTGCACTTCTTCCTGTATTTATCTGGATAAGCACATGTGCTGCTTGCTCTGTCAGACAGGATGTGACACAGAACTTGCTAACATGTCAGTGGCAGAATACAGCTGTAAGAACAAAAGCACACAGCCACACTGGAAGCAAGCACCATCAAAACTCAGTCCATTCATTCTCACTTTTCTAGGTCACAGATGGTCTGGAAAGAAAGCAGTTCAGATCTAGTAGGGTTTATGAGCTTAGGCAGAGCACAAGGAATGAAGCTATACAACTGCCAGCCCAGCTCAGCCCTACAGCAAGTCAGCTTTTTAGAGCTTCCAAGTTAACAGACATGACCTGGTGACAGAGACATGAGAGTGTTGTGTGAACCAAGCTCAGGTCTCCCCAGGTTGGGCAATCCCTCACACAACTGACTGTGCTCTACTGCCAAGAGCAGTGAACCTAATTCTGGTAGGCTGCTTGACAGCACAAAATACAAGTTTGCAGAATAAACAGCATTACAAAACTGGACCATTTGAAAGATGTGTTCCTGAGAGTGGTGCCAAGAAAAACAGTAACTCAAATGGAGCAGGCACTACAGGTCATGACTCTAACTCATCTGGTGTATTTAGCATTGCAAATAAACATGTAAAATGAGCAAAGAGCATCTTTTACCTTTTCTGCTACCATGTTTTTCTTCATTCTGTGCTACAGAAAGACAAGATACTTCTTTCTGATTAGACAGGTTTGTTTCTTTTTCAGGAGCTGAAGTATCACCCTGGCCACTGAGTCTCCTCTTCTTTGTCAATGGCTCTTCTCCCTCAGATTTCATACTGGGGTTGGGTTGGTGAAAGCAACAACTTTGTGTGTAGTAATCAAGATGCCAATTAGAGTTCTGAAATAGTCTCCAAGGTCCAAAAAATGGAGGGAATCTCCAGTTGGCTGAAAAATCAGCTGAAACAGGGAGTGGAAAGGAGGCCCAGGGAGGATAGTGCCCAGCCCATCTCATCCAGCTGGAAACTGGGCTGTTCAAGGTGAGAATGTGGGAGCCATTCCAGTGGGCCATGCAGTCTCTGCCCAGCCTCTGCACATGGCGGGGCAGCATGGAGTGTCTACAAAAAAAAAGCACAAGTGTCATTACTGGCACACAACTACATCAGCCTGGAGAAAGCTGTGGAGGCATCCTGGTCAGGACTTACACAAGATACTCCTTCTCTACTAGTTAATGCACACAAGATATTCAAATATTTATATACAAAGTATTTATCTAAATCTTATGCAAAATGTGACTTTACAAAGGAATCTTGCATCCTCCCCCTGCCCCCATCAGATTTACAAGTGTAATTTAATGTCCTAACCCTATCCATCCCAGTAACTATTTACAATTTATTTTATGCCTTGTTGAATTTAAGTGTCGGATCTTCCAAGTGCTCAGAGGAATGACCTTTACAAAAGGTCATTTTTTCATGCTGCATTAACTTTATCATAAGGCTATTTGTGAGGAATGAGAAGACCACTTCCTGCAAGCAGTGAGAACTTTGTTTGGAAAGCCATTGATTTGGCTCAAATCCCACTGCTAACACAAAAGGGAAATAAAGGTACTAAATCTCAAGGAATCACTAGCACGAGATTAAGACTAAATCTGTATTCTTATTTCTTTTCCAGGACAGCAAACATCAGCTCACCAACTAAAGCCATGAAAAAAGGTGAGTTTTTATTTTTCTTTAGAAGAAGAAAGAAATCTGTCTCAACAAAATCACGGGAAGGAAGGCTGAGTGACAATAATATCTCAGCTTCCTCACTGTTTTAAAGAAGCTGTATTTTGAGCTTATAAGCAAAAGATAAAGCTTGGTATGCCCAAAGTTGCACTGAAGTGAGAACTTCCCAGCTGCCATTCAGACGAGCAAATAAGCAGAAATACAGAATCAGTGAATCACAGAACATGCTGAGTTGGAAGGGACCCGCAAGGATCATGGAGTCCAACTCCTGGCCCTGCACAGGATAACCCAAAACTCGAATCACCGAGACAACTTGCAGCAAAACCCGCTCGTCCTGGAACAACCCTTTTCCGCCAACGGCGCACCGGATGGGGCGGGGCAGACACAAAAACAAAACCCCCGGACCCCACAGCATTACTGTGGAGCCAAAAGAAGCATCGCTCCTTTACGACCCGCTCCTGAACGCCTGATTTACAGGGAAGCACCGAGCCCTCAGGCCCGCAGCCCGGCGGCAGAACGCCGCGCTCTGCTCACCGCGGCCCTGCTCGGCCTGAGGGCGGCCCTGGCCCCGCTGCCGCTGCCGGCCCCGCTCACCTCCCGGCGGGCCCGGCCCCGCTGCCGGCCCCGCTCACCTCCCGGCGGGCCCGGCCCCGCTCACCTCCCGGCGGGCCCGGCCCCGCTGCCGGCCCCGCTCACCTCCCGGCGGGCCCGGCCCCGCTGACCTCCCGGCGGGCCCGGCCCCGCTGCCGGCCCGCTCACCTCCCGGCGGGCCCGGCCCCGCTGCCGGCCCCGCTCACCTCCCGGCGGGCCCGACTCCGCTGCCGGCCCCGCTGCCGGCCCCGCTCACCTCCCGGCGGGCCCGGCCCCGCTGACCTCCCGGCGGGCCCGGCCCCGCTGCCGGCCCCGCTCACCTCCCGGCGGGCCCGGCCCCGCTGCCGGCCCCGCTCACCTCCCGGCGGGCCCGGCCCCGCTGCCGGCCCCGCTCACCTCCCGGCGGGCCCGACTCCGCTCCCGGCCCCGCTGCCGGCCCCGCTCACCTCCCGGCGGGCCCGGCTCCGCTCCCGGCCCCGCTGACCTCCCGGCGGGCCCGGCCCCGCTGCCGGCTCCGCTCACCTCCCGGCGGGCCCGGCTCCGCTCCCGGCCCCGCTGACCTCCCGGCGGGCCCGGCCCCGCTGCCGGCTCCGCTCACCTCCCGGCGGGCCCGGCCCCGCTGCCGGCCCCGCTCACCTCCCGGCGGGCCCGGCCCCGCTGCCGGCCCCGCTCACCTCCCGGCGGGCCCGGGCCCGCTGCCGGCTCCGCTGCCGGTCCCGCTCCCGGCCCCGCTCACCCCCCGGCGGGCCTGGGCCCCGCTCCGGGTCCCGGCCCCGCTCCCGGCCCCGCTCCGGGTCCCGGCCCCGCTCACCCCCCGGCGGGCCCGGGCCCCGCTCCCGGCCCCGCGCAGCCCCCGCGGGGCTCAGCCCAGGGCAGCGCCAGCTCCGCCCGCAGCGCTCCGGCCGCCCCGCAGCCGCCGCCTCCTCGTACCCGGCACGGGCTGCGGCGGCGCCGCGCCCTCCCGCTCGCTGCTGGGACTTGTAGTGCAGGGGCCGGGCCTGCGGCCATGCTCAGTGCGGGCGGACGAGGCCCGGCCCCGCTCCCGAGCTCCCCGAGTCCCGCTCCCCTCGCTCCCCTCGCTCCCCGCTCCCCTCGCCCCCCGCTCCCCTCGCCCCTCGCTCCCCGCTCCCCTCGCTCCCCTCGCCCCTCGCTCCCCGCCGGGGTCGCGGCCCGCACGCGTGCGGGCAGCCCGGTTGCGGGCTTCTGAGGCGTTTAATTGGAGGTAACCGTGGCGTGCAGTAGTTTCTTCACCCAGAGGGAGAACTGGAAAAGACTCCCCAGCACCAAGTGTGTCGGAATTCAAGAGGCATTATTTGGACCACTCAAAGGCGCACGGTGTGCCCCTCGAGGATGTCCTGTGCACGGCCGGGGGGCGGACTCTGATGATGCTCGTGGGACCCTTCCAACTCAGCGTATGCTGTGATAGTTTCCCTACGTGGTTTTCTCCCTGGGATCACCGTGTGTTCCTGCAGGGTCGAAGGGGCTGAGAAAGAGCTGCCGTATATTTCAAGGTGCCACAGCACATTCCGAGGGCAGCAGCGCCATGCTTAGTGTTCGCAGGAAAAAAACAAGCCACACTCGTCCAGCAAGCAAGCATTTCAACATTGTCAGGTTTCCAGATGCAGCTGAAGGTGTTCTGCTGAGGAGAGCTGGCCTGAGAGGTGGGTGGGAGACCTGCCCGCCCTGCAGACCCTGCTGACAGACAGACAGACAGACAGACAGACAGACCCACCGCTGCAGGAACAGTCCTCTGGCTCTGCCGAAGTTCCTTGAACAAGCACTTAGAACCCGTTCTCGAGGTCTTCTGAGGACAGAGGAAATGCTGGCCCTGTTTACTGTAAGCAAACATAGCACGATGACGATGAAAAATTATAGTGCTTAATAGTGCAGATGCTGTGCAGGAACTGTATTCAAGTAAAATACTGTTTCTCTGCATTCCTTTTATATCTGTCATAAAAGTGACTTTACATAACATTTGACGTTTTCCCAGGAGTGGTAGGGAAAACTGGAATTGAAATAATGCAGAGATGAGCACGCTAGTTAGGCAACGTGTCAGATCCACTTTGGGTTTCCCATTTCTTGGACACAAGTTACTGGTGAAAGGTAAAAATACCCATCCATTTTCTGTTTGTTTCTTCACCATATGAGAGTGAAACTACTAGCCCCATAACATATGTGTAGTAAAGGATCTGCCAGCTGCATTTTCAAGACCATCTTGTTTTGGTGGCTTGTTCTGAATTTTTGTATTCTTATCTTTTACATGTATTTCTAGAACAGAAGACAATAAGCCATAACTATAGCAACAACTGCTGTTATTTCTTGGAGCAGAATCTACACATAACATGCAGTTATTTTCTGTATTTTGACCTGCACAGGGACACCCAAATTGATCTGTCACTTAAAAGGTTTTTACATAGTAGTAATCACAGTAGTGATGCTGAGAAAAGAGAAGTCACAGAAGCTTTGGGTTTTAATGAAAATGAAGATGTGCTGAAAAGCATGGAAGTTGTGTAATAGACAAAACAGAAGAAAAAGACTATCCTATTAATATGATGCAAATTATTTCTCATCTCAGTGTTGCTGGATTTTCTAGCCTTGACCTAGAGAAGTCTTAACAAGCCAGTAACACTTAATTGTGGATTTTTTATTCCCTTATAATTACTATTTTTTGTTGGCTATACCATGCGAAAAGGTACTCTTCAGAATCAGGTATCTCCAAATTCTGATTTGTAAGTAGAAGCCAAGTTATTTTGAGTCATTTGAGCTTTTGAAACTCCCTAGTGAATGGAGGCTACTGACTCACTGAGGGATGCTTTGATTGATTATGCTGCACATAAGAACAGTCACGGTGGCTCAGATCAATGGTGCACTGAGCTCAGTTCCCTGCTTTCTAAACGTGGTTAGCAGCAGATGCCTAGAAATGTGCAGGGGCTGGGCAAACTTCAAATGAACACTCTCCCTGCCTCTTGCTGTTTTCAGCTCCATGCATTTCCTAAGCCTGATGTGTTTGTCTCTTTAGTTACTCGCTGACTCTCTCCCCCAAAGTACTTGAATTTGCAAACTTTTGATAACTTAGAGAACTTCCATGAAGTTCTGTGTACCAGCACAAGATGTAAAAGATCTTCTTCTCTCAGAAATGAGAGTGAGAAGTGAGCTGCTAACAAACAATGTCCTCTTTCTTCCCCCGAAGATTAAGTATTGTTAAATACTTTATGTCGAAAACCTGCATGAGAGCAGAGATATTAATAACCTGGTAAGGAAAAGCTGTTTTTTTAACATCTGCAATCTGATGAACACAGATTGCACAGTGATTTAAAAAAAAAAAAAAAATATTGAAACAGTTTATATAATTTGAGGTGTGAGATCTGCATTGGTACAGACCCCACTACAGACAGGAAATCGAAGGTAATCTTACAAAAGAAGAAGATCCTGTGGCACAAAGTTATGCTCCTTGGAACTGAAGCGATGCCCCTCAAACCCTGGAGGGATTCCCAACACCGAAGCGATCCACACACCTGTGCATGCACGAGAGCCCATCCGCAGGGAGAAGTCCAGGTGCTGCTTTAGGAACCTGGAGGAGACACAACACACAAAACATGGTGACTGGAAAACCCTCAAACTTGCCTTTCTGGCAGCGTTCCTCTTTAAAATCCGTGAGTCATTTCTGCGTTACAGGCCTATGGATTATGGGCAGCATAGCTTAAAATAGCCCACGGCAGACGCTGGGAGCGGCGTACCGGGGCTCCTCATACGGATTTGTAGAGGCCACGGGCGCCTGTGTGAGCGAGGGGCACGGCGGTCAAGTGTAAATCTGCCCTTGCAGAACACGTGGAACGGGGCTGTGCCTGCCGCGTCCGGGCCGCGACACCTCGGCCTCATCCCTGCGGCGCGGACTTCCAGCCTCTGCGAAAGACCGCGAGCCGGGGCTCGGTGCTGCCGGGCATCCCGCGGGGGCCGGGCATCCCGCGGGGGCCGGGCATCCCGCGGCTGTCGGGCGGGGTTCCCCGGGCCGGGCATCCCGGGCTGCCGGGCGGGTCCCGTGGCCCGGGCGGAGCTCCCCGGCCCGGGCATCCCGCGGCCGCCGGGCATCCCGCGCGGTCAGGCGGGCTCCCCGGCCGAGCATCCCGCGGCTGCCGGGCATCCCGCGGCTGCCGGGCATCCCGCGGCTGCCGGGCGGAGCTCCCCGGGCCGAGCATCCCGCGGCGGTCAGGCGGGGCTCCCCGGGCCGAGCATCCCGCGGCTACCGGGCAGCCCGTGGCTGCCGGGCGGAGCTCCCCGGGCCGGGCATCCCGCAGCACCGCCCGGGCGGGGCGGGCCGGGGCGTTCCCGGGCGCCGCTTCCGCCTGTGCCGGGCGGGCGGGCGGCGCGGCGGGGGCAGCAGCAGGATGCTGAGCCCGCGGGAGCGCGGCGCCGACCTGGCCCGCTTCTACACGGTGACGGAGCCGCGCCGCCACCCCCGCGGCCACACCGTCTACAAGGTCACGGCGCGGGTGAGTCGGCGGCCGCCGCCCCAGCCCCTCGGCCCCGCGGCCGGCCTGCAGAGCCGCTGCTGGCTGCGGAACGGCGGCTGCCGCGCCGCGGGAGCCCCCGCGGGGGACACGGGTGGGAGAGAGGGAGGGCGAGTGGGTCGCACCAGCCCCGGTCGCCTCTTGCGAACTTGTAGCCTCGCAACGTTGTGATGGCCTCAGACGCGCTTTGTAGTTAAATCTCGATTTCCTTGCTGTAGGCTTAAAACCAAACGGCTCCTTCTCTTTTCCTCCCGTTTTTCCGCCCCACATCGCGTGGACAGGGATTGCCCAGCGTTCCCGGCAGCCCCGCAGAGCACGCCGTGAGCGGGCTCGGCCGGGCGGCCCGGAGGCCGGCTGTCCGGAGGGAACGGCCTGTCCGGAGGGGAACGGCCCACCGGGGTCCGGCTGTCCGGAGGGGAACGGCCTGTCCGGAGGGGAACGCCCACCTGAGGGTCCGCCTGTCCGGAGGGGAACGGCCTGTCCGGAGGGGAACGGCCCGCCCTGAGGGGTCCGGCCTGTCCGGAGGGGAACGGCCTGTCCGGAGCGGTCCCCGCCTGTCCAGCGGGTCCGGCCTGTCCAGCGGGGTCCGCCTGTCCGGAGGGTCCGGCCTGTCCAGCGGGTCCGGCCTGTCCAGCGGGGTCCCGCCTGTCCGGAGGGGTCCAGCCTGTCCAGCGGGGTCCGGCCTGTCCAGCGGGGTCCCGCCTGTCCAGCGGGTCCCGCCTGTCCAGCGGGTCCTGCCTGTCCGGGGTCCGCCTGTCCGGAGCGGTCCCGCCTGTCCGAGCGGGTCCCGCCTGTCCGGAGCGGTCCGCCTGTCCGGAGCAGTCCTGCCTGTCCGGAGCAGTCCCGCCTGTCCAGCGGGTCCGCCTGTCCGGAGCAGTCCCGCCTGTCCAGCGGGGTCCGGCCTGTCCGGAGCGGTCGCCTGTCCGGAGCGGTCCCCTGTCGGCGCGCTGTCCGGAGCAGTCCCGCCTGTCCGGAGCAGTCCTGCCTGTCCGGAGCAGTCCCGCCTGTCCGGAGCAGTCCTGCCTGTCCAGCGGTCCTGCCTGTCCAGCGGTCCGCCTGTCCGGAGCAGTCCGGCCTGTCCGGAGCGGTCCCGCCTGTCCGGAGCGGTCCCGCCTGTCCGGAGCGGTCCCGCCTGTCCGGAGCAGTCCCGCCTGTCCGGAGCAGTCCCGCCTGTCCGGAGCAGTCCTGCCTGTCCGGAGCGGTCCCGCCTGTCCGGAGCGGTCCCGCCTGTCCGGAGCGGTCCCGCCTGTCCGGAGCAGTCCTGCCTGTCCGGAGCAGTCCCGCCTGTCCAGCGGGTCCGGCCTGTCCGGAGCAGTCCCGCCTGTCCAGCGGGTCCGGCCTGTCCGGGCCCCGTGCTCGGGCGGGCCCAGCACGGCAGCAGGGAGGCTGCTGCTCGTGTTCGGGGAGCTGCTGTGGTGCTGGCTTTGATGAAAGCTCCGGCTGTTCTCTTAGGGAAATTCCTCGCTTTCTTTTCTCTTCCACTTCCCTATTAAACCAGAAAAGGGAGGCAGGTAAATATGTGGAGATAGGTTCAAGAGGAGTGAACCTCTTTATTGAGAGCATCAGAAAGTGTCACGGAGAGACAGTTTCTTTAAATGACCCGTGATCTCGTAGTTACTGCAGCTGTAGACATCCTGCCTGTGAAAGCAAGGTATGCTTATAAGCACCCTCCGCTTGATTCAAAGAATACAGCATTCTGTATATGTATGGAGATTGTTAACGTATGATCGGTTTGTATGACCCTTAAAATTAAAAAAAAATTAAAAGAAATTTTATCATCTATCCGTTTGTCCATCTACCTATCTATCTCTCCAAGTTCAGACACAAATATGGGACAAATACATTTAAACTGTTCAATTTAATATTTGTGAAGAGGAAAAAAAGGGTTGCTTTCTCCTATGATACTGCAATTTAGAAAGCCTTTCCTGAAATAAATGCAGAGAGGAAAACAGTGCCATCACATCTTTCTGCAGTTGCCCAAGTGTGTGTGCATACTAAAGAGTTGTGTCAGTGAAGTAAGGACTAATTGAATGAGCCAGGACTTCTACTGCTCATTTTGCCCTGGTGCTTTGTTCTTATTGGCTAGAGCCAGTTTAATTTCTCTGTGATATTTTGGTCTATCTAGAATTGTTTGAAATCGAGTTGTGGCTAACTATCTGGGGATGTCATTCTCACTCCTTGTCCCATAAAGTGTAGGTGCTCTGGTGCCTTTCCAAGCAAGGCAGTGCAGAATCAGGTGGTGTGCTTGATTTAACACAGAGCAAGGAGCTGACCAGTCTGTGAGCTGTCCAAATTCAACTGACCTAACCAGAGATCATTAATTGTTTGCAGTGTTTTGATAGCTAAAATCATCAGAGTGAAAAATTATTTCATTTTTTTGCAGCAAAAGATGTTTTGGACTCAGAAGTGTAGAAATATAGATAACTTCTGTTCCAGCAGGGCGCTCTCTGGTAATCTGTTGTGTAGTACTCGAAGTGTGGATTTGGGAAATTGAATAAAATTATTTAGAACGGATTCAGTGTACATATCAGGCGCTCTTTCTGTTCCTGTCCTGTTCCTCCCTGCTCTTGCTGCCATGATCCGGCTCCATGGTTGATATCACAGCACTCCAGCTGTATTTGCTGAGCATCAGCTCAGCAGCTCTGGGGGACTGCCAGGAAATAAGTGAGGTGGACCTTCCCAGGTTGTGTTCTCATTCTGGCTGACATCTGGGGTGGCCAGTCCGTGTCAGTGGAGATTTGTGGTTCCTTAGTGTGCTGTGTGAGTGAATCCTTTATGAAATGAAGTTAAAGGAAATTTCTATTTCAATGTAACGTAGATAAATAATCGTGGATTGCAAAACACCTTTCTAATTTTTAAAATTTTAATTAAAATTAATTTAAATTAAATTTTAATTTGGTTTTTTAATTTTTAGTGTGTCCTAAACATCTGGCCCAAGGCATAACCACCCATGCAATGTCTAAGGGGGGGGTCTATCATTATTGCAGCTTTTTTCTTAAACATTTTGTTTGTATAGCAGAGAATATACATTTTATTTACTTGCAAACGGTAAAGTAATTGTAAATGCAGGAAAGATTAAGTGAATATTGGCTTTTAAATACCCGTTTCCAAATGCTAAGAAACAGATAGATATTAGCAAGTCATGATATGAGGAGTGTTCTTTAATGATACCTGAAAATATAGGCTTCTAATAAAAGTTTAGAGAATTTGGAAGATTACAATTATTAATGATGATTAAAATTCTAATGAATTATGTTGGATATCTGCAGGTCAGATGAAGAATGGGATCATCTGAAATACTTTTCTTGATGTTGAGGATCCTTGTAGGATCTCTGTTTTCAGAGTCTTGTGCAGTAATTACACATTGTTTAGCTAATTACTGGGTATCCTAGTGATATTTTTGAAAATAGGTTAAAGTTGCTTGTGTTACAGATTTGCAGGAGGAACGGGCTGCTTTGATCCTTGTGGCAGGATTAAAAACAGTGCATGGAAAATTTAGGGGGTTGGGTCATCTTTGTGAAGTTTCTAGGTTGACTATAGGTTGGATGGGAGGGGCAGACCTCTTCTGAGGCCGACCTTCAGACAAGAATATGAAGAACAAAGTAGGACAGCACATAAATGATTACATCCTGCCTTAAAGTTGGCATGGCTGGGAGAGAGAGAAGGCGGTGTAACATAAGAACAAGTGTGAAACAGGGCCTCTGGGTTTTATTCCAGATTCTTACTAACTGGCTGGGTAATTACTCATCTCTCTGGGTCTCCTTCTGCCCATCTGGTAACTTACCTAGCTGCCAAAACTGTTGCAAGGCTTTAACTAAAGGTGAACTGCAAAGCAAAGCAGTTGGTGTCTGCCCTTTGGTGTTCTCTGTGATGTGTAGCCATGCCTGTGATATTTTCTTCCCCCAGCTCTACAGACTCCTTGCATCAAGTATGCCAGCTATTAGAAAAGGAGGTTAGAATTATTTCACCAATTGTATTTATGAACTGCCTGGTAGTGAATGAAAGAGCAGCAGCCACCAAGGTTGACATTTGGTAAAGTTGCCAAATGTTAGATTACTCAAGAGTGAGCAAATGTTGAGAAAGGTTTTATCAATGTAGACTACGCTGGAAGAAGAGGACTTTGGTGTGCAAGGTGAGACAAAGAACATAGAGCCGTGAAGGAAAATGTTTCAGGTCTTTTGGGAGATTGCTGGAGAAGGAAACACTTCTCTTTTCCATCTTGTCTCCTCCAAAACGTGTGAGAGATGAGTGGCTGGGCTGTAGTAAACGGATGGTACAAAATCCGGGAGGCTTTGGCAAAGATTCTTGCGAAGTGGAAGGGAGGAAGAGAGCTGAGCTAGTGGGAGGTACAGGAGGGATGCTGTTGTCACTTAGCAAGACGAAGGTGTGGAGTCGGTGGCTTCCATGTCGGAGCAGCAGCTGCGGGGCGGCAGGACGGGGCGGGGGTCCCTGGGTGCAGGGGCTGGGGGCTCCCAGCGCTGCCTTCCCTGCACCACCTCTCCAGGGCATCAATTATTCCGGGGGGTGGCGCCGGGCACAGTCCCAGTTGCATTAAGAATGCCCTATTTTGCTTCAGCTAACAATAGAGTAATTATTTTGTTAAACAGCTTTGGCTCTTGCGATGAAGGATATACTGACTTGCACAAGATAATTGCAGTTATGAATTAAAGATGGGGTCTGTTTGGTTTGTGTGTTTGTGGGGATATGCTTTTACTGCTGTTTATAAGACCAGGACAAAACTTGGATTACACAGGCTTTTGTGATCAATATTTATTTAAAGAAAAAAAAAAAAAAAAAAAAAAAAAAAAAGCCTTGACGAAATACAGGCTTCGTTATGGTGTGCAGCCAAGCCTGATTTTCACTGCAATTTTCCCCTGGACAAAGTAATTTATAATTAATTAGGCCAAGAGTTTTTAAGGAGAAACAAATACACAAGGATAGTCAGATGTGTCTGCGCTCTGGTGATTGTAAGTAAAGAGGAAATACTGTCTTACTGAATAAAAGTCCTGACATTCTCAGTGAGGTGTGTGCAGCTTATATTAAGCCAAGTAGCCTTAGTGAGCTCCTCTTATTGGGAGTAATGTGGCCCTAATATGAATTAATAGGATGAGACTGGAGAGCTGATGTGCTCTATATAGCTGTGTTTTGAGAGATGCCTTTTGTGCCATCCTGCCTAGAATGTGTGGCTATCTTTATTTGTGATCACGACTGACTGCTGCTGAAACCACTCACGGTGTTGTCTTTGGCTACTAGACTTCTCTAAAACTACATGAAAACTTTCTGAGTGCACAGGACCCTGCAGCTGTTTGCCTTTTTCCAGATTTTTCTCATCAGCAACTAATCATTGTATGTTACTCTTTAACTTCCAAACTGAAAATCCAAGGACTTACGTGGTTTCATTTTTGTTTTGCTTTTCAGATTGTTTCAAGGAAAAATCCAGAGGATGTCCAGGAGGTAACAGTTTAAACTTGTGCTAATATCTTTATGTATCACGCTATGCCTTTTGAAGCATCTTTGATGTAATTTAGCAGTTTCTGTATGTTTTGTCATTGTAATTGAGCTAACAATTTTCGTATGTTTCCATTTGTCTTTAGCTTTCGTAGTTAAAAACAGTAGCTAGTGTAACATGATGCATTTCATCCCTCAGTGATGAATGGTGACTTGAAACAAAGTCTTAGGGAGTAAAGTGCCTTTTGATGACAAAACTGCTTTGATAACTTTACAAGCTCTTTTCTCAGGAATGGAATTGGCAAATTGATGGTTACTTAACTCCTACTGGTAAAATTAGAGATCAGTCTAGAATTTAAGTCTTAGGTCTCAGCTGTAGGTACTCTTTTCCTCTTTAACCAATACTTCACTGAAAAGCCTACACCATTACTGTCTGTTAGTGAAGAGGGAGAATGGAGGAGTCCAGGAGTCTCTGAGAGAGATTAGATTGTAAGACAAATAGATTATCTCTGTCTCTTTGAGGCTACTTTAGTATTTTCCAGTGATATACTTTGACAAAACTTTAAAATTGCTTATTTCTTGCCTCTTCTGAAGAGTGTATGAATAAGAGTCTGCTCTATTCTTGGGCCTCTTAAATACCTCAAAAGTCTATCACAGGAGTCATTTATTGAGAGAGAAAAATGCACCATGTGTGCATGCATTGTGGATTTTTTTTTTTCTTTTTAATTAAGAAACCTTCCCCCCCACACTCCCATTTTTTTTTCCCTGGACTAACGCCTTGACATGTACCTATGTACCTGCAAAATCTTCCCTCAAAAGCACAGCCTTATGGCTTTTCAGACATTGTGTAATGCATGCATATGTTCAGTTTCTGGTGCAGTCTCTTACTCCAGTTGAGCAGAACCTGCGTAGTTGATGAAAGAGCTCATAACTGAATTAATTGCATCTCTGTGGTCAAACATGAATTACTGATTAGTGGCTTGGCAGAGGTGAGAATTGGCTAATACATCTAACACTCCTGTACTGCATCCTTCTTTGAAATCTTAAGAATCAGGCAAGCATGAGCATTTGTGCTTTTTGCATTTTTAAAAAAAAAAATCTCTAGGAGATTAAAATCACCTGTCAGAGTCAGAGATGATCATGGATCTAGTCTAGAACTGCATTACTGTAGTTTGTAGCTTGATGTTCACCTTTTCCAGGGAGACTCCTGAATTGAACCTATCCATGAGCATATTCTGCCATTACCTTAATCTTCATTTGTGAGGAAAAGCACTTTATAAGAGCTGTTGATGAGTCCATTCATCAGAAAAATATGTTGTAAGTGTCTTTGAGCTAGAGTATTGCATGAATTTGTGTTAAGTAGTTTTGACACAACAGCAAAACCGTTTCTTTCACTTGTTGCTTTGATTCGTGGCTGTAGGTTACCCATGCAGAGTTTCACATGCTCTAGGCAACAAGAGGACATAAATATGAGATGAACTTCTGGATAGTTGCTATATTAAATATTCTGCATGTGACAGCATGTTAGGTGTGGGGTGATTCTGTTATAAGCATTATCTGAAAATAGTTGGTTATTACAAGGAATCTCCCAGATGGTAGTTTCCATGAGGGGAATTGTAGTCAGAAACCCCCATATGCTCTGAGCTTCTCTCTTACATGGCTTCTTAACAGTAATAAAAGAACTGTGGGCAGCCTTGGATAGAAAAAGAATATCAGCCCCTAACCTGCTCCCACTGAAAAGAAATTTACCTCACTTTTCCAGAATGCTTGATGAGGAATTCAAAGGGAAATTTTGTGCACACAAAGCACCCTGTTGCTTTAGGATCTGTCTCATGCAAGGCATTTCCCACATCCATATAGGACCACCTAGCTGTGCCTGCCTCCTCCTCCAGGTCTCTCAGTGCCACTGCTGTGATGTTAATGCATTTTTACATGTGTGCAGCTGCTCATAAGGCTGTGTGCTGTGACCCCAGCTGCACCTGGCAGTTTTCTGTCCCCTCTTTTGGCTGCCCTGTGGGATACAAGCCTTTGCCACAGCACCTCTCCCACTGCAGCCAGTTGGAACTCGGTGTAATCCCAGCTGTTGTTTTTGGGGCAGGAAGGGAGAGAACCTTGCACGGGCTTCCCTCTCTAAGGAATGATAGAAATCAGTGGGAAGTTTTGTGGGTGGGTGTTGGTAAATATGGGTTAGTGGCCCTAATTTAATGTCCTTGCTTCTAGGGACTGATGGTGGCAATGTGGTGTGTAAGGCAGCTGCATCTAGGGTAGTCCTGTGGTTTTTTTCCTTTTCATTTAGGAGAAAGGCTTATTCAGTGTGGAACAGATGAGCTGCAGGAGTTACTAGAGATCTACTGGCTCTCACCCTGACAGGCACCTTATTGCATTACAAGTCCAACATATGTTTTATGATATACTTGCTGTGCTTTGTTGGACCTCAAAGTACAATGTGTCCTTCCTCCAAATCGAATTTCTAATGAGGATGTTGGAGTGGGAACTTTGCTAACTCTGCTGGGCCACATGCATGCAAAGGCATGTTTTCCATTCTGAAAGGTTTTAGGATAACCTTGGCTGCTTTTGCTATGCAAGTTACTTAGGGATATTTATTTTTTCCCTCTTGACTGTTGAGTGATCAGTTGTAGCAGTGAAAAATGATGCTTTTTTAGTGGAATGAAATCTCACGCTCTTATTTTCTGGCAGCTTTTCATGTTGTCTCCAAGTACTGACAATGCAGTAACTTAATGTTTAAAGAATTCACCATCTTAAGCAGTTTTGTGTTCTATATGCACACTGCTCAAGAAGTGCTAATCATCCACTCTCTGCCTATTGGATTAGATAAAAGTATAGCATTGAAAAATTATTATTTCTGATAGAAAAATGACTAGTTTGCCTTCTTGAGATTCCTCACTTGTGCGTTGCACTTCACTGAGTACCAGCTGTAATTAAGTCATGAAAATGTGTGCCAATAAGGAAGTCTGAATCAGGACTGCTGGTTCCAGTACAGCTAAATTTATAAGGTGGGTAGAGTGATGCCACACTAAAGCTTTGCATATCCACTGTTAACAAT
Organism: Sitta carolinensis; assembly: GCA_032173965.1. Classification (NCBI taxonomy): domain Eukaryota; kingdom Metazoa; phylum Chordata; class Aves; order Passeriformes; family Sittidae; genus Sitta; species Sitta carolinensis. The sequence continues at coordinate 1,275,832 of JAVUNC010000019.1, forward strand.
CCCCTTACCTTATATCTGCATTGTTCTCTAGGTAGGGCTTGCATCTGGTGAATCTTAGAAGGCCTCTGATTGCAGTGTTAAAAAAACACAAAAAACCCACAAAAATGCTCTAAATCTAAATGTTTGCTTAGCTCTATATCTGGTTTGCTTGAAAAAAAATTCAACTTTTTCAATTATGGTTGCTCATGAGAAGGCAACCTGGTAAATCATTCAGAAGTGTGTGGAATATTTAAAGTTGTGGTTAGTTGTATTAAGTTAATTGAGATATTTGACTGGTGCAACTGTGGAATCAACTGCTGAATGCATGCACTCTGGTTTTTTCCCTTTTGTTCTATTTTAATCACTCTACATTTGTGTTGGGGTTTATTGTGATGGCTTAGTGAGTCTGACCAAAAATGAGGTCAGGATATAAACCAATCTTAGTTAATATCTTCTATCCTGATAACAAATCCAGTAGCAGTCTAGTGAATTTTATTGTTTCCTTCTTTCGTGGATTTGAGTTTCCTTCTGGGTTCTCCTCCTTTCTTGAGTGGAAAGAATGGGGTGGAAGGAGGAATAGGTAGATACCTGACTGGGAGATGACTGCTTTCTGGAAAGAATAGATCAGGAACAGCTGGTAAAATGAACCAATGACATCTTTGTATTGGTGAGATGGAGTTTTTATCTAGATTACAAAAGGATCATAGTCTCTTTTTTTGTGTTATTACAAAAAACCTTTTAAAATGGGGGCTTGCATTTACATCTGATCAACACTTTTTACATACCCAACCTTGGAGCTGTTTTCTAGTCCTGCATGCTTAATGCATTATCCCTAAAAGTCCCTTGCTTGTATTGTGATTTCTCTTCCCTGGTTTTCTCTTCTGCTGCTGTGGGTTTCCCCAGCTCTGCAGCTGCAGGCACACTGTGCTGTTGATGCTGGCTAGTGCATCTCTCCTGTTCAGCATTTTTCCCTCTCTTGCTGCCTCCCTGGGCATGCCTGGATCTTGGAGTGACTGAAGCAGTGCTGCCTTTGCCCTCCTTCCACCTTTTAATCACTTTTCTTCTATGCACTGTAGTGTTGTTAGCCAAAATGTGGGTAGGGGACAGATAATGACTTTTTTTTTATGCTTATTACAGCTGGCAGTTCATAGTGTGTATTTTTATTAAACAAATATGCTGAAGTTACTGGTCTGATGTGATTAAACCAGTGTATTTGTGCTGTGATGTAACATGAACAATGAACTTTACTAATAATTTTTCTTTGGTTTTTGTGCTTCAGATAGTCGTTTGGAAGAGATACAGTGACTTTAAGAAACTGCACAAAGATCTTTGGCAAATTCATAAAAACTTATGCAGACACACAGAGCTCTTTCCACCTTTTGCCAAAGCAATAGTGTTTGGTAAGCATAATTTCTTCCTGACCTGCTGAAATTCTTTGATAACTCAATATCTATAAATACATCTTGTTTTTTCAGCTGGATGGAAAATTTTCCTTGTGCTTTTACTGCTCAACTTGTAGGTGTGCTGGTATCATAACTTGATATGTTTCATTATTTTTGTAATGTGTAAGAGTTATGTCCTTGTCTCCATGTTAGACATAGTAGCTGAGATATTTATTGATGTATATGTTCTGTATCTTTACAACATACCTCCCCTGTTTTCAGGGGCATAAAGTCTATATTAGCTTTGCACTTGAACAGCAACCAAAATATTTCATATATGAGCTGGCAGATTTTTAGTGATGAACTGTTCTAAATGGTTGTTACAGAAAAGGAAAAAAAAAATTATGGGAACTTGATTGCAATTGTCAGTTTTATCTCCCTAGGCTTTTGAGATCAGTTTTACATGTTTGACCAAAGCAATCTGCAGGAGGATTGTGACTGTGCAGGAGAAACAGGTGACAAAGAGGAATTAGCTCTGCAGGTCTGAACTCCATCCTGCTGGCTGTCCTCCTGGAGGAGCTGTCAGTGCCCTTCCAGTGCACTGGTGTGACTCTGTACAATTCCACCTCCCACACTTCTTTTAGCAGTGCTGTGTTTATAAAACCACCTTCTTTTAACCTGTGTTCTTTGGGTTCAGCACAAACTGTGCTGTTTTTGGGGTACATTTATATATTTTTTTTTCTGTGCATTTTGGTGAGGTTTTCATCTTCTGAAGTGTTTTTGGGCAGGCTTATCAGAGCATAAGGCATTTTGGGCTTACTAAAGCCTTTTTATGGTGTTTACAAGTTGGTTTAGTTTGGTAGTTTAGTTTTTTTTTCTGCTTTGTTTTGTTTTCTTAATTACCATTCAGTCTGTGTTTCAGGTTTCTCTATGCACCTTGTATGGGGTTTAGTGTCCAGGATGTTTGGTGGTTTTTTTTAAATGCATCTGCCATATGCTTTTGTTTCTGGTCTGGGGTTTCTGTGTGTTTTTTGGTGTGGGTTTTGGCTCTTACAGTGTTATTATCCCAGTATGTTTGGCATTGCTGCAGTGGTATTTTGGGTGTCCAGTATGTTTGGCATCTTCTGGCATGAATTTCCAATGTGCTCTTTTATTTTGCTAAGCTTTTTGTACTTTAAAAAAATGTCTTTTGTTTCTTAAGCATTGCTGCAGCATTGCTTTCCATTGCCATGTGTTTCAAATATGTTTTGGTGGTTTTTTTAAACATACAGCACACTTCAGCATGGATTTGCTTTTTTTTTTTTTTTTTTTCCTTTTGCATCCTGCTGCCACATTTTTTTTCTCCCTTATTTTTAGCATTTTTAGTGGTGAGCTTGTTTGGCATTTTTTTGCCACACCTCTCATTCATGCTTTATGTGGATTTGCAGTTTCCATGTGTTGTGTCTGGTTTTTTTTGTTTATTGCCATACATGTTTCTGCATGGTTTGGATGTGTTGTGCATGTTTTAGCACCCAGACAGTATTTGGGTTTTTTGGGTGTGTATCTAGAGCTAGAGCTGATTTTTGCAGGTTTTCTTTGTGTGGCATTTTTTAGCAGTGTTGGGCAGTCATCTGAGGCTCTTTTCCCAAATTTTCTGTGCGCCTCTGGTATGTTTTAGCATCCAGCATGTTTCACATTTGTTGGTCTGCATCTATGAAGCTGAATTCTGATGCAGATTTTATGGTTCTCTGTGCAGAGCTGGGTGGAATTCCTGATTTAAATTGTATTTCACATCAGCCAAATTGTACCCAGATTTTATGAATTTTATTTGTGCTGATTTATGAAGTTGGAAGTGGGGTAAGTTTTGGTGCTCAGTCAGAGCATGGGCAATGATGGTTAAATAAAGCATGTAGTATTAGTTTTGTTCTGAGATTATTTTAAATCTGATTTACAGAGTAGGGTTCTCACTGGGCAAATTATTTACAAAGCTAGTGTTTGCAAAGCATGATTAAATTTCAGGTAGGAGATATGATAGCTATTCATAGAGGGGTAAAAGAAAATCAGGGTGGAAGAGAGTATAGGTGTCTAATATCTTAAATTATTTAAAATTGCTATAAATGAAAATTAACTGTTTTTACACTAGCTCTGTAAGCAAGGGAAGAACTGAGTGAAATCCCTTCTGAAAAGCATCCTTCTTCTATTGTATTTAGTGAACAAAAGTGACTGAAATGTACATTGAGAGAGAAGGAAATCCACAGAAACATTGTGTGGTTATTTATTAAAAAGCTCTTTGAAATTAAAACTAAAGAAAACCAAACCCCACTACATTAAATGAAACTGAGACATGGAAGAATACAGAAAAATGGAGGTAATGTAAAAGCAAATTTGAGATGATTGGTACATAGCTGAAAGAACAGCCTTATCTGACTCTCCAATTTAAGAACTATTTTTGCATTTACAACATAAAATTTTACTGTGTTACAATTCCATCACAATTGCACACATAGTAACCACCATATGATTTAATTTTAAATAAAATTCCTAAGATTTTTTTTTGTACTAGAGGAAAAATACAACCTTAATAGATAGCAAGGTTTTGATAAACTCCTTTTCAGTCCTGTTCTGATAGTGGTGACCTGCAAGGTCCCTCTCTCAAGATCTTTTGTTTCCATGCTGCTTTCATGGACCATTTCTGCAGTGTTGCTTCCCTGTGGTGATGTTACAATTGCTGCAGCTTTTAGTTTCTAATTAAACTTGTGAGTAGAATTGCTGGCAACTGGTGGATTTTTAATTTTTATTTTTTTTTTGATGCCTGTGCTTTAAATAATGTATGTGCCTACTGTTTGCAGAGGGTGCAAAATGGACATTGGTGGTTCTGACAGTTGAACTTAGTTGTAGCAGAAGTGTTAAACCTGTGGAGCATCTCCAGTTCAGCATTCAGAGTTTCAGGGGATGGTGTGGAGGACTGAGATCTGTTTAAAAACAAATGTGCCATGCTGTGCTTCCATATTTCATGCACCTAAAGACTTGCCACAAAATGTCTGTATTTTTATGCTGTTGCAGTAGAGCTGCTTGTATCAAAGCAGAAAGCTTGCTATGGATGGGAAAAAGAAATTATCTGACTTTCTCTTTACTTCACTTGGACATTTCCCACTTGTTTTATAGGAAAAACCTCAGTGAACTTGATCATGGAAATCTAAAATGCCCTAACTTATCCAGCTGCTAAAATTATGTTACCTATATCTGGGACATGATTGCTGTCCTATGCTAATATGCATCAACATAAATTTCTTCAGTATTTTCAAGCTACTTCTTTATTGTTGTTGGACACTTGTAAGTATTTCCATGTGTTGCCCACACATGGCATTTTACCAAAATAACAGTAAATCTGCATATGTTGTATCTAGCAACTGCAGAAATGTACTCTAGTATAAAAAATACTACACCCCCCAACCCACCAAAAAAGAAACAACCCCCCTAGATACTGATAACTTGCTAGCAGTGAGGCAGAAAGATGATTTACATTATAAAGCTCACATAAGGATGCCCTTTGTATTTGAAGACTCTGAATGAAATAACATATTTATGAATTTGGTATTGTGTGCAGTAGGAAGTCTTGTGAGAAACTAACTGAGACATGAACACACGCTTCGCTGGGTGTTTAGTTGCTCAGGCTCTGCTCTACAAAATTAATTGTGGATTCTTTTTACAGGAATTTACATTTGGTTTTTATGTAAATAGGAAATTTTGAATGGATTATCGCTAGAAGAGTAACAGCTGTGTCATGTGCTAAAGTTGTAAATGATAGTTCTTAAAAATATCAGAAAGAGGTGATCCCTGCAATGAGGTTTGTGCATGTCTGAGAATTGTAAAGACTAGCAGAAATAGTGTTGATTTAGAATGATAGTCCTGTAGAAATGTTTGAAGAGTCAGCTAGCTGGCTGTGTAAGCCCTTGGAGCATTTCCTTGAGAGCAGTGATAATGAAAGTGTGGAGCAATACAACATTGCTTGAAAGTATGAAAAAAGGAGAAGGAGGAAGGAGTGAGGCAGGGCTGCCTGGGAATTAAACTGCCAGCAGGAAGCCAGAAGGTCTGTGAACTGAACCAGTACTGAATAATGTTCTTCCTTCCCCTAAAGCCCTCTACTTCTAGAAGCAGTTTTCCTGATAGTGTATCATGATGCTAATGGGCTGGAAAATGTGACAGTGACTAATGTTTCAACAGCTCTGTTCAAACATGTATTTTTATTTTTTTTTTTAGCTCAGCTTCCTAAGAAACTAAGGCTTGTGTAATTGTGCCGTTAGAAAGTCAAACTCCTTTCTGATGTAGCTAATATCAGCTGAATTTGAGAGTGAAGCTGGTTGCACATGGAATTGTACTTCTGCAGAGTCTGTGAAATGGCAGCTGAGGAAGAAGAGAACGTGTGTTTAGGTGCTGCTGAGGGCCAGGCAGGCTCAGCTCATCCCCGTGGGGTTTGCAGCTGCCTGGCAATCAGTGAGTGCACCCTGGTCAGCCTGGCAGGGCTGCTCCTGCTGTGTCCTGTCTGTGCCCACTGCAGGATATGGAGTGTTGTGGTGTGGTCATTTTGGACATGCCAACAATGGAGAAGAGGTGGATAGGGAAAGCTCGTTTTTATTGAGTTCGATGAAATGAAACAGGGAGAGATTCTTGAGAAATGAGGGAAAATATCGTACAGAATTTCTTTCTTGCAAAAGTTTTCTGTTTCTGGTATTGTTAGGTGTTCACTTCTTCACAATTGTTTCTCTGCTGCATTGTAATAGCCTTCCTGGGAATTTGTAGATTCATTTAGCTGGCCCATGCTGCTGTGCTTTGCTGAGGGAAATTGTTTTTCTTTCCATGATGTCCAATTTTGCATGGAATGAACCGAGAGCCCTAAGGCACCCCAGTGTTGCTCTGAAGACTGAAGGAAGTTTGGTGAGCAGTTTAATAGGGCCTGATTTCAGTGTTACCCCTCGCTGTGGTAGCATTGCTTTTGCCTCCTTTCTGCTTGCTTGTTGCTCACTCTTTTGTGGAGCTGCTCCTGTTTATACAGCTGAAACTGCAGGGTGGGCAAGGCACGGAACCAGTCCAGCTGAAAATTAGCCCAATGATGGCTCTTCTTTTCTTTCATGGGAAAAATAAGCCCCAAAAGCTTTGTTTGTGATCTTATGAGTATGTGCGTGTCTTTTTAGTTTTATTTTCTTTTTTCTGATACCGCATGGGCAGGAGCTATTTACTTGAAGAATTTCTGGAAAGAATTCCTGCTTTGATACTTTCTTCTGGGATTATTTTTTTGCTTGCTTTAAGTATAAATGAATTTTGCTTTTGTATTCAATGTTTCTTTTGTCCTCTTCAAAGGTTAATGCCATAGAGCTGTCACAGGTGGTTCTTATTTTTCTGGTCATGCTGTTATAGCAGTACTGTTTCTTGAACTTGTCTTCCCAGTCCTTTTTTCCCCTCTGTATAGCTGTTGCAATATCTGTTCTATTCTCCTCCAATTATTACTGTTAACCTCTGCCCTTTTTCTTTTGTAAACTTGTAACTATTTCAACAACAAAGTGATGTTGATCTAAAAAGCTAAAATAAGTTGCGAGCAATTGTGAAGGATGTGAATTTAAGGTAGCAATCCAAGGGTTTTCTCCTGAGAAGCAGATCTCTTCAGGTGAACCGTGGGATTGTTTTTTAAGTGTGTTTTTTTCTAATTGGAATGTTTTGGGTGCTGGGTAGAGAAAAAGGAAGGTTCATACATTTTAGTAAATGAGCTGCTTCCCAGCTCTGTTTACCTCTTGAATCCAGAAGGAGATGATACCCTGCCTGCATGGAGCTACTTCAGAGGAAAGCTTCATTGCCTGGTAGCAGGGCTTCACCATCTCCCCTACACTTTGTCTCCTCCATAAATGGCACCTTGGAATTGAAGATCTGTTTGGGGGCTTTTAGCAATACTTTGTTTACAGCCTGCTCGTGTCGTGCGTTGTTCTTGAGAACACGCGAAGATTGCTCAGCTCCTTACAGGATTTGGGCCGTAATCAAGGCTGACACTGACTGGCATATTGTCAAATTGTGCATGTATCATTTCTTGTCAGATAACAGTGGACACCCGTTAGTGTCTCTTGGCTAATCAAGAGTGTTGCCTCCCATATTCTTACGATGAGAGGGCGCAGGATTCTCGTCGTAGCTGCCAGCTTTCATCACCCGTGCGGATCGCAGAAGACGGGACTCTAGGGACAATTGAGAATAGGAAGTTTGAAGATTTCCTATGTTCTCCTGAAGCCTTGGAGTGTCTTTCATAGACTCAGGGCATTGTCTCCTGAAGGTTGCTTTTGTCTCGTTTGTTTTCTCTCGTTGTAGTTGTTGTTGCAAAATAAATGTGTGGTTATTTCTAAAACTGTCAATCTGTGTGTCTGTTCCAGGGCGGTTTGACGAAACTGTGATTGAAGAAAGAAGGCAATGTGCTGAAGATCTCTTGCAGTTTTCTGCCAATATCCCTGCTCTCTATAACAGCAAACAGCTGGAAGAGTTTTTTAAGGTTGGTTAGAATTTGCAGAAGTATTTGCTTCTTACTGACATGACTGAAGTGTAGTGCTGATTGTGCTTTACTTTATAAACCTTGGGACGACCGTGAGCTGGTCTGACATGCTTCCTGAAGGGACTGGGAGTTTTCTCTTCCCTCTGGGAATGTGGCTTTAAAAAAACCCCATGCCACACCTCTACAAGGTGGAAAGTTTTACAGGAACTTGAGGTGAAGAGATTTAAATTTATTTTTTTTTAATTGAATGATGAGCAAAACTTGTGATGATAAATTCCAGTGGGAAGTAATAAAAATATTATCACTGTTCCTATACTTTCAGTAGGTGTTTGTAGTTTCAAACCAAAGGAGTGAAGACTGTTTACAGTGTTTCATTATGGTTTTTTGTGGACTCAGGTTCACAGCAAAAAATTTGGCATGTAACCAGTCCAACGTGTTGCTTGTACAGTGTTGTGAGAACCAGCCTCCAATAACAAATTTTGGGACAGTACATTGGTATGGACTTCCTCTTTATTGCAGCTGAAGCAGTTTCTTTTCATAGTTCCTTCAAATCTCTTTATTTTCAATAGCTTAGTCTAATGGTCTGCAAGCTCATAAGCATAAATTTACATGTACCTATGATAGTAAATCTCTGGAATTAAGGAAATGTTCATCTGGCTGAAAAGGGGCTTAAGCATATTAATGTGTTTTGTTTATTTAAATGATATATATGTGCAAGAGCAAAATTCTGTCAAAGCTTAAAATTCTTCACTTGCTTTCATAATGAAGTTACTGTGGTCTTCTTTACAATATTTAAAATAATTTTCTTTGAGCTTTGGTGTCAATAAATAAGTGGGAGACAGAGGTAGACTATTTTACCTTTTGGTTTATTTGCATTCTTTGGAAATAGTTCTGTGATTTTGGGGACTTTTGCAGACCTCTCTCTCTTTCCCTCCTTTGCTTAATAAAAGTATTAGTTTTAGCCTCCCAATGGACCTTTTCTGGCTTTGCAGGGAAATGAATAAAACTAGAAAACCAATGTTTTTTTAGGACAAGCTATGTCTTCAAGGGGGTTATGCAAATGCAATGATTTAGGCTCATTTGTTGGCTGATGTGGTGTCATGCTTTCCTGCAAGAGAGCCTTAGGTTTGTTCTGTCATCAGCTCAGCCTGTGTGCTTGTAGCTCTGCCCAGGGGTGGTTTTGTTCCTCATTTTTGTGCAAATAGCCATGGAGAGAGAGACTTGGACAATGAATTCTTAGAAACATCTGAAGGGAATTGCATCTCTGTGTTAAAAACTCCAAAAGAATGAGCTGGCTTGTGTGAAAATGTGCTGGGCTGGTTCAAGGCAGGTCAGCAATGCCCGTTTGTAAGAGAGCCTTGGAAATGGTGCACTTTGTGTTAAAGTGGCATGGAAAGTGTGCATCTGAGATGGGAAGCAGAAATTTAAGAAGCACCAAGAACATTTAGGTGGTTTCTAGTGCTATTGTTACTTCGCTTAGCTTTGGTTCCTTTCAGGCTTGGGGAGGAATGTCCTCCTTGTGTCTTTGTTAAGTCTCAGCTACACTGAACTCAAGATTGTGGGTCATGAGTGGGGCATTAGTCTGATGGACAGAGTCCTGTGCTTGGGAGCACCACTGAGGGGCACAGACTACATGTGACACAAGAGATCAGGAGCATTATTATTATTCTCTCCCAGTTCGACTTGGGTGTGCAGCTCTGTGTAGTTCAAAATTCTGAAGCTGCAGTAGGCTAAATATTTAGGTGTGTAGTCATGTGGCAACCAAACATGGCTCAACTGAAAGTCCTTGTTTAATTTTGCAGGCTTATATGGTTTAGTTCCATTGGTTACTCTAAAGTAATGGAGCACTCACTGATTAGGAAATATTCTGGCTATCACAGTTATAGAATGAGAATTCATAGAGCACAGCAGCTGAGTAATTCCTTTCCCTCTTTCTTTTCAGGGTGGAGAGGTGCATGATGGCTCTGAATTGATTGGTCCTGCTGAGCCCCTGTCTGACTCTCTCACTGACAACCTGTCTGACTGCAGCTCTGAAGGTTTGCTTCCTCTTCCCACATAACCTCATGGCATGATCTGCTGTAAAGCAGCTCGTGAATGACAGTGACAAATTTCTTCGTGGAGCACTGGCCTCCAGTTTCTGTTTGCTTGTTATGGCAAAAATGCTGAGCTGGGATTGGCAAGGGAGAAATTTGGCTCAGCAGAGCTATCTGCACCTCTGGAAGTTTTATTCTAAAGGTGTCCATGCTGGCTTGGATACCACGTGTAGAGTAATTTAGTTCACTTGCACTAAATAATAGTAGGGCTGTAAGGAAGGGTCAGTCAGCCCAAATAAATACTGTACTAGAGCTCCTTGCCTGCTTCTAGGCTGAGTCAGCTTAAGCATTTCTGTGTGCCATGCAATCTTTAAGATGTTTATGTATTTCTGAGTTATGCTTGGTCCTTGTGATTTCTAGGAGGTTCTTCTCCAACCCTTAAGTTTTCCTTTGGAATTGCTTAGCACTCATATATAAATCCACATTATCATACAAACACTTACTAAGCTTATTTAGGAAGGGATCTGATCTTTCTGGCATAGAATTTGCTTTGGTAAAACAATCCTTGCATAACAAAAAATGGGTTTTGTCTTGTAACAGTGGTTGATTAATTCTTTTTTTTTTTTTTCTTGAGGTTGTATAACTTGTCACTGGGATCTCTCTATGTCAATACCTTTGTGCTTAGTTTTACAATATATTCTACATAGGAAGCAAGCTTTGCATTTTATTTTGTGGTACCTCCTGTGATGTTAATGAACTATTGTCCCCACAATACTTTGTTCTGTGAAGGGAAAGGTATAGAAGTTGTTTATATATATAACATATCTGTTTATATATAGTTGTTTAGTTGAAGAGGACACTTATGATAAATAGCACTAACTAGTTTTAAAGGGTTTTGATGATTTCTGTGAAATTTAACATTACAGATTCTGACAATACACTCACTTTACACTGTGCCCTTTAAAATAAAGAGTGCTTCTAAAAGTGCTTAATGTGAACATTTCTATTCATTACTCACAAGGGCCTCATTTTTAGCAGAAGAAAACCACTTCCTTTATGTCAGATAAAATACTGTAAAGTAGAAAAATTCTTTGATATCAGCTGGAGGGCTTTTATGGGATACTTGGAACAACTATGAGCACAGGATTTGGAGATGCTGAATGTGAATTTTATGGAGTTATATTTTCTAAAAACCTATGTGTCTTCCAGCTCATATTTCCTTATGTTTGAAAGCAGATTTTGCTGGGAGGGGGGGAGGCTATGGAGAGAAGGAGACATCTGTCTTTAAAACCTCTAGATGGCAGTGGCAATACTCTGCCTGAGTCCTCTCCCTGACTCCTCACAGCCTCCTGCCTGCCGCTGATTTTTTTCCACTCTGTTTATGGCAGTTAACTGTGGCACTGTGTAACTTTCTGTGGGCATCCCAGGGTTCCCACGTGGGCACTGCTCCTTCAGGCTGAGAAGTAGCAAATACATCCCTTAGCAGGTGCTGCTGTTTGCTTTTAAGGGTGGGTTGTGTTTTCTCACTTTTATCTTTTTTCTTTCCCAGACTTTCCAAATGAACTTTCCAAAGTTCATTTTGCAGAAGGTGTGCACGTTAATGGTGGAAGGTGCACATTGACAGTAGTAGAAATGTTTTTGTAACCAAAATAAGCAACAGTTATCTTGCTTGTAAAAGGAGTCTGGTAGTTCATGCTTTCAGAGGAATCTGCTTTTCAAGAGGCCAGGTTATCCAGGCTTTCCACCAGTTTTTGGAAACTGTGTTTCCTTTTCAAATACCTATTGAAATTGCAAAAGGCAGAGGCAAGTACAGAGATTTGTGTTCAGTTTCAGCATCATTATTCTCATTTTATATTCCTGACAAACAGTCACTTTGTATTCTTCTCTGAGTGCATGGCATGATGTTCAGATGTCCAGCTTTCTCTTCATAAGTGTTTCTATATCAATTACCTTACCAGTTTCTTTAGAGAACTTCATCAGGAAGTAATTTTTTTTTTTTTTTTCATTCTCTTTTTTCCTCTCTCCTTCTGTTTTACCAGGTACACATTATCTTCCCAGAAATAAGCCAGTGCAGTTGAGGTGCCTCCTGCCCCATAAGCTGACTGGAAACCCCAGGACTGTTGTTGTGTGGTGCCAGCTCTGGGCTCTAAACCTGACCTAAAGAAGAGTTTATTAGCTCAGGCTCTGTGCCATGCTAGCTGTGTTCATCCAGCTTTTGGGCCAGTTGGCTACAAGACAACAGTAAATGTGGTTTTGTTTGGCCTGTAGGGAGAGGAACTTCAGTCTGAGTGGAATCTGCTGTGTGCATGGGCTCTAATTCACCTCATCTGGGTGGCCAGAACACCCTTACAACCCCCCCAGCTTTTCCATTCATGCTTTCTCCCTGCACTCTTTGTCCATCAGTCAGGTCTGCTTCCACCACCTCATAAATGGTGTTTAATAAATGCTCAGTTCTCCACCCCCAAATTTGATATTGCTGCCTCTAAATTGAGCAGGTGATTGGCCCATTATTATTAGGCTGGTTTATGACTCCTCTGTCTTCCTCCAACTTTTCTGTTGTGAGTTTTCCTTCTTTCTTGGAGGATTGGGGGCTACACAAGCAGATTTCTTCTCTGCACAAGCACTTTATGTCCCTTCCATGAGAAGATCAGGAGCACTGTCTTCTGTGCACCCTGTCCCTTCCTCTCAGGTAGCCTGGTGTCACTGTCCCTTGCTTTTCAGGCAAAGAGTGGCTGGTACTTTGTTGTCCTTCATGTCTTTTTCCTTTCACTCATGTTAAGGAACTGCTGGCTTTTAGAAAAGCAGTTTTTCTACAGTGCCTTCTAACACCTCTGCCATAAATTGGAAACTCCTATAACTCTACAGCTGCAAAATGTAAAAGAAAGTTTGAGTTAGTTGCCTTTGAGTCAGCTTCTTGCTGCTGCCACATACTTTTTGAAAATAAGTCAGAATATGTCACCTGCAAATCTGGTTAAACTCTTCAGTCTGACAGTAATATAGGAGCAAACAGACACCAGGTTTTAGCTCAGAATTTACTTTCTCTGTGCATGCAAACAGCTAAATGTCTTGACCTTGTTGCCTGTTTTATTGCCTCAGTGGGTACATGTGCCAAGGTGATAAAACAAACTGCTACTTGATATCCAGGTGGCACTGCCAAATTTGTGGCTTGCTCCATATGTCTCATGCAGGGTACTATTCTGGAATGACATTTTTGAGACTGAAAGCTGGCTTTTTTTTTTTTTTTCCTCTTTTTGTGTGTAGGTCCCAGCTTTGAAAACTTTCCTGTTTTAAGTCTGCTTAGCCATAAGTTGTCAGAGCAGAGAGATAGGGACTATAGTCTTGCTGCTGTTGAAATGAGGTGGAGAAATTGAAGAAATCCCTCATCCAAGCAAGGACCTGTGTTTTGTTGTTAAATCTTGGAAGCAGTGAGAAATGGCAAACCTAATACCACTCTCCCGATTTTAATGGTGTGTTAACAAATGGATATCTCTGCTAGCCAGTCAAAGAGCAGTTTCATATTATATATATATATATTTCTTTTATCTGTAGGAGGGTCATGCTTTTTCATTCTGATGGCAAGGGAACTTGTAATCTGTTGTGCACATGGATGTCAGTAACATTTTTGTCCTTTTCAGTTCGAAAGGATTTAAGTGGGCTTGATGATGTGACACTAACGAGCCAATCAGAATGTGGAGGTGAGATCTAGAACTTGTTTCCATTGCATTTGTGGAAATGAAATAATTAGAAAACCATAATTGCGTGAGTGCCTTTTGTGGATGATAATCCTTACAGAATGAAATGGTATATATGTAAAATACCTTCATTGCCATTTATTCCTAAATAACCATGAAAAATATCTGTGGTTTACTGAAGGTCACCTTGCAGTAAGGGTATAGTGACTTATGACAAATTAAAATACAATGTGTTAGCTCAGATTTGAGTGATGAAAGAGGTGTTAAGTAGTTTATTTTACCACGTGTTAGCAATGAAAGAAGATTATTTGTGTTGCATGTGAGCTGAGTGCTGCATGATGCATAAGCTGACAGTAATTCTGTGTTAATTCAAACTCCTCATTTACTGTTTTGAGGACACTTCATCTTACTGATTTTAAACAGTATGTTGGAATTTTTTGCAGCAATACTTTGGCTCCTGCTGGTTGCCTTTTCTAATAGCAGTCACACAGGTTTAGTTTTGTAGTTTTGTAATTTCCTCGAGCAGTGGTGAGCTGCTTTGGAAGTTTAATAAGTTAGATGTTGGTCTCTTCATTCCCAGTACTGAAATGAAGACCTGTTGTTCTGAGAGTTTGTAGTTAATTTTAAAAAATATGTTTCTATAGGTACTAACATTATTTAGAGCCAGCATTGCAATCAGGGAGTTTCTCTGGGCATTCTCAGGAAACTGTGTAAATGCAAAGAGCTAAATCTTTGACTGGGATAAAGAATTTTGAAGGCTCCTGAGGTATATGAGCAATCTAGAGTAATGGATGTCTTTCTGACTTTCAGGCTTCTCCAGTGACAGTGACCTGATCTCTCTGACAGTCGATGTAGATTCTCTTGCTGAGGTAGATGATGGAATGGCATCCAACCAAAGTTCTCCCAGTAGAGCTTCTGGCCTCTGTGTTGCCTCTGAAACCCCAGTCCAAAGCACACTGGCATCTGAGCAGGAGTGGAGCAAACCTGAAGGAGAAAAGGAAAGCCATGGTTTGTTTACTGGGAGCTTAAAACCCAAGCCAGGCAAACAAGATTACTTGGAGAAAGCAGGAGAGTTAATAAAACTGGCCTTGAAGAAGGAGGAGGAAGAAGATTATGAGACTGCCTTAAGCTTTTATAGGAAGGGGGTTGATCTGCTTCTGGAGGGTGTTCAAGGTATGTATCTTCTCATGATGTTTGACTTCTTGGTTATGCGTGTTTGTTTATAGCATTTCCATGGTTAACATCAGCTTACTGTGCTGCAAAGAAGTGATCTGAAATGCAGAATTACACGTGCTTGGCTTTCATGTGCTTGATAGCTGTGTGCACATGAGAGAGAGAAAGAAACCTTTTTCTCTAAGACTGAATAATTTAGGGTCTCATCTTCCAAGTGCCCAATATCCCCTCTGTGAAAATTGCAGCACAGCCTTCAACTTGCAGGTAAGTAGCAAAGTGCTCCACTTTTGCCTTTTTCCTTTTTATTGCCTAGCCATTAATTAATATGTGGCACTTGCAGCACTGTTGAAACATTATTTAATTTACATGGTTAAGTGAGGATTAATTATCCCCATTTTACGCATGGGGAGAGGCAGACTCAGGTTAACTTCCCAATCACAACAGGATTAGAATTGCTCTTGTCTCACAGCCTCTTGCTTCTTCCACTAAACTATTCTCCTTTTCTAGCTAAAGAAACACTTTTTTTTTTGGTTTTTTTACACAGTTGCATTGCTAGGGGAGAACACAGTTTTTTTTCCTTTTCTGAAGACTTTTCAGTCAATAACAGCAAAAGCTGTTAATGGAATGGATGCAACTACATGCAAATTTCTGCCTCCTTGCAGAAATTTCAGTAAGGGAGAAAATTTTTCCCTTCTCTGGCTCTTGAGAATCTCAAGTGATAACCCATATAATTTGCATTTTGTCCAACAGTGACTTAAAACTATAAAGTACAGGGAAAGATTTGTTCTTTCCTGGAGTGAATTCAGGGTTTGTGTATTGTGCTTTGTCCCACACAGATCAAATGAGTGAGATTCCAATTGTGCCTTTGTTTGTCAGTGTACAGCACAGGTGCATTCTGCTGAGCCAGATCTGGACTTAGACATGAATGTACCAAACACACACAAGCAAGAAGCCTTTGCTGCATCCCAGTGGGATGCACAGCAGTGGTCCAGACCTTCTGAACAGTCCTAGCAATGGAAGTTGCCTGCTGAGCTGATGTAATGGGGCCTGGCAAAAGATAATGGGTGGGTTACTGATGAGAAACTAGAGGTGTGAGCCAAGATATGTGCATAGCCTTTGCTTGAAGTGTCTTACACTTTTTTGGCAAGAGTAAATCCACCTCTTTTCAAGTCTCAGTGATATCAGTAGGGTTGCTGCTTTGCTGCTTGTTGTGGCTTTTCAATAGCATCCTACCTTTCCTTGCCTTGTGTTGTCAAAATGTTTTTCATTCTTAGTGTTGAATACGCTGGCAGTCTTCTGTTGGAGAGCCCAGCTTTTCTTTCTTTGCAAGCACACATTTTCATAGACCTGTGGGCCATTCAGTTGTGATCTTCTGAAGGATATCCTATTTTGTGATAAACACTTGTGTCTGCCAGCCATGATGCTGTTTGGAACTGACAGTTCAAACTTCAACTTCAAAAGTGTTCTTTATTAAACAGTTTCAAACTGTTAGGGCATGGAAATGAGTCAGTCTATTGCACATCAGTGTTGCTGTGGTAATTATTGTGTATACTTGTGTTGTGGGAGTGGTTAAACATGTTGGCTTTGCATTCATGGTAATCCTTAGGGTAATAGGTTTGCTTCAGAGTAGTGAAAGATTTTTATTGCATGTAGGTGACTTGCTCAACTCATGCATACGAAATTGTAACCCGAGTGGGTTGAACTTCTTACTTACATTAGCCAGAATTTCCTCCAAGGACTTTTTCTTTTTTTTACTCTTGACTAGCTGCTCTTCCAGCTGCCTCAGATAACTCTTAATCCTTTTCTGTCACCCACTTATCCCTACTTTTCAGAAGAAATTCAAGGCATCGTAGAAAACTGTGATATTCTGCCTGATTTTCTTGACGCCACTCAGTGCAGTGAGAGTTACTAATACCATTTTAGTGATAGTACTTGTGTGGTGTGTCACTGCTCCTAATGGATGAGGGGACATGTAACCAGCACCAGCACCTTTTTCTTTGCAGTCCCTGCCATTGCATCTGAGGGGATATGGGAATAAGTTGCATCTTAGGTGGCATCTTATCCCTTGGGATATAATTGTGCACAGGGTGGTTCCTAGAAGTCAGCTGTGTTTTCATTTCTGTGTTACCCTGCCTGGCTGTGAAGAAATACTCATTCTCTTCTGGGCATTCACAGTAGATTTTGGTAGATCCAGCTCATTTTGGGTCCCATTCTCCTTGAAGATTCTGAAAGCTGGCAGAGAGATGCTGTTGCCCTCTTCATGATCACAGGGCTGCTCCAAATCTCTTCCTGAAAATGTGCCATCTCATGATCTATGAGAACAGTAAAACAAAACAAAAAAAATCCTAACAAAACTTTTTGTGAAGGCAGTGTGTTTAGCATTAATATGTGAGCATTTCATGTATGTTGCAGTAAAAACCCACAAACCTTCTATCTAATCACTTCAATTATTTAAAACCTTAGTTAGTTCAGTTATTTAACCCCTAATTATTATGGATAATTATATATAATACATGATATTATATATTTATGTGTATATATATAAATTTAAATATATAATATAATATAAATATATAAGTACATATATACAAATATATGTATATATGTAATTATATATAGATTATTATATATATTATATAGCTATCCCTTTTCACATGGATAATAAGATACTCCTTTCAAAGACAGGGATGGTGCAGTTATTACAAAACGCTTTTATTCTTCAGCCACTGATGATTTTGCAGCAGTTCAGTGTAAGGAGTGAGCCGCGCTGTTCCTCCATCCTTACCCCGTGCGGTGCCGCAGGCTCAGCGCTCCGAGTCCGTGAGCTCTGCCCGGGGCTCGGGAGGCTTTTCCCGGGAGAACTCATCGGGAACGCGGGCCGTGGCCACGAGGTGGCGGCAAGCAAACGGGAATTGTCCCTGGCCCGGGCTGGCCATGGGGAGGTGGTGAGCAAGCAAACGGGAATTGTCCCTGGCCCGGGCTGGCCATGGGGAGGTGGTGGCAGGCACACGGGAATTGTCCCTGGCCCGGGCTGGCCATGGGGAGGTGGTGGCAGGCACACGGGAATTGTCCCTGGCCCGGGCTGGCCATGGGGAGGTGGTGGCAAGCACACGGGAATTGTCCCTGGCCCGGGCTGGCCATGGGGAGGTGGTGGCAGGCACACGGGAATTGTCCCTGGCCCGGGCTGGCCATGGGGAGGTGGTGGCAGGCACACGGGAATTGTCCCTGGCCCGGGCTGGCCATGGGCTGGGATGCCTGCCCTGCTCCGCCCGGCGAGCTCGCCCCTGGCAGCGCCCGCTGCGGCTGAGCCTGCTGCCAGCGCTGCCCTGGGCTCAGCCCAGGGAGCTCTGCCTCGGAAATCCGAGTGTGAGAGGTCAGTGCTGCAGCCTTATGGCCCTGTGCTGCTGAGCCTGAAAAGAGTGGCCTCCCTGGAGGCAGTGGAGCCTGTGCTATTCCTGACTCCTTCCAGCTCTCTGTGCTGCTGGCACTCTCCTTGGGCAAGGCAGGTGTCTGTGTTTGAGAAGTGACCACCTTGACTTTGTTTTCAGCTGTGTGCACATGCTCTCAGATGTACAGTGGTGTCCATTAGGTGAATATAATAATGGGTGAATATAATAATAGGTGAATATAATAATAGGTGAATATAATAATAGTTGAATATAATAATAGGTGAATATAATATAATATAATAGGTGAATAGAATAATAGGGCAAGGTGCATATGTATTTTCTTCTGCTAGCCTCTTGCAGAGTTTAGTACTAAATCCTTTCTTATTCCTAGTCCTGCCAGGAAACCAGTTTGTGTCCCTTGGGGAGTGACTGCTGCCTGTGTGCTCAGACTGCTGTACACCTTGGACTCTGGGCATCTGCTCCTTATACGTGTTTGGCCCACTGCTCCATGCACATCTTTAATATTAACCAGTCGTCAGTGGGAAGAAGAATGAAATCTTGGACTGTACGTTTTGTGCCTCCCTGTTTCATTTATACCAGAGCTCCCTTGCTGGCAGTGACAGGGAGCAGCTGCCATAATTTCCTTTTTCTTCTTAGTATGTACCAATTCTGCTGCTCCTCTTGTCTTTTCTGGGCATTGTTGCATGCAGGGTTTGGAAGCTTTTAGAGGACAGGTCTGTAAGGGTTGTGTAGGATGGTTCAGCAATTCTCTAGGAGTTGAAACCTTCTAGAATTCAAGGGTTTCTGCCTTTTTAAGCGTACTGAGTATGCTAACTAATAGAAACTTTGGCTCACAATTATAGCAGTTCCTTTGTTTTGTTAGCATGTCAGAGCACTTTGAGGTCAGTGCATTGCTTCAGGCCTAGTGATGGAAAAAAATGCACTAATCAATAGCAAGCCACCAACTTCTAGCTGGAAGTTAACTCTGTTTTATGTAAAGTAGTGCATTCCCTGCCTTTGGTATCGGGCATAGTTTATGTTAGGAACAAGCAGATCATGAGGCTGAAATTATGGAGAGTTATTTTGTAATAAAGAAGGGAGTTCTGTTTGTATAAGCTGCTCCTCTTTTTACAACTGCAGCCATTCTTTAGTTACATCCATTATGGATCTGGGCAGTCTGAGGTGTGTGATAAACAGAGTTAACACTGCTGCCTATTGCTGTTTCAATAACTTCAGGCACGTGGAGAAACCGGAGTGCACAACATGGCCAGCCTAATTCATGTAGAAAAGTACAGGATCTCTTCCATGTGTTTTAGAAACCAAATGTGTTCATTGCTGAGCTGTCCATGTAGCACATTAACATCTGAAGGGAGATGAACCATTTACTCTGTCAGAGTTTTGGGATGTTTATTTTCACACGTGTGGCAGCTGTGGCTGGGCAGAAGGAATCTTGGTTTAGTTTAGGCAGTGTGAACCTTGTTGCATGAAGTATGTGCTGCCTCTGGACTGTCAGCAGCCACAAGGTGATTTCCAGGTATCTCTGCTTTGTGTTAGGGATCTCCAAGTTCTGAATAAGCTGCTGGTGTCTTTGAAAGCAGGCTGTGAATGTCAGTTTTGCTCTGCTCCGTGCTATTTTAATGTTTATCCAGTAAACAGAGCTGGAACAAAAATTACACAAATTACTGGAACCTTGCTAAAATGACTTTGACTTTTAACCCAGAAATGCATATACAATGAAATGCTGGGAATACTTTGGACAACTAGATGATATTTTTGGATATACTGAAAAACAAACCAACTTGTGTCTAATTACTGGGATTATGATGGGCTATGATTTGAACTTGTGATGGAGCCAGGGATGCAAACAGGAGCATGCTTGATAGAATGCCAAGAAGACAGTACTTTATGAAAAGGGAAACAGCCATGGCGTTCCACCAGCGCATTTCTGGCTTCCTTTGCTTGTTTGTTGAATGGCTCTTATGAAGACAACTTCTGTTACCACACAGTAGCTATTTTAAATTCCTTTCACTCGTGAAGGCCTCTGAGTAGTGTTCCACATTGATGTTAACAGTTTCTGAGCTATCCAGCAGATGTGTCTGGTTGTGGCAGTGTCTTTAAGGGAACAGCAGAGCTGTTTTCTGAGAAGGTGAATTGGGGTGTGAGCTGATGTCTGCAGGGAAACCCTCAGAGTTGTGCTGGACTCCACAGGGAGAGGTTGGGGATGGGATGGAACTGTAATTCTCCCTGCCCTGATCTTAAGCTTCTGTGTTCCTATGGTGTATTATCACTCAACCTGTTTGCTGTTGTTGTTTTATGCTTCCACTGAGGCTAGAACCAGTCAAGGCAAAAACTTCCTGGCCTGGTTCCTACCAAAGGAGCTAAAAACCATTTCTGTTTCCTGCTGTTGGACTGTGAGAATGCTGTAGCACTGTTTGGGCTGAGCTTTCTGAACTATGATACAAAGTGCTCCTTCTCTCCCAGTGCTTCATGCAACCTTGAAATCACAGCTGCTGCTTCAGAAGAAAAAGGTGTGACAGGACTTGTCTGTTGATAATCAGCTGGATTAAGAATGGATATTGGAAATACTGTGGTTGCTTAAAAAAAAAAAAAAAAAAAATCATACCTCACTGTGCTTCCAGTGATGCTGAAACACATGCTAGAATGGATCATGAACTCATGTTCACAAGTGGGATGTGTTGTCTTCCAGCCCACTGTAAACCATGCAGAGCTTCAGAGCAGATCAGTGCTGTAGGATCCTTCCCTGAGCAGTAGATGCTGGATGGAGTGCCCTGGGTGATGTCATCGCTGTGTGAAAGAGCTGGGTTTGGACACCTCGTTGTGGCAAAGCTGTAAAGTACAGCGAGTGCCAGTAAAGTCTGGTTAATGTATAGAGTTAGTGCCAGAAGCTGGTTGCTGTATAAATACAGACAGATTGGGCTATGTAAAGAAACACTCAAGGCAAAGTTCTGTTTAAACTCTAAGACTTCTCTGCACCAGGAGGCTGATAAAGGTCTGAGGTTTAGTACATGCTGCAGGGCTTAGAGCCTTGCAGTACATGTGAAATTGAATTGTAGCAATACCTGCAAGCCAGTGTGCAGGGTGTGATGCAGAGATGACTCTGAATGTGGTTACTTAGCATGTGGCCGTTAAAGATCTAATAAATATGTGACCAGGTGAGCCTGAGAAATCTCATTTTTCTTTCCTCTTGGGACACAGCTAGCTCCATTGACTTGGTGGTGTTCTGATCTTTCGAAGATTGCAGTCTTTCCTCGTAGCAGTTCCTTGCCAGGTTGCTGCCTGTGCCTGGCCTCTTTGACAGCCATCTCTTCCAGCCTGCACTGCCTTTTATCTCAGCTGTTGTTAGCCACAACACTTAGCTGCAAAGTGCAGGAGGCTTTTTTTGACTGTAGCTGTGTGGGGTTTCTGCCTCCCATCAGAAGAGGCATGGGCTGCCACAGTTCCTGCAGCAGGCAGGGCACTGATCTAGGTTACAGTGCTGGTGCTGTCTGCAGGTGAGGAATTTGAACTCTCTGGCTGCAGAATTCAATGCCTCAGGCACTGTAGGTGAATTGAGGCAAATTACTAGCTGGAAGAGAAAAATTGCACAGATAGGTTTAAAGGCATGATGCTGCATGATAATCAGGGCTCTGATTCTTTCCCAAACAGTTCTTGCATATACAGCTTATCTCTTGTCACATCTTCCTTTTCTTGTTTCCTGTCCTCTTTCCCTCTTAACTCTTCCAGTATCTTAAAATTGCCTCTTTAGCTTCAGAGCTGTGTAGAAGGACTAGTGTAGGTTTGATCTCTACAAGGCCTGCCACTGGTTCTTCTGTTTTAGAGATTTTTGTGATTGCTCGGGGAAAAATACCATTTCCCAGAGTAGCATATAAAAGTACATATGAATTGCATTTAATACATAAATATGAGTAGTATTACACTGTCAGGATTTATGAATCTCATAATAGGGTTTTTTTAATCTGCTTTTTTCTTTTTTTTTTCCCCTGCAGTATTTCACTTCAAACTGTTCTTACTTGAAGGGATAGGTGTCTGTGTGCCTGGGTTCCCTCTGCTCTGAAGCAAGGGATGTTTGTGGATGCTAATTCTAA
This sequence comes from Sitta carolinensis, assembly GCA_032173965.1. Classification (NCBI taxonomy): domain Eukaryota; kingdom Metazoa; phylum Chordata; class Aves; order Passeriformes; family Sittidae; genus Sitta; species Sitta carolinensis. Next base: position 1,298,091 of record JAVUNC010000019.1, read on the forward strand.
TTTGAACTTGCCCTTTTAGTCAAGGAGGAGTGCAGAGAACTTGGAAATTTCCTCTCTCCTGTGGAGGTGGCCTGTATAATAACTTTGTTCCTTGCTCTGCCTGTCAGTGCTCTTCCCCTGTTCCCATGGTGCTTGAGTTGGAGGACTTGCTGCTGCTGTCACTATTTTGTTCCCTCTGTTGTAGAATGTCACTGCTTGTCCTTCTGTCTTGAAACGTGGGCTGTATTGCCTTCTGAAGTAGTTCAACAGAAGAGTGTTCAGTTTGTCATATTAAGTCTTGTTTTGGTGAAATACTTTACAGTTAGATTACAAGTATTAGATGGGAAGTTAAGACTTTCCTCTCTGTGATGCTGGGTGCTGTGACCATTCATTTTATTTTTTTTCCATGTAGTTGTACATGCACATGAAAAGCTGCCTTGTGGATTTAACATCAGAGTTAACATGAGTTTCTCTAGAAGCACATTTTGTTGGTTAACATTTCTGGCAAGTTACATTTCTTATCTTCAGTGTTATTGACTCCTGCTTTACTGGTCACTCAAACACATTTCACCTGCACCGTTCTTCTGTGTAATCTTAACTTTGGCAAATATGCCAACATTTTTTTTCCCTAGAGAGATGTTTACCTAGACATTTACACGGCAGGTGTGTAGCCACAGGTTTTCTACAGGATGCAGAACTGGCAGCTTCATGGGAAATGTGCATCCCTGAGGGTCTCAGGCAACCTGCAGTGAAGATGCTGAATGTAACCTGTGGACATAATAGTTACCAGCACACTGGAAAATTGGAAGAGGAGTCTGTAGGTGTTCACTCATGGTCACAAATTTATGCTGTAGTGTGAAAGGTTGAACTTTTAAGTGGCTTTTCTTCTTGGTTGATAGAGTGCAGTACTCTCCTGAATCTTTAGGAAAGCAAGAAAGAATGGTTCTGATGAATGTGTTGCATCTTAATAAATCTCAGCTCTCTCGAAATGTTAAGAAGAAGAAAAAAAAAAAAAGCAGAAAAATGATCAAGCTGTTTTTATCATAATGGGCTTTACCTTTGTCTTGTTTTTTAATATTTACAGCTTTTTTTCAGCTGCAGAATTTGATCAGCCCCTCAAAGAACTCACTGTTAACATAATGTAAAAACATACTAGAGCTGATGAGGTGGTGGTCTCATTTCACAATTCCAACCCCCCACCTGCTGCTCAAATCTATAGCTCTTTCCTTGATGCTGCAGTATCCATCTCCTCCAGCACCTGCCACGTTTCACTTAAGTAATTGTTTGAAAATTAAAGGTTACCCCCCTCCTGTGAAAGTTGGTGGAGACTCGTTCCAAAATCAGCAGCTTTTCCCCTTCCTGAAATAAATGTTGGGGTTATAAAACAGTGTCCAAAGTCATCACAAACCTGTGCTGGATTATGAGTTGCATTGTCACTTACGGTGTGCCTGAGCTTTTGTTTGGCTAATATGGACAAAGGAGTCTGCTTCACATGATGTAAGAAGTGTTTGCCCTAAGAAGAACAGAGGTCCTCTTGAACCAATTAGGCAAAAATAACAGCTGGGCTACCCACTAATAAGGAAGGTGCTGCTAAACCTCTTTTCATTGTGAGAAGAAATAAATCTTTTAAGGCTTACTCCCTTGCATTTTTATAGAGAGCAATTCTTTGAAAAATTCAGCAATCCAGCTGGGTGATATGTGCAGGAAGACTGTGAAGAAGATAAAGAAACTTTTAAAAATAAAAAATGGTATTATAGCTGTTAGATTTGGCAATTATAAATGTTTCATTGAAGATTTCAGTATTTAGAGAAAGTTTTACTGTTTAAATTGTTAAGAACGTGGAGTTTGGGGCTGGCACAACAGGCAGTCTCACACGAGTTCCTTGTAGCTTGTTCTGCAAGAGGATATTCCTTCCTGGAGCAAATCTCTTCTGATATCTTCTTTAAAGGAAGGCAGCCCACATATATTTTTAGTAAGTCTGAGAAAAAAGCAGAAAGAAGAAGTCACAGAGGATTGGGACAGGCAATGCTCACTTTATGGCCTTACTTTTTCTCTGAAAATATCCCTGTCCTGGCCAAGCACCTGCTCAGGTAGGGAGTGCACCTGTGTTGCCCTGAGACATCAACTCTTGCTGAGGAAAACCTCTTAACACCTTCCAGGGATGCTCTGGAATTGGTAAGGCACAAAGAAAGGAAGGGATATCTAGAATTCCTGGGTGGGTGCTGCATAACATGATTTACTGATTATTTTTGGGGTTCTTTTTGTATGTGTTAGTACTAAGTGGCAACTAGAGCTATCCTTACCATCCAGAGAGAAACAGATCTTCACCATGACTTCATCCTGGCTCTTTGGAGGAGAACAGTTACATTCCAGAGCAAGTTTGACAGCACTTCTGTGCCATCTGAGATGTGTTCTCTTTGTAGCATCCCAGATTGTTTGAGGATAAAGGACAGATTTTTGGCCACGGTCTTTACTGACCAATTTTTTTTTTGTTTGTCTAAGTTTGTTGAATATGGCCCCCTTTCAATAGCTTTTTGCTGTTACTACCTGAACATGAGTAACTTTCCTATATGATGGAATTACAGAAGGTCTGATGTGCAAACGAGCAGTTAACTGAGCTGAACGCTTCAGCACTGAGGTAGCTGATCTCTCAAAGGTGTGTCCTCTCCTGTGAAGTGGGACTGAGGACTCTGAGCAGGAGATAAACAAAAATATTGCTCGTTTTCCAGATGCCACTGCTGTACATTGTGCAAGTGCTGCTTCTTTGTGCTTTCCATTCAAATCGATGCACTGTGGGCAAACAGTCAGACAAGTCACAGAAGAACTCAATGACAAATTGTTCTGATCCTCGTGGTTTTACTCTGTCAAATCCTCAAAATCATTTGCATGTTGTTAGGAATATCCATCTTTGTAAATACGTTGTAGCTGAGCTGTCTTTGGCAATATAAATGAAGGGACAAATTTTAAATCATTGGCTGCTGTCCTAATGTCCTGGCTTACTGTTACTTTGGTCAGCGGGTGGCCTGGTCAGCCTTCCCAAAGCCAATTTTCATTTTAGAGATTTTATTTCTTTGAAACAGGCAAAGCCTTTGGAAAATGAGGGAGCAGCGTGCTAGTGCTTGTGCGTGTGGATGAAGGCTTCTATGTGCAGCAAAGTAGCTGTAGAGTTTTTATATTCTGTTTGCAGTAATAGTAAACAGAGCATCTAAAATAACCACTTGCACATTGCAACAAACACATCATCATTTGCTTAAAAAGAGTTATAATTACAGTTGACGAAGCATGGACACCATAAAAAATGCATTAGTTTGGCTTGACACATTAATTACCTGTTTTTGCAGATGTTTTTATATATTGTTGTGTGAACAGTTTACAAAATAATTACAGGAAAGTCATATGGAAAATAAACTAAGTGGGTGGTTTCTCGCCTTAATATTTTCATTCATGTGGATCTGTGTGAGGCACAGCTGCTCTGTAGCAAATGCAGAGGGAGAGAGATGGGGAATCTTGAGGGGTTTTATTCTAAGGTCTCTATGATCAGCCTTGCTGCACTTTTATATCTTGCTTTAGCAGCGTAGTTTTTAAAAGTGTAAAATGACATTGCTGGTTTAATCCCAGTGATCAGGAGGGGGGAGAAGCTTTGATCCTGATCAGATGAAACATAAATCTTTTAGTATCTAGGAAAATAAATGAAAAATCAATATTATTTTAAGCAGGATGATCTTTTATGAGCAGTTGTAAAGATTCATCAAAGGCTTTGACACAGTTTAAACATTTCCTGTTTGCTGCCATTTAAAGAAAAATGCCTTTCAAGTTTAAATTGTAATTAGAGAGATACCTCTTTAGATTATTGTGGGCTAAACCACAGAATGGAAATAGGAGCTCAATATGCTCAGGCAGTATTTAAATCAAAAGTTCTTAAGTAGGAATAAGTGATTATTCCTAATTTATTATAAAATAAAATTGAAAAACACATTTTGCATAACTAAAACCAATATTCCATGGCAAAATGTAACATTGCATTTAAAAAAAAATCCGTGAAGTCTGAATCACAGCTTTGACATCTGTCAGATACAAGGATTTGTTCTAGTACTGTGTTTTAGTGATTTATTTGGTTTTAAGTGAACAGTTCTATGACCTCGAATTTGGCATAAATGCTGAAGATTATTTTTAGCTTAATGGGGTTTTATTGTTACTTTCTGTGTTAGAGGCTTTTTAAGTAGCATTTATTTGTTTATTAAATTTATATCCTGTATTTATTTACAGATTTTTATGAGATATTGGCTGTTTAAATGGGAATTTGTTTTGCAGTATAGTTTTTTGCATTTTCTTGGTTAAACTGATGGAAAAAAAAAAAAAAAAAAAGCCCAAATCCTATTTCCCTAAACCTAATTCTCAATCATCTACCTGTTAAAGTACTCAGAGACTGAACTGTTAATGATCTAATCCACAAATATGATGTGAGAACCTGTTGAATAAATGTTATTTCGTGAATCCACACCCTTTTTTATGGCTGAAGATTTTAATGAGGGGAACAGTTTGCAAAGGTTATTTAACAAATTACTCGGGAAGGAAAACTGAAATTAATGTCTTGTAAAAGTAGGGAGAACAAAGACAGCTCTAAGGGGACATCCTAGCTGGTTCACGTTAATTACTGTAAAATTACTGAAGCATTGGAAAAAAGCACGAAGCATCCAAACTAAATACACATAACTAACAATTAAGCAGCAAGCTTGACTTTTATGATAGCCTTAGACACCAGCCTAGCAGTTTTCCAGCAGCCTGCTCCGAGGAGGTGCTGGCTGAAGAGTTGTTGCTTTGTTTTCCCTGAGGTGTGTCTGAGAGGGACAGGGGTGCTCCCCACAGCATCAGCCCCAGGAAACTTCCTGGTGCTTTAACACTGCCTGCAGAGATGAAAGCAAGAGTTAGTCCTGCTTTAGGAAATTGCAACACACTCTTATAAAAAAAAAAAAAATATTATGTATCTACTCTCTTTTGATAATGCCAACTTCAAAGAGTCCGAGTGGGTTTTGTTTTTTTTTTAACTTAACTTTGTCTTTTAACTCAAGACAAAGGAAGGGAGCTTTGTACCAAGATTCCCCAAGGTCTTTAGAATGAGAGAAATTACTGACATGTTGATAAATATCCATAATACTGAGAGTGCACTGAGTTTCTGTCTCAGCCCAGATGTAGACAAAGGTTTTTGCAGAGCAGCCTTGTATCTGGTGTATCCAAGGAGGGATATCATCACTTTTCCCTCCTGCTGCGAGGTGGATAGGAGAATTTCCAGGAGATCACTTGGAGTGGGCCCAAAGTCTCTTCTGCTTACTTTTGATGGAGTCCAAGTGTGATAGTTCTGTGTGTTTGGGTAGGCTCTAGTTGTGGTGTGAAAGGAATGGGAGTCTCTATTTTAAGACAATCTACCTTGACCACTGCCCTTAATTCTGCCCTTAATGTGTTACACATTGCCACGATCGCCCGGAAACCCTCCCGCAGCAATTTCTGAGTGCAAGCAGTCACACAGTAAGTCAGCAATCCCATAATAAGCTTGCCCTTTTTTATGAGACTTCGTTCTTGATAAGCCACAGTAATCCTGCTTTTTTTCTTATCAGTTCCAAGGTTTGTGGTTGAACTCCTTGGAGGTTACTCTGGGGTTCCTTTCATGGCCCTGTCCTTCCTCGGTGTCTGTTACCTGCCGTTGGTTTGTGTATTTGTGTGTTCAATTTATTGCCTCTCCTGCTCCTTGCCTTGTCTTTCATGTGCAGTAGCTGATATCCTCGCAGTTCCTTGCCCTCTTTGAGCACTGCTTTGAGACGTGCTGGCTTGCACCTGGCACTGCACAGTCAAGGCTTTGTTTCTGCCAGTCTTGGGTGGCTCACTTGGGGCTGGGAGAGACTCTCAGGGCCATGGCAGGTCTCTGCTGGCCTTCAGTCTCCTTCTGGGACAGTTTTCTCTGTCCTTTTTTCAGCATAATAATCTTTTTTCATCATAGCAATCTCATTTCTCTGTTACAACAGCTGTATGTCACAGTCTCCTGTCTTTGCTTGGTGGTTGGCTGGGCGGGTGTTGCCATCACAGGCTGAGTCTGCTACAGCAATATATCACCCAGGATGTGAGTGCCTAAACCAAACTGAAGGGTTCAGAGTGAATTCAGGCTTTGTGTGGTATCAGGTGGTGCTCACCCAGAGCTTGGGTAGATCAGAAATAATACAAATCTGAAATCAGAAATCTGCAAAGTGAAGTAGGTGGTGCAAGTGCTTACTGCTTTCTCCCAAGAAAAGAGGCAAGGAATGTCTAGCATTGCAAAGCTGTGAGCTGGAGTCCTCAGTGTCTCTCCTCAGTTGCCTTCTTGCCTTTAATAGCATTTCTAGGCTTCGTGTATAATTAGGAGAGTCCGTACTGGAAACCTGAGTTAAAAATAAGTTTGTTGTAAACATCTTATTCTGTCTTTCCTAATTGATTTTGCTTTTTGGAATACAGGGTTGGGATCGGTGGTTTGTTTCAGTTCTTACTTATGTTACCATAGGAACATATCACAGAAATATTAGGAAAGGCTTTTTATTTACCTTAGTCTATAGCAAAGCTTAATTTGATATTTTTGTAGAACTCTGAGATCATACTACTGGATTTTTAGAAGATGCATATCTTTAGGTTTGATTATGAATAACCCAAAGGAAATCAAAAAGGTAGAATCAAAGTAGTCATGTGCTTTGATTACTTAGTACCTCTCTCTTTATAGAAAATGTAACTTTTTTTTTCTCTGTTGAGGTGAGTCAAGTCCAACTCGTCGAGAAGCAGTGAAGAGGAAGACTGCAGAATACCTGATGCGTGCTGAAAAAATTTCCAGTCTCTACCATAAAACCTCTGAAGATGCATCTGTTTCTATGGTAGGCTTTAATTAATTTTTTTCTGAATTATTTTTTTTTTAAAATTGTTATAATTAAGTAGCAAGGCATATTCAAGCTTAAGGTTCCAAAGCTGTCTAGAATTTCTCTTCTGGGAGGCCTGAGAATATTTTGATGTTGTGTTTCTGTTAGGTTGCCATTCTCTCTGATTCTTTAATGTTACAAGGAGTGCTTGGTTTAATACAGGACTGCTTTTCACATGCTGTCCTGTTGCTCATGGTTGAGGATGTAGATGTTTTTCATCATGCTGAAAGGTAAAGCAAAAAGCCACACTAGAATGTAACATTTCCTTTGACTTTTCCATGAGAGTGTTGGTCCTGTAGGGAGTGAGGAAGCTGCTGGTTTCTTTAGCCCAGCACATGGTGATGTATCACAAGTGAGCCAAGCACAGGGCAGAGGGGATCAGATTAATTTTCCACAGAACAAATCCTTAACAGAGCAAAGGTTCTTCCTGATCCTTTCCAATGTCTCTCTTGGATATGCTTGTTTTTGATTTTTGAGAAGTTTCTGTGGTAATTTCCACTTTCTTGAGCAGAATTCCCTCATCTGTGCTTGTTCAAAAGACAAACAAAGCTAATTCTAAGATACCCTCAGTAAATATCCAACTTGCCTTTCCTTGGACAGTTCCTTTGGATTTATCTGTTTCTACTTTTACTGCAGTCATGTTAAACTGTGTTATTGTCAATGGCTGCCCTACTGCAGTAAGTATAAAAGCTACAAACTTCCTGACTCTCTAATATCAAGGGTTAACAAAAGGGATAGAAGATTATTGCTTCTTACTTTGCACAGATCTAAAAATGCTTTAAGGAGACAACTGCTGCAAAAATTGGAAGCCTTCTAAAAGCTGTCTAACTAATAAGTACATTTAAAAAGCAAAGAACCTGATTTTTTTAAGGGTAGGTTTTTTTCATGTTGAGAGCCCACAAGTACAATTTTGAGGATGTTCCAAATGGGATATATTTTGTGAGGCTTGGAGTCTTGCTGTTGCTATGAACTGTACTTTGAACAATTTAATATTTTGGACAGATACGAACTCCTACTAGGTTTTCTTTCTTTGGGTCAAACACCCCTGAAAATGGGGAAGAAGCTATATTGAATGGAATCCTCAGTGTGTTTGGAAACTGAAGAACAAGAGAAAAAAAAATCCACGAACAACCTATTTTTGCCTTTTTATAAGTTTAAAAACTAACTGTGGTTGGGAAGGAGGAAGAAATAGGTTGCATTTTTCTGTGTGAACTTGAGAGGTAAAGTATTTCTTCTTTTATGCTGTATTGAATAAGACACATGCCTTCTTTGCAGATCCAAAGTAAAGCAGATTTAATTGGGATAAGACAAGGAAGAAAAAGTAGATAGAATAAAAAAAACATTCTCCTTCTATGTTGAATCTCAAACTGACAAATTATGACAAATCTTATTTTGTACCAAGTGTTGCACCTGGCTGAATCTCCTGTTTACAAAAAAAAGGCCATGCAGCCATGACTTAACCTTGTTTTTTCCTAAGTTTGTACATGTATTTTAATGTCCTTTATTTGCTGCTCTTCATAATGCAGAAATTTTACTTTGATTTGAACTGTGAAATTTGCAGATATTGAGGGCAGATGGTGCTTGTGGCTCATGATGGTTGTGGTGAGGAGCAGCTTGTCTCTTGTTCATAGCTGGAAGTTACCTGGGAGAAAGACTTCACTCCCAAAATTAGTGAGGGTGGTGGTAGGGACCACAAAGAACTGGCATGCTCTGTGCTTTTCCTTAATGTCTTAAGGAAAATGAGGGATATGACTGTTCCCACACGTTGGTTGCTGGGCAGACCTGAATTCTTGCACCTTAGTTACTGCTTATTATTTTTACTGCCCAAGATAGTTCATAGTGGAGTTTGCATGAATTATTCCAGCCTGTATGGACAGTGACAAGAACCTGCATCCATACCCAGTGTGACTCTTGGGAGAGACCAGTGGCAACTTGCAGGTACCTTGTGTCCTTCTAAAGACTTTAAGTCCATTGTGTCCTTCTCCTAAAGGCTTCAAGTCCATTGTGTCCTTCTCCTAAAGGCTTCAAGTCCATTGTTTCATTCTCCTAAAGGCTTCAAGTCCATTGTGTCATTCTCCTAAGGGCTTCAAGTAGATTGTGTCCTTCTCCTAAAGGCTTCAAGTCCATTGTGTCCTTCTCCTAAAGGCTTCAAGTCCATTGTGTCCTTCTCCTAAAGGCTTCAAGTCCATTGTGTCCTTCTCCTAAAGGCTTCAAGTCCATTGTGTCCTTCTCCTAAAGACTTTAAGTCCATTGTGTCCTTCTCCTAAAGACATTCAGCCCCTGATGGGCCCCTGTTAGGTCTGACAGAGCAGTTTTGTTCTGGAGAGCATCATTCAGGGCAGGGAATGCAGTGGGGTGCTGAGACCATTTGCACCTTGGAGGAAGAGGTCTGGCTAGAAAGTGAGCACGGGCATTTAAGGCAAAGTGCTCTTGTTCATGGCCTGGTGTCTCAGGTTTTTGTTTGGCTGTGATGACCTGAGATTTCAAAAGTCTCTCTTGTTTCCCCTAGCCCAGAGGCCGAGATTGTCTGTTCTCTTGTTCTCAAGGATTGTTTATTCTTTATTATCTTACATTTGTGGCTCTGGCCTGCAGAGAGCTTTGTTGCAGGCCAGCTTGTGTCAGAACCCCCCACCCTTGGGACAGTGTTATCTTTTAAACTGAAAATTACATATGTTTTATTTACAATAACTCTCCAATACCTATCAACCATATTAAACAGTGTAGCTTTACTCTAAACCAGTTAAAAAGTGCCTCCATCACAGCAGAAGATGGAGAACAAGAGACAAAGAAGGAGGACAGGGACACGCCCTAATTCCTCCATATTTGCCCCTCAAACTCACATTCTAAACCCCCAAAATTCTACTTTTTCACCCTGTGATATGTTAATTATCATTCTACCCAAATTCTGGTAACTTATAAATTTTCCAGGACAGTCAGAGGGATGTTCTGGCTTCCCACAGTGGTGTCACAGGGCAGAACAGCTCTGTCACCCCTGTCTGCTGTAGGTGGCTGTGTGTTTCCTATTGTACCCTTAAAAGGAGCAGTCATGTGTAGTCTGGTTTTCTGGGCCTGAGGTTTCTGAGTTTCTGAACTCAGTTTCTTCGTGGTGTTTGGGTTTTAGAAGACCTTGTTCCCACAGACTTGACATAAACATCCCAAGTGTTTTTGTAACGAGAGTGATGTTTTGGATTCTTTTCTGTGGGATGGACTTGTCTCTATCCATCAGTTTGGATCAATGGGATGAAGAGTTCTGGCACTCTTCTGACCCATGAGAGTGGCCTGTTCTAAAAGGTATATAAGGAGGGCAATTGTTTTAATAAAGGGGAGTCAGATACAGTTTTTATAACGAGGTCTCATGTCGTCTGTTCATCGCCCACAGCGACAGTCATGGGCATCAGCATCAGAGCTAGGCTGACCTGTCCTTACCCATGGGATTTGACTCCCTTCTCCTCCAGCAGCCCAGAGAGCTGTCCAGCAAGGGAAGGGGTGAGCTCAGAGGTGCAGGTTCAGTCATTGCCCTGCACTTGTCTGGCTCTCAGATCTCCCCGAGGCTCAGGATTCCAGCCATGTGTGCCCCCTTTGCCATGTGAACAGCCCGTGGAGGCAAAGCACAGAGGCTGGCTGTTCTCTGGGGCCCAGGGCACGAGGAATTGAGCCATTCTGTCATGGCTGGAAATGCCAGGCCCTCCCCTCTCCCAAGACCAGACTTCCCCAAAAGAGGCAAGCTGGTGTTTGAGAGCTGAGAAGCAAAATTGATGTCATGGAAACCAAATAAAGAACAACTACTTTGTTACTTTTCAGCAGTGTAGCTCTCAAGGATAGCATCCTTAGCAACCACCCTGCTGCTGGCAAGTTCAAGTGATGAAGAGAGGAGCAAAAGAAGATGGTGTTTGGAGAATCCTTGGCTTTGTTAAACAAAGCTTTTGGGTGCAGGGCTTAAAAGAAACATAGGGGACTTACACAACTGTGACCTTGAGCAGGGCAAATGTCTTGTAAACATTGAGAAAAGCCTTGCTGTGACCCATCAGAGTAGGAGATGTGCAGACAGCTTCTGGAGCTTTTGAACAGGCAGGTGAACCTGCTGAACAAACAAGCTGCAGCAAATGCTGCCCTTTTCTTCTTCCTTTGGGGCAGCACAGCAGCCTCCAGGGCTGTCCCTTGGACAGGTGCTGAGTGAGAGCAGCACTGGGTCATTCTGCAGATTCTCAGGCTGCATTGGCTCCTCTGCCCCTTCTCAAGTAGCATCTCTGGGGAGCCAACTCCAAGCCTGAGTGGGAGCTGCAGCAACAGCCTCTGAATGGGGATTGACCATCAGGAAGCTGGAGTCTTGCATAGCTGTCGGCCCAGGCTGCTTGCACAGGCTGTGGGGCTGTTTGAACTTTGGTAGTGTCTATAAAGCATATTTTTTTCCCCTCTTTGAAATTAGTTCTGATTCTACTTACGTCTAACTTCGTATATACAGAATTGTTTCTTTTTGCACCATTATGAAAGCTGTTGTCTTTTAAAATGTCAATTATTTTTGATTTTCAAAGCAATTTAATAAAAAGAGGTACAGGCAAGCCTGATGCCCAAACAGAAGAAGCAGTCTTTGTGGTTTCCATAAGATATCTTCCTAAAATTCTCATTAAATGTGCATGAAAATTACATGAAGTATAAAGAAAATGCACTGCTGTAGTTCTGTGAGATATAAATTTAACATAAAATAAGAGATTCAGTCTCAACTTCTAGGATTACATTCAGGGTGTGTCCCAGCCTCAGGAAAGGTGCCTTCCCCAGCTGGTGCTCCCTGAGGGCCTTCTGAAGCACACTGTAGTTCTGTCTGGTTCAGATGCAGGCAGAGATCCAACCTGTTTTTCTCCTGGTGCAGAGAGGAAGGAGCCAGGACGTTTTCCAGACCAGGAGAGCTGGAATCACTGCACACCCATGAGGCACATACCAGTGTATGTGCATCAAAATAAGGCATCTCACTGCTGCAGGTGAAGATCTGGCTGTGCTACAGGTAGACAGTTACTGAAATCATCAGGCTCAGACCTCTGAAAGGCAAGGGGAGATTCATTTTGATGTGCAGATCTGCACTGGTGTTCATGAAAGTTCTCTTTTCTTATCCTGAGGATCTGTGGTGGCTGATGTCAAAGGTGGCAGCATTAGCAGTTAAATTAACAGAGCTTTCTGGGTGAAAGAATGAAGAGGGGGAAATAAAGATCAAGTATTTAATTAGAGGGAAATGCAGGGAAAATAGCAGTTGTGCTGGGAAAGCTTTGAGAGCCCAGTGCAAGGGGCATCACTGCTTGAACACGTGGATTGCTTTGAGCAACCTAGGAAGGAGCAGGAGTCCACCATCCCACCATTCCTCGTGTTCCACTGCATCCCAGCAAGTAAAGGGCTGCAAGAAACCCCCAGCCCAGCTGCTGGCATGGACACATGGTGTGGGTTTGGGGGTTTCCCAGTGCAGGGCCAGGAGCTGGATCCTTGTGAGTCCCTTCCAGCTCAGGGCATTCTGTGCTTTCCATCAAATGGCGTTTGTGTCACTGGGCTAGGGCTGGTGCTCTTCCCTTTAACGAGGTTACCATGGGATGCCCTTTCTCTCAGCTGCCTGTGGAGTGCTCCTTGTCTCCCTCTGCTCTCTGCTGGCAGTGATGCCAGAGCTGCCAAGGGCTGTGGCCATGTTCCTTGGGGAGCTTGCAAAGCCAGAGCTTCCCAAAGGCAAGCGTGGCCACAGGCTGCTGAATGCAGGAGCATCACACCCAGCATCAGGCTTTTCTTGTGGAAATTACACCATGGTACAAGCTGAGGGTGGGAGAGGAGCTGGTGATGCTTATCCTGCCTCTGGGTAAAGCCAGCTGTGCAGCTCAGAGTGTAGTCTGGAAATAGAGAGGGCCTGACCACAGCAGAGGAGATCCTGGGAGAGCTGAGCAGCATGCTGAGCACTTGGACAGGCTGCTGAGGGCCTTCTGCAGGCAGAGGTAGCCTGACATTTTGTTCAGAATATTTGTCTCATTTCTAAAGGCAAATGAAGCTTTTGATTGTTTTTTTGTTATTCTTCTTCCTGTATTTTTTTTTTTGTTCCTCTGTTTTTTTGATGAAAGCGAGGGTTTTTAGTTATTTTTCTTATTGCAGCCTAGATGCTGAGCTTGGATTTTTACTCTATTCAGAGGAGCAGGCTGTTTCATAGAGTGCTTAATTGCTGTAGTTTTGGGAATTGTTCTGGGAATTTAGAGTTTGCTTCCAGCCTGCTTCACAACAGAATGTGATGCCTCCCCATCATTGGGCTCTTCTATTAGACTTTGAAACAGTGAAACCAAAGTACTGTAAAGAGCAAAACTGATAAAAATGGAGAGCCTGCTGGGAGCTGTGGCTGTGATTGTAAATCCCTTTAAGGTTAGGAGTGACTGTAGAGCACACATATAAAAACCAGTGTGTATATGCAATATTACTGACTGCCACCACTGGTCACATTTTAGAGAAGGACCTAAAATACATATATTGGGGTTTTTTTTGCTCTTTGGACAGGATGGGTGCAGAAATCTGATTGTGTAGCATTATTAGACAACTGTTAACTTCTGAAGAGATGTATGAACTTAATTCACGGTTGAAATGTTATTCATAAGAGAAAATTTAAAAAGCGTGATTATTGAGGAATGGTTATAAAATGTAATAGCAAGCAGATAGAAGTGAAAATCTTTTATAGTAGTCTGGAGGATTAGGAAATGTTCTCTTCCTTTAAATGTATTCCTTAGAATGCTTTTGAAATCTTGTCATGAATAAACTGTGTTAGCACAACTCTTTGTTTCAAAGGAAGTATTTCATTATTGCAGAAAAATTGCACACTCTCAAAATACTTTCAAGAGCTCGCTGGAATGTGGAACCGAAATTAGGTTTGGAGAAAAAAGTTCATGTAGTTTTCTCTTTTTATTCTTCTTCCTGCTAAAGCTTTTTTAGTTTTAGGTTGTAGCATCTGGGCTGCTCTCTCTTAACTGCTGTTGGTATTCCTGCTTGGCAGGGTTTGTGTGGCAAACCAATTATCAGATCCATACAAAAAAAAATGAAGATAACTAAAAAACTGAGCCCAGGAAAGCACACTGCTCTCCAAGCTTTTTGAACATGCATTTGTGGCCCTTTCTTTTGGATTTTGTGGGCAATCAGTAATTAAATAAGTACTGATTTCTACGAAGGGATTTGGATGGAGAGAATGTTGTTGAGTGAATGGGTCCAGTTTTGGGGGAGACTTTGTGGAGTTGCTTTGGCCTTTGAGGATGGCACAGTAAGGATGCCTGAGGGGGAAAAATAAGGGGCAGGAAATTGCTCTGCCTACTTCAGGATCTTGGATTTCTCATCACAAGGGAAAAAAATTTGGTTTTACCTGACAGTTAAGCATTTCATACATACCATATTTGCTTACCACCAATTTTCCTTCGTGACAGAGCTGTTAAATATTGCCTCAGGATGCTGACCTTCCTCTTCCCTTGCACCTTTGTGTGATAGAAATCTGCTTGGGGAGGCCAGGTTATGCTTCAAAGGAGTTTGGCATTCTGCAAATGAAGTTACCTTATGGGTGAGGAAGAGATACAGGTCTGTGCTTCTACTAGAAGCTATGTGTTGAATTTTTGGAGGAAGATCTAATGAATTCTCTCAGTTGGCAACTAGAAACTGCTGGAAATATTTGTTCACATGCCAGAGATATATGGGATGCTTAAAATGTTGATTGTTGTCCCCAAAGACTTCAAGTTGAAACATTGTCCCCCCTCTGACAGGCAAGCTTTGAGTTTGCTCTGAGAAACTACAAAACATAGTCTGGACAAACATCTCTGTATATTAGCATATTAACTACCTGAAGAGTTAGCACCAGCCAATTTTCTTGCTGTGGTGTTAATTTCTAGATTAATGATACCTAGGTAGCTTTTTTCTAAGGCAGCTTTAGGAATCGTTTTTGTTCTGCACCCTTATTATTAAAAGGATTTCATAAAGCTCACCAGAGAGCAAGAGAACCCTATTTATAATTCTATATTTTATGTTCTTCAGACTTAAAAAGCCTCTAATTTGCTTTCTCCTCCTCAGTGATCTCTGAATTATTTTGTACCCAGAATACCTGTAAGGCTTTGATTGATTATTATTATGTGGTAAGAACTAAGTAATCAATTGCTGAGTTCCATTAAGCATAGAAAATATAAAAAATTCATTGCTTTTTTGTTTTTAATTTTTGTTTTCAGTGTTATCTTGACTTTTATTTACTTGCAAGTTGGTTTGTTTTTTTTTTTTTTTTTTACCCCCACTAAGGACAAACAGAAAACTTCTCCTTTCATCTTCAGTCTCTCTGATTTATGATAAATTTAGTTTCCTTCGGCCTGGCATTTGCTTCAGCAGGCAGTCTTCCTTCAAGTACCACCCTGATTGATGTGTAATCTTTGATATCTTCCATTAGCCTCCAGGATCACTAAGTTCAAGGCCCTCTTGGAACCTAAGGAGCCCTGCCGAGGAACTGAAGACCTTCAGAGTCCTTGGGGTGATTGACAAGGTAATTCTTCAGTGTCTCTTCAAGAATTCACTCATAAATCGACTGCATTCTGACATTTTGTCTTTGAAGCTGTGGATCTTAAGGATATGAAACAAAAGGGGAAAATGACTCAAATGCATCTGCACTTTAAAATAACAAAAGTAGAAGAAAAAAAAAGGCTTTTATCTAAGCAATTCATGTAAGGTCATGCAAAATGTATTTGAGCTAAAGGATGAGGTACATGTTTGGTAGCATTCAGTAGGATGGGGCCTGTTTTTCAAAAATGAAATCATGGTTGCTGTTGTGGGGTAAGGACAGGTTGATGTGTTTTCAGCAATCTGGGGGATACTGGAAATACAGAAGGGTAGAAATTCTTACTTGTGAACTCTTACTTGAGATGGGAGCTGGGGACACACACGACTGTTCTCCTTCTCTGAGAATTTGGAATTGAAATCCCTTGCCAAGACAGAGATTCAGCAATGAAGCCAAGCTTATTTTTGAGTCATGCAAATAATGTCTTCCAAAATCCCAGGACAATACCCGGCTGTAAACAGTAAAGGACCATACGGATTTTTTTGCAAGCCTAATTAAGAGACCAGAAGAATTGTTGGGTTGTTTTGATAATGCTGATTAGTTACCACCTTACCAAATACTTTTAAGATGATGCATTATTCAGCAGTGTGACAGGAGCTAATGCAGTCTGTAACGGCTCGTTTCCTTTTTGCTGTGCCAAATCCCTTGTGCCTTTTGATAGTTCCTTATGTAGTCCCTGGTCTGTGCATGAGCTACTGATGCATGGTCAATTTATGCATTTGTAACATGCATCAAAAACCTGTGGCTCGTCCCTTGAGGTCTGTATTTCTTGGTTTCTTTTTCTTGTTGGACTGAGCCTAGCTATTGGGATTGGTTTTTGTTTTTCTTTGCCTGTTCCGTTGTAATTGTGTGCATAAGTTGATAACTTCTCCTTAGAGGGCTGTATACATTAGGTATTATGGTTGCTTTTGTAGCACACAAGGTTTTTCTAAGCTGACTTCATATTCATTGTATCTTCTTTCCTCAGTTGTAAGTACAGAGTTTAGCCTGTGCTCCACTCTGTATTCCACTCTGTATACATACCAGAGACACATGTTGGAAAGATCATCTCTCTGTAAAACCTGTTAGTAGTGCTAACTAAATTAGTAGCCACTAAATGGACGCAGTGTGCATGGATTTTGTGAATTATTCTGACAAAGTGAGCCTGCAGAAAGGTTGGAAATGGATCAGGGAAGACTTTCTCAGGATCTCCTTTCTTGTGTAATGCTAATGAACAGCTGCTGGAGAAGATGCTTGATCAGAATGAAGCTTTTGCAGTCCTTGGTGGTACCAGATCTCCTTAGGTCTCCCTGAGCAGTGTCAGGGAGCATCCCAGGTGTGAGCTGGACATGTCCAGATCTTTGAAGCAGAGCTGGGGAGAATCAGGGCTCTGATGGTGACAAAAATACAAGAGTCTCAGAGTTGGAGATGGATGCAAGAAGTAGCAGGCCTGTGCATAGAGCTGTGTAAATAGGGCTCAGAGTTCATGTTTAATTATTGTGTAGAAAAGGCAGCCAGATTCTTTCAGGTGTCTTTGTGCTCTGTGTTCCTAATTCCAGATTTTCTCATCCCAGTCTTAGCCTTATTCTCAGTATGCTGCTTTTCAGCCTGTATTTCTAGGCGTTTGTAAAGTTGTGAGGCAAATGAAAACCTGCTCTAAGCCCGGAGAATATTTTATTTGGTTTTATAATGCATACACAAAATGTATGTGGATATGGGACAAAAGCATGCAGGTGTATCTGTGGGCTGGAGATGATGCCCTTGCCTCTGGTTTAAAGCTTTTCCCTCCTTCCTCCCCATCACTGTCATTTCCCTCCTTCTCTGCTTCCACATGCCCTAAAGCTCACACCCTGGAGAAATCCAATCAATGTGTAAGCATCCTTGCTGCAGCCAAGGAGATGACACAGCGTGCTTGTTCCTGAGAAAGGATTTTGATTTTCAGGGCCAGCATTGAAGATGCTGTGCTTTTGGGCACAAGGCTGTAACTGATTCAGCACCATGCAGAGTTTTGCCTGGAAATAATCTTCCCTTCTAACCCTAAGGTAGCTGCTTTGGTTTCAGCAGAAAATGAGTGTGTGGGTGGGCATGAGCCACTTGCATTGTAGCTGCTGGCTTGACTAGCCCAGTGCAAGACTGCCTTAAACACCCTGACTTAAAGATGGTGTTGGTTGGTTTGCAGACTCGTTCTGCCACTGCTGAAGCCCAGAGTGGTGTCTGCCTGCTGCGGTGCTGCCTGGAGAAAACCAGCTGTTAACCTTCCCTCATTCAAATGCTGAGAGGTTCAGTGCTTTCCCTTGGAGTAATGTCACTCTTTGTTCTTCTTTTGAAGCCTCTTCAAGTGTTTTGAATTGGCATCATTTTCACGGACAAAATGCTTGTGGCTACCTGAAACTCTGGGTTTTTCAAACTGTTTTAGGCTAGGCAGAATGATTAGATATTTAATTTTAGCCTAGTTTGTTCCCAATGTGCAGTCTTTCTTTCCTTGTCTACCCTTTCACCTTCCTTGTCACCTCAATAATTTTTGTTATGTTGACCCTTTTCTGCTAAATCTGAGACAGTTAGAGATCTTAGCATTATTAAATTATGTGATAATTATTGTGATAAATATACTTCTGAAATTATTGTGAAAATTCAGGGAAGTGTGCCCATATGTGCCTTGCCTCCCATCCTCTGCTTTTGCTCTCAAGCAAAGGCTGTAGTATAAATCTGACTATTTTAGTAGACCAAAGCACACTTATGTTTTGCTTGAGAAAGCCATTCTTTAATTTTTTTTTTTTGAGTTCTGCTGCTGCTGTGTTTGCTCACTTCATGGTGTCAAAAGTTAACGAGGTGGTGTTTGCAGGTATCTTATATTTTAATGTGTAAAGAGCCTGCCTGTGAGCAGGTTTCTGAAAATAGAGGTGTAATCTAATTGTAAAGGTGGCTTTTGTCCTGCAGACGTTGTGGAATGTGAGGTGCTGCTGTTTGGGCAGCAAGGCTCTTGTTAATGTTACCAGAGGAACTGCCTTGAGAACAAATACCTGAATATTGTAGCTGTTGTTATCACCAGCTACGAACGATCAATTATTTTATCAGCTCATGAATGTACCTTAAAGTAGAAAACTTCTTTTTTTTTTTTTTTTTTTTTTTGGAACAGGAGAGAGTTTTGCTTTCAAAATTTGCCTAATTAAAAATCAAGGTTGCAGGTTCTGTGCTGAGTTTCTGCCCTAGGCAAATCTTTCCTTTGAAGCCACCACCGGCCCCTGAAGAAAGGACTTTGTTATGGTGCTGCTGGATACCTTCACAATGCTGTTTCAAACCCAATTTCTTATTCTTTAGAACCCTCTGTTATTTAGATTCATTCAATTTAAAGATTCATCTTGAAAGCAAGAGTGCATTAAGTAATAACTATGCCTCTGCAACCAATGGCTGTCTTTTATGTCTCTTCTGTCCCCTCTGCAGGTCCCCCATCAAGGCACACTCTCAGCACTGGCTGTGCTCAGTTCTTCCACAGCTGTCCATGCATTTGAGCTTGTTGTTCAATAAACTGTGTGTTAAGCTTTGCTATGAAACCCAATAAAATCACATACTCTCATCAGGGCCTTGTGGTAAAATTATTTTTGGAGTTTCCTAGACAGAGCTAACGTTTTTTAGAGAAGGGAAGCAGTTCTGTGAGTTGTGAATATAGGGGGTTTTTGTGTCTCTCATGCTGTCCTGACAATTCCTAACTCTTTGGTGAAGTGACTTTAAAAATATGCAGGAGAACCAAAATAATGTTACTAATTATTTATAAAGCGTGATTACAACTTGTCTGCTTAATGAGTGAAGGTGCCAAAAAGCAGAACTTCAACTGCTCTGTCAACTTCACTGCAGAATCTGCAGACCCAGAGTTGAATTCAAGCAGGTTATGGCTAGTTCTAATGAGCTTTAATCAGAGGGGCAGGAGGAACAGGCCCTTCTGAGCACGTGGGTGGTGGTGCATGAATAAAGACACGGCTAACCATGTGCTGGCAGTGTTTGTCAGGAACTGAAATATTCAGCCTTCTCCTGTGAGGTGAGATTACAGACTGCTGCAGCTGTGGAGCTGGGCTGACCACAGCAGATGTCCTGTGTCCCCTGGCTCTCAGTGCACTCTGTGAGCATCTTTGGATCATCTGATGGATGTGAGTGAGTGGCTGTGTGGGGAGAGGGAGCTGGAATGTGCACACAGACACGATGGAAAATAGCAAAAATGGCAAAAATTGAAAATCTGAAACTGAGTAAGGATAGTCACTTTTCATACAAATACACTTCTAAGGGCTGGATTTATTTTTTGATAATGTTTTAGTTTCTCAAGTGGATTGCCAAGTCCTGCAAAATCAAATCAACTGTAGAGTTATTGTCAAAAGTGATTTCTGGGCTCACCACCTTCCTTTCCCTACTGCTGTGGGATTATTCCTAAACTACAGTCAGGTTTCAAGCCCCAAGTAACAAAGTTTGCTCAGCTTTAAAATGTAGGCTCTGCCAGATAGAAAGAGTCCTGTCCCTTCTTCCCTGCCCCCAAACACCTGCACTTGTTTTCCTGAAATCTTTCCAGTTCCCAAATCTGAACATTTCTGAGTGTTAGTTGTTGTAACCCTTAGTTTCTCTCTAGCTTCTTTCTTGTTTGTCTCACTAAAATTTCTCTTGACTTGAGTGAGATTTGGTAGAGTAATGCAAATTTTGCCCTTGCCTTTAGAAAAAAGAAATTACATTGTTGAATGTTCTTCTGCAGGCTGTAGAATATGTCTTCTGGCTTTCAGAAAGAAATAAATTACTGAGATATTTTCTTTTAAGCCAGAATTATTTAAGTTTGTCTTCCTGACTGTTACTAAGTTGCTTAGTACATAATTTGTGCCAGGCAATTACTTTGGGATGCCAGTGGCATTTCATACTGTAAAATGCTTTCACTAGTAAAATCTGCCAGATATATTTTTTAGGTTAATATTTCACCATTTGTATTTTATTGCCTGGTTTTTAGTTTACTGTAAGAAAATGGACTTTTCCTTTCTGTTACCAACCAACTCAAAGTATTTAAAAATTCGAATTTGAATATGTGCTGCTTTCTTAGCAGTTTCATTATTTAAAGCTGCACCGTTTGTCTTATAAGTACACTATTATTCCAAGTCATAGAATATACAGGCTGTAAGTTCCTTAGAATAATGGTTTGAAAGGAGGAATAATTGCAAACTGAAGATAATTCATATTGCACAGGTACAAGGATAAGGAATAATCACATTTTTCATACATATTAGCCAAATGTAATCTCTTTTTGTAACGACAGAGGGAGGACGAGTGAGAGTCTGGGTGATGTCATCTGAAAAGTGACAAGGATAAATCTGTGTTAAGTAGATCTTTTAATCCTGGTAGCCTTGTGACAGGTGGCCCAGCTGAGGAGAGCAGGAGGAATTGCACCCATCCACACAGCTGTGCCCAGCTCAGCTCCAGCCCTGGCTGGGTTTTTCTTGCAGTCCCAAATACTCCTGCAGGGGATGACTTGTCTTCTTCCTTGTCATAGGTCAGCATTTTCCAGCTGGCAGGGTAAACACAGAAAAAAAAATCCTGGATGATCATCTGATACATATTCAAGTTTGTAGGACTTTTGCTAGAGTGTCTATCCTATGATAAGGGTGCATTTGTTTAGCAGATAAGGACCAGAGTTAGTCAGTGGCCCACTGGGGACAATATTTATGTGATGTGTTTTCAGTGTAAAGCAGCAATTTAATAACAGAATGGAGCTGGTTTTAGAGTAATCCCTCAGCTGTGGTTTGTCTTGGAAACCTTCTGCTGTCTGGTGCTGCAGCAAGAGATCTTACTCCATTTTCTTTGATCAGGCAGGAGCTATTTTTCACTTGTGTTAGTGAACTTGAAGTCACATTTTTGTAAGCAAATGTGTTGATGTGTTTGTTTTGATTAGTGTTAAAAGCTACTCCAGTAAAAGAGCACAGGTACTTTCTTGCTATGTCCTGAAAGAACAGAAACTAGGGAAAAAATCAGTATTGAGATTGGGCAGGGGAGAAGGAGTGGGTAAAGGAAATTCCAGGGAAAGAAGGGGAGCTGGGCACCAGGTGTGTGCAGGTGGCAGGGTTTGTGATCTTCAAGTCACATTTTAGGAGGCAGTAAGGAAGATGGCAGGGCAGGAAGGGAGCTGGGCACCAGGTGTGTGCAGCTGGCAGGGTTTGTCCCAGCCTTGCCGAGCTGTGACCTTGGCTGGCTGCTGGCTGGGGTCACAGCTCGTTCTCCAGCTCCTTTTTTCCTGGTGCCTTGCCTGTTGCCTGCCCCTGGCTCTGTGCTCCCCCTTATGCTGACTCCTGCAGTATTCCTCCAGCCTCTTATCTCCGGCTTTGATGCCTCTGTTCTGAAGGTGGCCACCGTGACTTTGGGTGGCAGCAGATGGTAAACCTTCAGGCTGCCACCGGCTATACTGGTGTTAAGTTGGAAACTTAACGTTTGATGAAGAACCAGTAGTGCATATGAAAGAGCTTTTACTGCAGAAATATCTTTTAATTAAAAAAAAATTAGCATACCGAAACATTTGCTAATTTCCGTGCATTTAAAGGATCTTAAAATTAACTGTTTTCTTAAAGCTAGACTGTGGTTATTTACCAAGCAGGTTTTATTTTATTTTTCTCCAATTAATTGTACCTACTATATTGAATTGAATTGAATTTATTTTCCTCTACGCTGTTGGATACACTGTAAATCAAATCTAAGAAGCTAATTTTTTTAAGTAGCTGCTGTCAGCATCAGAATTAACTCTTGACTTAGGAAAGGAAAAAAAAAATTCACAAGTAAGAAATCCTCTTTGGCATCATGGAGGGGTATTGCTGTCTGCACTTCACTGAGGTGCTGTCATGTGGTGCTGCTGTGTTCCCTTGTTTTTTGGGATGTTCCTGAGAGCTCCAGTGCTTGTACAAAATTAGGATGTCTGTGCTGCTGGAGACATTTACTTACATTAGGTATTTATTTGTGGTAATTGCTGTTTGTGTGTCAGTGTTTTTGGCCATGTTGAGGTTGTCATCAGTGCAAAAAAATAGAGAAAGAATGAGTAAGCAACAGAGGTGTAAGAGCCAGCATGATATGTGGACCTTGACTCTGTTCATCCCTTAGTATTACAAATAGGATTTTGCCCTGTCTCCTTTTGTGTCCAGTCTAGTTGCTCAGTGCCCAGGAGTGCCCTGCTGTGCCTTCTTCCCCATCCTCTCTGAGACAGGATGCTGAGTGTTACAGCTGCTTGTTGGGAGATGTTAAATATTGCAGCTTGCATGGTGGGAGAGGTTCTGCAGCTCCTGTGAGCCAGGAGCAGCCCAGGCTAATGGCAGCATCCCTGTGTGCTCTGCTCTGCACACAGCACAGCTCTCTCCGTGGGAACTCTCTGTGGCATCCTCTTCTGTCCCATCCTGCCTTTTGGGCCAGGACTTGTCACTTTGCATTTTAGAAAGGAGTCTTAGAATTACAAAAACTCGTTTGTCACGAGAGAGAAGTGTGGAGGAATGCAAACAGGGGACTTGGTGCACTGCTGTCTGTAAGTTGTCTGTGAAGAATGAGGTGAGGAGAGTAAGTTGGCACCTGGGTCAGTTGTGCCCTTCTGCAGCAGTGTTGTAATGCATCCAGGAGCTGCTGACCTTTCTCTGCTCTGGGTGAGTGATTAAAAGTCAAGCAAATACACTTGTGACCCTCTCTTTCCTGGACATATCCCTTCCTGAAATAGCTTTCTGATGGTGACTTACCCATTCATGTCATCCTTTAATTATTTGGGAGAATCTGGTGTGATGATATTACGCATCTTTGTAATAATGCATGCAGGCTGCTTTCCCTTGAAATAAGTCTTTGATTTGGTGGGTGTGTGTAAAGTCTGCCAGGGCCAAGTGGACCATCACTACATGAATTCCTGACGTTACTTCCAAGACTCTTCCTGGGCTTCTTGGAGTCCCTTTTGAAGTGAACAGTCTTGCCAAAGGTTGGTACTGAATCAACAAAGACATAATTGTCCCTAAAATGAAGTGGAGCTGTAAACGAGGTGTTAGTCACTTGGGGAAAGTAGGATTCGTGATGGGAAGCAAAAAGGAGGAGCTGATTAGCTGAGCTGGATAGTCCATGTCGGTAGTTAACCTCAAAGGTGCAGGGATATTAGTTGTTGTTATTGCAGGTATAAAAGTGTAGCTGCTGCTTTCCTGTTGATGCTGCAATATAAGAGCAGATGAAGTTACCCTACAGGGACCTGCTGCCTGCTTTATTGGCATTAGTGGTCGTGGTTCTGTGCCTCAACTTATGGGGAGAGGGCTCAGTGATCTCTTCTGTTGCACCATATGCTAATACAGTCCTGATAAGCAACTGTGAAAAATGAAAGGGAGGAATACATTAATTGTATTTGTGCAATAAGGTATGCTATCAAAGGTAATTATTTCATGACAGTTTTAGTTATAGCAGTTGTTTTATCATGGAATAAAAGATGGCTTTAGGAGCCTTTTATTGGAAAGACAATTGTATCAAATTAGTACCAAATTAGATTTTTGTCTTTATAAAGGTGAGCAAACCCATGAGCAGTTTTTAAATTGGTGTCTTCTACTCTACAAATGAACAAATCCTGTTTGAGGGTTAAAGAAGCTATTATTCTGTCCTTTATGCTGACAGCTTCATTACTGATTGGCCTACTGTTGGTATTAAAAAAATGTTTGGCTCCTTATGATCTTTGTGCATGCAACTATAATATTAATACAGACCACGGAACTGTTCATTAAGGAACGACTTTAAATGAGGTTGATGCTTGTAAATCTGGAGAGATGCAGATGTTAAATGCTGCCATTCCTTTCCACCTACAGCCGTATGCCTAATAATTTCCAAGTGGCTAAAGCTCTTGTTATAGCAAGAGTGCTGGTGTGTTAAGAATGGCCCTATAAATAACTTTAAGAACTGAAGTTGAAGGTGCTTCTTTTAAAGACTATTGTTAACTAAACATTATTGCCAAACAGATGGAAAGCATTCACCAGCCTGATGTTTTTAGGTCTAATTATATTATCGCCAGTCCTGTACGGCTCAGTTGAAGAGGTGTATCCAGAGGCCAATTTATAATCATTTAGCCAACACCTGTTTGGGAGATATTGACAGTCAAAGGGCACATTTAGAAAAAAAAATCACATATGTTCTCGTATTTATTGCCTCAATGTGAACAGTGTCTAGTTGCAAACAAACTTGGGAGAAGAGGAAGGAGGGTGATTGTAAACACAGAGATGTTTCCAAACCATTTTTATCTTCTTTTGGCACCTCTTGTAAAGTGGCATTTATTTTTCTCTTGTTCTCTTGATTTTCTTTGGATAGTTAGTGTGGTTTTGGGTTTTTCTTTAATTTTAATTTTACAGCTTTTGGTTAAGCAAGGATAACAAAACCAGTTTTACAGTCGTTATTTATTGAGTTGGTTTCCACTGTTTCTGGAAGCCCTATGTAAGAAGTCTAAATAATTGTTTGGCAAACTCAGTAGTCTGGCAATATTTGCCTTTCCTTAGCATGCCCTTGACAGGGAAACTGAGTGTCATGGAAACTGTGTGTCATTCCTTCACCAAAAAAATCTCAGCAGCCCCAACTTCTGTTGGTTTTTTTCCCCCAAAGATACAGCAAAGCTTTTAAAATTGCCTGCAACCCTAGTAAAAGAGGAGGTCTTTGAAATGGGGAAGAGTCTGTGACATCATTTATTTTGGTGAAATACAGTGAGAGAGAAATGATCAGAAAAGACTTCAGTTCTCCTTCTCATGTTTGAGGTGCACTGGGGGGACAGGTGGGTTTGGGATGCTGCTGTCCAGACACCTGGCTCTGTGCTGTTCTCCTTCTGCACCTGATGAAGCCCTGCTGCTCCTGACATTCCTCTGCAAGGAGCAGTTTTGGCTGCAGGCTGGCTTGCTCTTCCCTGCACCTTGCATCACTTGCATCACTGCACCTTGTCTTTCACCTGGAGTTGCTGCATCTTGTCTTCAATAACCCACCAGGAGGTAACTCCTGTTACAAGAAGCCCTTCAGGAGTTTGAGTTTGCAGCCTGAATGTTTTGGTATGACTGTCTGGGGCTGTTTATACTGGAAGCTGACAAGGTCTGCTGTAAATAAACAATGAGAGCACACTCTTGTTCCTGCAGGAGGGTTGAGCTGGTGCCTGTGCTGCTCCTGTGGCTGTCTTGCAGCTGGTGCTTTTCAAGCACATCTGTGTTCTTAGGGTTGGAAAACACTTAATTCCTGAGCAGGGTGACTGGAAGGCAGAGTTCTAAAGGTGCAGTTTCCTAAATGTACACACACATGTTTCTTTTTGCTTGTTTTGTTTTCAACACATAAACCAATGGAGCTTGCTAAGGGTGGAGTTGCTGTTTAGTGCTTCTCTCATTGCTGTGTTTAAAGTGCTTCCAGCAGAGGTGATGCACTGCTAGCAGGGATGCTCTTGGCAGGCTCTAGGTGTTCTTCTCTCTGCAGCAAACCCATCCACATTTTTCTCTCTAAATAAATCCTCTCTTTTTTGTTGTTACTCTGATTTTAGGGAACTATATCCTCAGTCATTTCTTTGCTCAAACAAGAGACAAAATGGGCTGTATGCTTCAAGAGTTTAATTTTTAAATTGTTTATATCACTTTGTAAGAATATTCAACGTTAGATTTAAGAACTATGTTCTCTTAGCTTACTTGTGTGAATCTTAAATTCTGGTTACTTTTTGCTTAGGTTTTGCTTGTAATGGACACTAGAACACAGCAGACTTTTATATTGAAGGTGAGTAAAATCTTTTATTATTTGTTAATAATCTTTTATTATATGGCCTCCACATACCACCACACAAAGATCAACATGTATGTAATTTATGGAGGTATCCCTGCAATATATTGTTATTATGGTAATGCATATTAAGTGCCCTGGAGTTCTTTTGGTCAGTGTTTGATGCATTCCTTTTCCTTCTAGCATCCCTAGTGCTCAGATGTGCTGGTTTAGTCACCTGAGATGCCTCTGGTTATTGAGGCCATCACCTTTGCATGCTTTGGTAAAGAATCACACATTTCATGTGCTGTATAAAACATCTCTAAAGCCCTGCTGGCTCAGGACTTCTGACAAAGGTGAAAATTCTCCTTAATACAAGCACATCCACTGCACTTTGTGTTTGGTCTTCTTTAGCTGAGGAATATCCTGCTGGCCAAAGTGGCTTCTGGATGAAATGTATAATTAGCCTTCTTCAAATTTGTTTCCTTATGTTTTACATCAGTAGTCTGAGATAACTGAGTTTAATCTTACTAACCCATTACACTTACGAATATTATGAATATTTATTTTGTCAGAAAAAAGTTCTTTGCGTTACTCTTTTATGTTTCAGAAAGTGTTCAGATCAAGACCCCACTTTGCTCAGATGCTGACAATTGGTTTAGTTATCAGTATTGTTTTTGTGGCCATTTACTTCAGGCTCCCCTTAACATGAATTCCACTAATGGCAGGAAGCATGGAAAAAATGCTGTGTCCCAAACATGAAGCCTTAATTACTTGCTAACATTTTGTAACTTTGCTTCAGATCTGGCTTACAACCCACCTTAACTTGGTGCATTGGCCTTTGGAATTGTATGTGCAGGATAAGGCAAACCTGTTTGTTTCTCAGAAAAGTTCATTTGTGAATATTGTATATTAGAACCTCACATTATCTACTAGCAGATAGGGTAACATTGAATTTCCCATGTAACTGCCTATGTTTATCAATATTGTAATAGGTCACACTATTGACATAATTTTTTTTCCTTCTTTCTCTCTCCCCTCCCTTCCACCCTCCCACATCAATTTTTTCACTTCTGGCAACTTCATCCCTGCGCTACCTCCCAAAAATCATTGTCTCTCAAGGAGACTAATCCTTTCCTTTCCTTTTTATTGAGGTGGCTGTTGTCTTTAGTAAAGTAAAATGGAAATGTGAGGATTACCTGTGAGGCTAAGGCATTCTTTTGTCTTTAAGACTTGAATTGAATTTTTTTTCACACTGTCTTTTGGTCAAACGCAAAAATAAAATTTTAAAAAAAGGTCACGGGGAAATAACTGAGTGTCATCCTGATGACTTAGTTTGAGAGAGATTCTAATAAAAACATTGACCCATGTAATTGATTTTAATGGCAGCTTTGTGCCATCTTCTGTTCTCTGGAAACACGCCAGATGCCATCAGCACAGCCTCGGGGGACCGAGGGGCAGAGAGCAGCAGATGAGTGGTTTCTCTGAAGCCCAGAGTAACTCGGATAGATTAGTTTGGTTGATAAACACAGAGCACAGCAGGCTCCAAAGGCAACTGAGGGTACAACTGACCTTTTTGTTCTCTGTCAGGGTCTAAGGAAAAGTAGTGAGTGCAGCAGGAGCAGAAGGACCATCATCCCCCGCTGCGTGCCCAACATGGTGTGTCTGCACAAGTACATCATCTCCGAGGAGTCTGTGTTCCTCGTGCTGCAGCATGCAGAAGGTTTGCCTCTCCTTTAAGCATTGCAAAGAGCCAAGGGGTTTCAGTTTTTAGTCAATGGGGCACTTCATTGTCAAATCCAGTCCCAGTGTTTTTAGGGATGTCCTGTTAGAGACCCTGCTCCGTTCTCCTGTGCCTCCCCCTTTTCCCCTCTCATTCCTGCTTCCAGTGCCTCAGATCCTCGTGGGTTACTTGGATTGTAGCAGTATTGAAAGCTTCCCACTGTTTATTTTCTACAGGAGAGGGAGTGCTCTCACTGCAATGACTATCTGCAGTATGTACAGTTATCTCTCAGACAGAAAGTCTTTGGCTACTTTTGTAAACTTCGATTAGTAAATCCTGTTAGCATCTTCTAGTTAAAATGACAAGTATTTGCACAAGAATTTAATAGCTCTGCTAAAAACTATGAACGTTTTCCTGTTGGTTAATATTGCACTGATCTAGCTTTTTAAGAAAATAGCTAGTGGCATCACACAGGAGTTCAAAGCAGAACCACAGAGTTGTGCCTTCAAACTATTTATAAAATTCCTGTTAAATGTACAGGGAACAGGTGGCACAAAATAATTACATTTTGATTTTTTTTGTCTAACACCTGGATTTAGATATTCCCTAAATGTAATTACCCATATTTGTTTATAATGACTGCAGAATATAAATTTTGGGATTGCTAATAGTTCTCTTTTTTTAGGAGATGTTAATAACTCAGACAGAATGGATGATGTGAAGGAACTAAGATGACTGATAGAGAAGACAATTTTATTACAATTAAATATTTTTTCCCCTAATAAGTTAGATTTTGGCTTTTTCATGAACAGTTTGACATATGAGGCCAGTTAAAGTTAGATTTGCAGCAGGAATGAATGTTTCTGCAATGTGTGACTTGGTTTTGCCACGAGCTCTGATGCAGGAAGAAAAGCTTCCCATTACAATGGTGACTTTGAGATTTACAGTGCTGCTCTATTCAGTGCAGCACTTTTTCTTGAGGTGTGTGTATATAATAATGCACAAGATAATTGGGAGATTTTCACCTGAGCTGCAATCTCCACATAAGCTGTTACATTTTGTTTGGAGGAAAAGTATTTTTAAAAACCCACAATAAAAGAAACCCCAAATGAAATAAAAAAACCCACCCACAACCCTTGTCAGATACCAGCTGCCCTTAAGGATAGCATAATTATGTGATTTGAAAAACTCTGCCTAATGTCTTTGCAGTTTCTGAAGTCCTACAGTTCTGCTCTTCTCTTAGGAAGAATGTTCTTCCTTGAGACAAGTGGAAAAGTGAGTGGAATAGTAGTGGAATAACGTGGGAGAAGAGGTCAGATAAAAGAACAAAAATCTTAAGGAAGGCCTAATGTGAGCAGTTGACAAAGACAGTCTTCTGGGAGTGTTGATTTTTGTTGTGATAAGAGTGAGAAAAATAATTACAAGAACAATAATACCAGGAATCCCTATAGACAGACCTATCCTAAAGTTTTCTCAGACCAGATATGAATGGAGAAGGTGCTTGTAGTTGATGTTGGGAAAGGATAAAAATTTCTAAGACAGTATTTTTTTAAGTAATAGTACTTTGAAATTTTATTTCATAACTTATGAATGCTCTAACTATTCATACTCCCAAGTAATTCTGTTCCAGTAAGAAAGAAGATTGTGCCATTCAAATTTGTAAGTGGTGCTGATTTATGATGTGAGGTATGTGAGTTTGAAGGGTAAAATACTAATTTAAATGGGCAGCAGCTTGTACTGTAGCAAATTCAGAGGTTTTAGTGTTATGAATGGACAGAATATGTTTGCTAAGCTGCTCCTGTAGATTTTAGCTGTATTATTATGTGCAGCACTCTTGGGTTTTGTATGGAATTCTGCAAGCTTGACCACAGACTCAAGAGGAAGACTTGGGTTGGTTGGCTCTTCTGGTGAATCATGATGTCTAGAATCAGTGAGTGAGGTCTTGGCTTCTCTTTGAAATTTTTCTCCTGGCCACAGTGAGAGGCTTCAAGGATGCATCAGAAGCACAAAAGTCCATAAAGTTATCTTGTAGCTTTGTTGGAAAGCACTTGGCAAGTCCTCGTGTGGGAGAGAGCCAATCTGATGTTAATAAGGCCTCGCTTCTTCCTGGCACTACTGACTACAGAAATTTTAGAGACAGATGCTTCAAAAATAGGCTGGGGGGCTTCCATGGGACATCAAAGTTTAAGTGGCTGTTAGAAGCTGTCAAATCTCTTTAAGCATAAACAAGCTGGAGTTCCTATCAATCTGGAGAGCACTCAAGAAACTTCCTGCTGAAGAGGCTTGCTGCACGCAGCAATTGATAGACAACACCACAGCAGTGCTCTGCCTTGCAGAGCTGGGGGTTTGTTGTTAGGAGAGGAGATAATGCTAGCTGGAAATATTTGACAGCAATCAGAAAATGCAGGGAAGGTGATAGCCTCCTTGGCAAGTGACGTTTTCAGGGATAACAGCTTCTGCTCCTAGTGCCTTGGGAAGTGGGAGCATTGCCTAGACGAGCAAACGTTGCAGCAGA
The DNA here is from genome assembly GCA_032173965.1 of Sitta carolinensis. NCBI lineage: Eukaryota > Metazoa > Chordata > Aves > Passeriformes > Sittidae > Sitta > Sitta carolinensis. Next base: position 1,328,522 of record JAVUNC010000019.1, read on the forward strand.
GATTCACCAGCAGCCCTGGAAAACACAGCACAGCAGGTACAGCACTGGTGCTTGTAACTGCTGTCAGTGTTTGAGATCAGGCAGGAGGTCAGCTTGCCATGGAGCTGCCCCTCTGCTTGGCTGCCCCTGGGATGCTGTGGAATGTTGCTGGGGTACCATGGCAGTGCCTGTGGGTCTGCTTGGCTCTCAGGAACTGTGCAAGCCTCAGTTTTTGTAGCCATGGCATTAATGTGATGAAGTTTACCAGCAGGCATGTCTCTGTTCCAAAGGAGGACAGTTGTGGTGAGTAACAAACGACGCGAATCTTGTTTGGTAAAATCACCTGACTCTAATCTTTTATTCAAAAACTCACTTTTTTTATATTTCTACTTGAACAGGCCACTCTCAATGGTCAGAAGAGTGCCAGAACTCTTCATCCTATTGGCCAAACAACCAAAAGACATAGAGAATGTCACAGAAAGGAATTTAGAACATTGTACTTGTTACAACAACACTTGCAATGTTTATGTCAAGCCTGTGAGAACCAGGTCTTAAACCAAAACATCACCAAGAAACTGAGTTTAGAAACTCAGAAGCTTCAGGCCCAGGAGACTCAGACTAAGACAGTGATTCTTTGAAAAGCATGACATTGTTCCTTTTCCAGCAAGGAAGGCTGTTAATTCTCATGAGGTGCATGGTTTAGGATTGGAAGTCCTGGCCATACAAATCCCTCTGCAGTGATGTGGAGAGTTGAGCCCAGTTTTGGAGAATAATTCAGGTATATGTCTTTCAATACTCTGTTTTTCCTCCCTGTCACATTATAGTTATTTGGAAGCCTGGGTTGCTCACTTTGACTTTGTTTGGGATTTCCTAAATATGACTGCTGCATTCCAGTTCTGTGAGAATTGCAGTACTTCATCCTTGGGAATAATCTTATGGGCCAAGCTAGCAGAAGCTAGTGATTTATTTTGGACTATGTCTCCTTAGCCAGTCTTTCAGGATGTGAAGCTGAAATGGGAAGTGTCTGATAACTGAGTGAGGAAAAATCAGCTGGTCATGAATTTTTCTTGTCAGTTGGAACAAAAACATGTTTAGGAGACTTAAGTTTGCTGATCTGTTAGGTTTCATTTTGTCATATATACTATATAGCTTCTGTATTTTCTTTTTGGTGTTCCTACATCAAGTGCTATTAATAAAAAAGCTGCAGAAATGTTTGAAAGAATAAAAAAGATTCCTAGTCAGCTTCATCACTTGGTCACTTTATGCTGAATTTCCTGTCGATTATTTTGGACACTAACTTTTTAGATTCTACCTCTAGAAGCAGAGGTACAAGCTCCAGAATGCTGGAAATGTGGTTAAGTATGGCACTGCTAATAAGAAATTTTTCATTGAATAACTTCAGAAGAATGCAGGACTTGATGATTTTCGTGTGCTTATAAAACCAGAAAGATTGAACTAGGCTGGCTGTAGAATCAGTTCATGGCAGAAGAAAACAAACTTAATAATGAGTTACAAGCACCTTCTCTATTAGCTACATTAATAATATAGTTCTCAAATTGTATTAAACACTAATAAACTTTAGCTTAATACTGTAGCTTTTATGGTTATTTAGTCTGCTGGACTATTTGACAGTGACTGAAGCTTACTTGTTTGGATTGATTTCTGTAATTTTAGTTTTTATAGATTCCTGATACTATATTAGCATGGCTTGCTAATGGGTTTTCTTGATCTTACACAACACATAGGGAGAGGGGGAAAGATTATTAGTGTGTCATTCATAAAGGCATAATTACATACGCAGATACAAATATCACTTTTGTTTGACCCTGGATTGAACGTTTTCAGAAAGGAATAAAATTGTTGTTTTTCACCATAGAACACAATTACTGCATGGCATTTATTTACGTATTTCCACTTGACCAGGAGGCCAGTCTTGAAATATTTGTATGTTAATATATTTGGACATAATTTTTGGTTGGTTTTTTTTTTGGTTTTTTTTGTTTTTTTGTTTTTTTTTTTTTATTTGTTTTGTTTTGTTTACTTGTGTTTTAACTCTTGAGTTGAAGTTGCAGTAAGTAGTCGTTTCCATGCTGGTTTTTAAATACCAGTCATTGATAACACACAGCTTCTTTTTGAAAGTCTAAGATTATAGATTTGCAAAAACAAATGAGTTGTTGCAGTTCTCCCTGTTTGCACAAGTGGAAGTGAATTCCAGGTGGAGGAATTCCTGTTTGCACAAGTGGAGGAGAATTCCTGAACACAGTAAGAATAAAGAGATTTCTTCTTTTTGTCTTTTGCAACTTTTTGTGTTTTTTTCCTGTGGATTTTCGAAGTATTGATCCCAACATGTCTTTTCCTTCCTTAATCTTGGGTCTCCCTTAAGCTGCAGTAAACCAAGCAGAAGCCCAAATCCAGTGGAGGCTGCATGAAATCTGGCACGAAGTGAGGTGGGGGGAGCAGAAGACAGGAGTTGTCCTGAGAGCAGCTTGATGCATCAATTCATGAAAAACTTAACTTTTGCAAGGACAATTCTTGCATTTTGCATATTGCTGGGCAGCCCAGCCCCTTCTTATCTTAGTGCAGGGGTGCAAAACCTTTGGGTCAGGAGAGCTCTTCAGGTGTCACCTGTAAAACCACACCTGGTGTCCAGGAGTGACACAGGGAAAAAAAAAGATGTGACAGAAAATCACAGGAAGAAGGTTTTGAGCTTTCTGCCTCCCTGGGTCAAAGCTCAAGGCAGGCCTGTGTTAAAAAACCTTTTTCTTACAACTTCCTTCAGAGGAAGCACTGGTGGTGCTCGTTGTGCCAGGCACTTCCCAAAGCTACAGAAATCTTCTGTGAGGCTTCGTGGGTCTGTGAACACACTTGGACACCTGAGATTTGTGTTTTCATAAGAAATTTGTGAAGCACAAGGAATGAACACTAGTGATAAGTAGATGAAAATATTTAGCTTGTACTAATTCATCTTAATGCAGGTGGGATGGGGAGACTATATAATTTTTTTTTAATTAAATCTGTTTTATTAAATGCAGTAAGGGTGTGGTTCTCAGATTTTATTGCTTGGTGTGAAATGGACCTGAATAATTCCATGCCTAGTTAATAAACTGGGCAAAGTTATTTTATTATAGTACTTGAAGTAATTTAATTGAAATTTTAAAGGGAATTAAAGTGTAAAAAGAAGGATAAACTCTTTCACAATACATAAAAATTACATATGTTCTCTCTCTCTTTCTCATTTTTTTTCTATTGTTTTTTTTTAATCTCCCTGCCATTTTATAGCAAAAACATGAGTAAATGTAGAAGTATAACATTAGAAAAGATCAGATGCACGTTGGGGTGCATTTCTGGAATGCCCCTCTGGGTCAGGATTCAAAGGGCAGTGGTCAGTGGAGCAGTTCCTGTTCCTTCCTCTGTGAGCATTGCTCCCCTCTGCTCCTCTTGGCTTACCTGCCATCCTCACCTGCTGCTAGCACTGTTTGTACTTATGGCAGAAACCATGTGGGTTAATAGACCTAAATTTTCATTTTTACCATTGGACTCGAGCTCTTAGAATTCCCTCTTAGTGTTTTTAATACACTTGCTTTCACCACAAGCAGAGAGATATTTTTTTCCCCTTGAAAAACAAGACTTGTAGCCAGGGGGATGGAGGGCAGGAAAACTTCACATTATATTATTCAAATTAATTTTTTAAAGTGTCAAGGTTTTTCTGTCTTTGATAAGTTTTATTTGAAATACCTGGGAGTATAGAAAATCTGTTCCTAGGCAATGCTAAATAGTTTCTTCTTTTATTGTACTTTTTAAAGGAATTTTGCTTGATAAAGAGAGTGTTAAAAAACCCCCAAACTATTAAAGAATGTATTTTGGAAAAATATAAAACTCTGTTTTATCCAAATAAGTTAAAAAACCCCAACAAAAACCCCACCAACTTTGCAGATGCCCAGTGGGATGGATACTTATTTTTACTTTTACAAAGACTTTGTTCAAACTCCTGCATATTCCAGAATTTCTGTACAGTCTTTTAAGCTGAAATGTCTTGACATTGCATTTCTCCCTAAGTTATCAAAGGAGACTTTCTAGCTTCAAGCCAAATTCTTTGTCACATATAAGAGGTACAGTAACTTCCTGATTCATTTTGCTGAAATTATGTTTTGAAATCTGTGGGTTTTTTAATATATGCAGCATTTGGAAGCATAAAGAGTCCTGGTTTGTATTTTTTAAATGTAACTTATTTTTGGATATATAACTTTCTTAGATGCTGTGAAGGAGCTGTTTCCCTGTGTAACTTAAGGTATTGATAAATCCTTGTGTGGTGCAGCAAAGCATAAAAAGCTTTTTTTGAACTCTAAAGGTAATGGAAGAAATATATTAATATTTAACTAAAACCCCCAACTTCTTCAAAGACAGACACAGACCCTTAAAATATCCTGCTAATATGGTAATTTCCCTTACTGAATTTACTATTTAGTATTCATTTCCACTGATGTTGCTGATGAGTCTGGAGCTGTGATACAGAATTATTCAGTGGAGGCAGAAGTGGGGATGAGCTTTAAACAATTTGATCTTCCCTGGTTTTTGCTCCTTTTGAGGCAGCAGGTGGAGAGTAGTGACCAGTGTGCAACTTGAGACACACTCTGAAATGAGACTTGACTGAAGTTTAAAAACAAAAAAGCAGCAGCTTAATCTCGGATGCAGCTCTTGAAATATTTATGCAATAATACAAATCTACTTGAAAAGCAAGTTGTGGTCCCTGTAATTATTTCCTGCTGAGGTAGCAGATCCCAATAACTCTGTGGACATAAAGGTATAGTGTATAGTAACAGTGGGGATATTTTCCTGTTGCATTAAAAACATTTCTATTCTGAGTGAAATTAAGAGATCCTCTCCCTTTTTTCTATTTTTTTTTTTTTTTCAGGAGGGAAACTGTGGTCTTATGTCAGCAAGTTCCTAAACAGAAGTCCTGAAGAGAGCTTTGAAATTCCTGAATCCAGAGCATCCAATTCAACTAAAATTTACCTGGAGCAGCCAACGCCGAGCCCCAAAGGAGCTGGCAGCAGCACGGATTCCAGAGAAAGCTCTGGGGAGAGCATGCTGAGGGTGGTGCCCCTGAGGAGCAGCCTGACCCCCAGCTCTCAGGAGGACAGCAGCACCCAGGAGGATGGTCAGGAGAGCTCCAGGGGGATGGACTCAGCATCCAGCTCAGAAGAAGAGTGCACCACCAGTTATTTAACCTTGTGCAATGAATACGGGCAGGAAAAAATCGACTCTGGCTCCCTAACTGAGGAGCCCGTGGCTAAAGCAGAGAGTGAAGGGCTGCACAGCAGAGAGAGGAGTTCCTTGCAGAGGGGCAGTGTGGTTGGCAGTGCCAGCTTCTGCTCCCAGCTGGCTCCTCAGGAGCGAAAGCTGTTCATTGACCCTGCTGAGTCAGAAACAGCCAGCCCCAGCAGGATACTGGACTCCTTAACGAGGTCCAGGAACAGCCCCATGGAGCTCTTCAGGATAGACAGCAAAGATAGCACTAGTGAGCTCCTGGGGCTTGAGTTTGGAGAGAAATTATATAACCTGAAATCAGAGCCTCTAAAGCCATTGTTTTCTGTCGCAGATCATGACAGAAGCTTGGATGCCCTGGAGAGCAGGATGGGTGTGAAAGCTCATGACACTGTGAGCAGGGGTTCAAATGACTCTGTGCCAGTTATCTCCTTTAAGGATGCTGCTCTGGATGATGTGAGCAGCATTGATGAGGGCAGGCCTGATCTCCTGATAAACTTACCAGGCATGTCTGATGAAACAGAGGAGCCAGCCCTGTCGAGGCCAGCAAAGTTTACAAAATCTGACCAGGATCGTGTCAGAAGTAAAGTTGTTAGAAACACCTGATGTCTTGCAATTAAAAATCCTGCAGAGCCCTGCAAAGCATTTGATCAAGAGCCAAATCACGTGGCGCCAGAAGTGGCAGATCCTGCCCACCAGGAATCAAATGAGCAAAGTGGTGTTGCTCAGGGAGCTCTTGGGACCCTCTTTACATCAGAGCAGGAGGTAGGTGCTGCAGAAGATGGGGCTCTGTTCCAAGAGCTTGGGGCCTGCTCCTTAAACATGGCAAGTGAAGAAGAAAGCTCACGTGTTTCCAACCTGCTCCCAGGTGCTCAGGAGGTTGGCTTGGACGCAGCCATGCTGAGGAGTGAAGGAGTGCTGCTGTTCTCCAATCAAACTGAAGACAGTGGGGAGCCAGAGCCACCCTCAGCTCGGTGTGAAAGTAAAAAGACTGCACCAAAGAAGGAAGACAAACCAGCAGGAGCAGGGCAGAAGCAAATACATCAGATTTTTCAGGAGCTCGACGAAAGATTAGCACTCACCTCCAGGTTTAACATCCCAGAGGATTGCATTCAAAGATGGGCAGCTGAAATGGTGGTAGCCCTTGATGCTTTGCATAGAGAAGGAATTGTGTGCCGTGATTTGAACCCAAACAACATCTTATTGAATGATAGAGGTCAGGAACTTTTGCAAATGCATTTCTTTTTATTCGCTGTTGCTTCCAATTAACTGAGTAGGCGTTTTATCTTGTAATTAGTATCTTCATTTCCTGTCTAGAGCTTCATTATCAGTGCAGCAAATTCACCCCCAGTAATAGCTTCTAGTACTTAATGATGCCATTATTCTTAATGATACTGTTTTTAGCTACAAAAGGAGTAATTACAGTTCACTTCTGCAGAAAATGGAAGGGAAAAATGTTTTGATTTCTCCTGTCGTTTTGTTTTTAGGACACATTCAGCTAACGTATTTTAGCAGGTGGAGGGAGGTTGAAGATTCCTGTGACAACGATGCCATAGAGAGAATGTACTGTGCCCCAGGTTAGAGCAATCACCTACAATGTTTCACTTGGAAAGTAGATTAGCAGCTTTCATTTTCTCATGTAGTCTCTGTAGCATACAGCTTGAGATCGTGCAATATCTGAGTTTTCTTTGCTTCTTTTCCTTAATGTCTTAAAAAGCTACAGGGCTCATAACTGCTTTATTGTTGAACTGTGGTGGTGTTTGTTTTGTCATTTCCATAATGTGCAAGTTAATGTCTTGTTTAAGCAAGTTAGGAATGTTCTGCTTCCTTCCAGTTATTTCCTTCGGGTGAGTACATCTTGGTAAATGAAAAGAGCAAAGGAGACTGAAAAGGTGGCACTAAGACCCTTAAAAATACAAAAATGTATACATGCAAAGCACATGGGTGGTGGGGGCAGACCCACAGAGGTTTGAAAAATAGAACTCTAATAGGCTCAGAGATGCCTCTGACATTTTTGATGAGCTACAGTGGGCTTTGAAATAGTTTAGAGAGCTCTTTCCTTAGAACTGCTTTCATCAATCATGAGGGTGATGAAATCAATATCTCTTGGGTTTTTATAGCAAGGATGGCACTTGAAACTGAGCCCTCCCTCTTTCCCTTTTTCCAGTTTATTTTCTGCTAATATAGTGGTCTGTGATTTTTGGCAGTGACAGCCAAAAATCACGTGTTTCAGATACAGCTTCATATTTTAAAAATTTCATGGTTAACTTACGAAAACTATGTTTAGAGTTGAAATTACTACATTTTTTTATTCTGACTTTGACATGCCAGCATAACTTTCTGCTGAGTGCATGGTCTGGCCAGGCATTGCCACTTGGCATGCAGGTTGTCCTCAAGTTTCTAAGCAAATGTGCTTAGAAAAATTTAGAGTAAGAGTTACCAGCCATGAAAGTTCTGAATTTAGTTTGGCATCAGATGTTTCTTCTGTGTTTTTATTCTGCAAGTGAAAACGCAGCAAGGAACTGCCTCTGTGAATAAGGGTGGTAGGGTCTCAGCAAACTTTGAATGTCAGCTTCTTGAGGTAAATAAAAAAAATAAAATCTTGTCCCTGCACGTCCAAAGGGCAGGTGTTACAAAAAATAATTTTCACCTATCAAAGTAAATCCAACACCTTCGTTCTACCCTCTTGTCACTTTTATTCAAGCACAAGATAATTGGGGAATCCCAGCAATTACTGTGTTTGTTAAATAGATGGTTGTCCTGGTTGCCAGCGTGTGACAACCTGTTAGAGGGAGGTGTTCTCCTCCTCCCCAGCCCAGCCTCCAACAAAGCACTCCCCAGTTGAGTTCTAGCAAAGATGGAAGTGCAGCCTTTCCCCACCCTGTCATCATTAATGAGCTGTGAAAGTCACAGCTTAATTTTTCTGTACTTTAATGAGGATCCAAAGAGAGGCTTTTTTTTTTTGCCCCTTAAGCCCCAACCAGCCAACTCCTGCAGTAATTAAGTGTTTAGGGAGCAGTTGAAATAATATTTAGAAGTCCCCAAATGCAAGGATAAAGTTCTTTACACTGTCATTATTTCCAGCTCGCAGCACAGGTGTGGAACCCACCCGGGGTTTGTTGTGCTGGTTGCCCTCCCCTCTCTGCCCTAGCCCAGGCTGCAGTTGCTTTGCAAGGTGAAGATTTGCAAATGCAAGGGTTAGATATATTCACAGTGGATGGATGGCTCCTGCTCCATCATTCTTGCCTTTCATATTTCTTGATCTTAACGTTATCTCTGTGAAGCATGCTTGTACTTCAGTGTGGCTGTTCATTTTTAGTAGGAGGGTGGGTGATTCTTGGTATAAATTAGCAGCACAAAATATATTTTGGAGCCGTTCTCTTAGGGGGAATGGTTCAGTTGTGGTGGATAGCTGAGTCCACAGCAGCTTTCTTAGGGTTGCTGCTGCTGGTAAATAAATGTTGCTTTAGAACTTTTGACCAGTGTTTAAAAAAAAAAAAAAATCATGTTAATAAGCTTTCTCTAGGTTCCAGTATTATGGGGGAAAAAAAAGCTTCTTTTGGATGATAATTTTTTTTTCATTTTGAGGAGAGTACCATGTCCTGGAACCCCTTTATCATGAAAACATTGCTCCTCAAGCTGCTTCTTGGAATGAGGATTTTGAAATTATATTTGTGCTTCAGTTCAGTACACTAGGAACAAGTTTTGAGGTTTTAATATTATTTTTAAGTTTCTTTTTAAGGTAAGTGTTTCTCACAACTTTTGTTTTTTTTTCTGCTGAGGGAAACGCTGCAGTTTTGTAGTGTTGAACAATTATTTTCAGAAAATTTTATCAGGTGTTGTGATTTCTCACCATAATAAAACACAGTGGCTAAAATAAGAGACTCAAAGTGAGTCTTTATCTTGTTTTGAATTTTCCTGGTGTTTTCAGTATTAGTAAATAATAATATTTAATTATTATTAAGTATTATTATTTCAGTATTATGCTGTGTTGTCCTGCCTCTGGGTAGTCAGCCTTCTCCTTTTCTCTCCTGGCTGAAGGATGCAGTGAAACTTGCCGTGTAAAAATTCTGTGTTTAGCTTGCTCTGTGTTTTTTAACAGAGTTTGGGACAGAATAGATTTGGGTATGATAACTTGTATGCTACCTGATTTCAACAATTTAGTGCACTCTTTAGTGCAGGGAAGGGAAGGTGTCTGTCAATGAACATTGCTTTTTAGGGTCTGCTGGCAGAGACTGAGAACTGGTGATGAGTTTAGGGCTGCAGTTCTTTCTCTGCATTGATTTTTGAGGAGCAAATTTTAGAGGCAGAAAAAGGGGGGGGATGAGTATGAAATTTAAACACATTTCAAGATATCTTCAGTTGAAAATGGTAGGAAATTGTGTTCAGAGTTATAGAAGATTTTAAGCATGTATTTGAAGCAGTTGTGTCTTTTCAGTGGTTAAGGTTTCAGATGCTGCTTTTCTGCAGTGTAAGTTATGGAGTGATTTGCAGTGAAGTGCATGAAGAGGTGTTTAAATCTTAATTTCTCGAAGACTAACATGAAGTCTAAATTCTACAATTTATATATTGAAAACTAATTGCTGTGTGGGCCAGGGCTAGAGGTGCATTAGTGTGGGAGCTTTTCAGAGCACAGGGGAGAATAGAGGTCTGAACAGAGTTCCCCCTGTGTGCAACGTGCTTGTGGGGTCCAGGATTTTGTGTTTCAGGCTTTCTGTGCCCCTTGCATTAAGGCAAAGCAGGGCAGTGTGTGTTCAACCCCAGCGACCCCATCCCTGCCCGGGGATGAGCAGAGCTCCAGCTCCGGCTGCCCTGCGAAAAGCGGGCGGGCAATTCCAAATCCCACCGCCTAGCTCAAAAAAAACCCATCTATAAAATAACAGCACGGATAAACTAAGAGACCAGCAGCGACTACAAGCGCAGAGGGGCGAGGGAAGGGAGCAGTGCGGCCGCTGCAGCTCTCTCGGTGCGGCTCATCCCGGGTATCGCGACTATCGCGCCGTGCCGCTGTCCCCGCCGCCGACGGGAGGTGCCATCGCACCGTCGGTGGATGATGCTGCCTTCCCGAGCTGGGCACTTCTCATTCCTGAGATTTCCACAGCAAGGACCGTGCTGGCAAGCTGCCGGGCTGCTCTGCAAGCTCTTGGGGTGTGCTGGGTGACTCCTTGCTGCTGGGGAGCTCTGCACAGTTTAAACAAATAAAAGTTCCCGAATTAACTGTGCCACCAGCAAAGCTGGCTGCAGATGCTTGGGAGTAGTGCCTGGGCTGTGCTTTGATTAATAGATAAACTAAATCTGCTTTTCACCTGTGATAAGGCAAATGTTGTTTCTCCTCTGATCAGTGAAATGTTGTTTCTCTCATTCACAAGGAAAGGTTGGGTTATAAATTATACTGTATAAACTCAACACCTCTTCGAGTAAAACTATGGGGAGTTGGCCAAGAATGACCTATTTGCTTTTAAAGAAGAAATTAAGCGCTTGTAACTGAGAATTTCTGCTGTGAGGTTTTTTTTTATGAGGTTTGTGTGTTTTTGTTTCCCTTAACTTTCCTCCTCTTTACAGTAATTTTGTTCTCTGAACATTTTAAAGTGTGCTGAGCAGCTGATGTCTGAATACAAAGTTATTAGCAGATCAGATGAGAATGATTCACTTCTGTTTAAACAGCCCTTTGCTCTCCATGCCCCCTGAGAACTCTTATCACATATTTGTCTAAAAAATCCCCACAAAAAACTAACAAAAAATCCCTTGCTTTATCCACCTGCCTAGTGGCTGATAGTATCAGCAATGTATCTCTTTATCTCTTAGTTAATGTGCCTTGGTATTCTGAAGGGGGGAAAATTCCAGTAACAGATTCAATTTACATGGACAGAAACTTGAGCAAATGCCAGCCTAGCAGGGGGGCCATTATTCTGCTCTATAAATAAGTTTAAAAAAGAAACACACACACACACACACACACACAAACCTGTGAATCAACATGTTTTGGTCTAATTGAGAGAAAAGCAAGATAGATGAATTTTGAAATGCAAATTATCACCTTCTGTTATTTTAAGTATTGTTTTTGCCAACATTGTGGTCTTAAATATAAGGAGTTGTTAACTTTTAAATACAGTAATAATTGTATTCCATTCTCGACAGTCACAATTTTAAAAATAAAATTGGTAATTTTTTTTTTTTAAACACCCTTCTCAGCATGCTTTATACCTGTGAGAAAGACAGAATTGTCTCCAGCCATTGCCTAGTCAAGGCTGTCTTCGGGTAAAAGAGATTGGAGGTTTTTCTCATGAAGAGAAACCTTTAAGGTACTTTTTCAGTCGAAGCTGTGAAGTGTCATGTTGTAGAAGCAGCTTGCTGGCCTGCCATCCTCTGTAAATACGATGTGTGAATGAGATGTTTTATTTACACTCCCCGAGTTCTTGTTCCAGCAGCAGGGATGCTTTCTGTTGCATCCCTGTAGTGGTTTTGGAGGATGAGGTTTCAGAGCTGGGCTGCCTTTAGAGTCTTTTTTTCTTTCTTGTTTAAACACCAAGTTTTCACCAGACTGGGTTTACTAAAAACTGGAGATTTGCTGCTTGAGATCCTAAAGCCAAAGGGAGCTTAGCTTCATAGAAAATGTAAGTAGGGAACTGGCCATCAGTAATGCATCGTATTATTGTGATGCTTTCATAAGCTGTGTGCTATAATCAAACCTTATTTACACAAACTAGCATTTACAGAAGTCTACACATAAATATATGGTAAATTTGGGTTTATGTAACCTGCTGTTACTTGTGCACAGTGCAAAACCTAAGCAAAAACAAGACTATGTGAGTAAAGGATTTTGTTAAAAAAAAAGACAAAAGTGTTTCAATATGCAACCTGATTTTTGTACTCCCAAATGAAGATGTCACTTTTGCTCTTAAACAATTGAAAATACAGATGCAAAGTGCAGCTGGTCACCTAAAATATATGGCATGAAAATAAAAATTGCTTGTTGCTGTTATTAGCCTGCATGCTATAATTTTTATTTACTAAATAAGGAAAAAGATGATTTGCCTCTGTTTACCAAATAGACATTTGATGCAGGAAAACCTGCATATTATTTGTGTATGTGTTTTTCAGTAGGAGTTTACAGGCACTCATTAAATCTGCTGTTCTGTATTATAGTAATTCAATTTGAGTAGATTGTTTAAGAAGTAAAATAACTGTGGTAGATTAAAGTGCCATTGACCCTGAGAGGTGTCGAGGGCTGGCTGGTCTCGTGGCTGTCGTGTAAGACTGGACTTCCTGCTCTTTATCTCTGGCTCTGTCCTGGATTTTTGGGTGACATTAGTGTCTCAGGATTATCCTAAAAAGCAAAAGGACAAATCTGGGTAGGTGAAGGAGCTTTGGGCATCGCAGTCAGAAGGATGGGCTAGCTCGATTTGAAAAGCAGCAGGAAAGAGGATCAAACATTAACCTGGAAAATGCATGGCTGGTGTGAGTAAGGTCTGGAGGTGCAGAAAAAGTTCTGGTTCCTGTGAGACTGGGAGTGCCAATTTTACAGCAACCATTTGGAGTGGGACAGCTCTCTACAGACCCCAGTGTCCCCAGAAAACAAGGACAGCTGACTGCCCCCAGAGCAGCAAAATGCCATGATTCAGTTCAAAATTCAAATTCAAAATTCAGTTACCACTTGGTGTTGGTAATTGAAGCATAGGTTTGGGGAGAGCACCAGGTTGTAAGGACACTCACTGTGTGTTTCAGGTGAGGTCTTGTGGGTTTCTTAGATTCTGTCACTGGAATAAGCAGTGAGATGTATCCAAGGATTTGTAAAAATCTGCTGTTTTAGTCTGGCTGTCATAAAAGTTATGAACAGTTTCTTCTGTTAACTCCAGAAGAAACTGTACTTCACCTGTGTTTATTTATGTCTGTTATTAGGAGTAGTATTAATATTACAGATGGGACTAAACCTTGAAGATAGTATACTAGATGCCTTGTGAAAATAAACAGAGCTAGTTATGAGGTTAATTAATGTTTGCTTTGTTTTGATAACAGAGCAGTAATAAAACTTTGTCTCGCCACATCATCATTTTAGAGGAAGTTTTGATTCCACCTTGGGCTGCAAAAAGAAAGAAAGAACAGTTCCCACTTATTATTTTTTTTTTCCCAAAGAGGAACATAGATGCTCATATGTTTTTGAATTTTAAATGAAACTCCCTATTTTCATACTCCATTTGATCTTAGCAAATGTTCATTGGACTTGCCTCACTACTTTATTGTTTAAAGACCATGATAAACTTCTTATATTTAAATGTGGATGGTTCAATACTGTGCTTTATAAATTGCTGAAGCATTTTAGGCAAAGCATTATGGCCAGATTGCTTGTGGGATGTTTTATTTAGTGGCTGTATCTTATGGTATCTTGGCTGACTGAGTCTGATGAGAGTGAATTAGGCTGGAGTTACTCTATTTGATTCCCTGCAAATGTTTCTTTACATATACAGAGATCAAAATATGATAAAACAGTAATCTTTTAAAATTAAGTGAGTGTAAGGTAAATAGAATTTCCAGAGTCTCTAATGGTTTTTCATGCAATGTTTATCTTAATGGCCACAGAAGGGGAAAACATTGTATTTCTTTTCAGGGTGTTGAACAAGTCCAATTCCTCATGAACAGTTTCAGACACCTCATGGTAGTTCAGATGTGTCTCCTTATTTTCTGATCAGTGCAGAAATGAAACTTGAGAGTGTGTTTCTGCTTGGAGTGTGGGGTCAGGGAAAGGTTTTGAAATTCTTGTCAATCCCCCCTTCTTAATTCCAAGAAGCCATCTCAGTGCAAAGCCTTTCCTGACTCCTAGGTGTGTGGGGATGCACTATGCCCACCTAGAGCCAGATTTCCTGGGAGCTGACTGGAGATGCATTTTTATTTTTTAATTTTTTTTATATTACAGTTTGTCCTACAAAATTTTTGATGGAGTTTTTGTTCTCGGTGATTCACCAGCCATCTGGCCTGAGCTGCACTGTCAATGTCTGAGGCCCCCTGTAAGCCTGGCTTCTCCCATGTTAACTGTTGTTTGCATGTGCTGGTCAGGAGGCTTTACTGTCAGCCCTGGAGGAAACTGCTTTTGGAAGGAAATGTGGCAGGTGTGGTAATAAAAGCCTTTGAAATCCTTCAGCAAGAAGGGAAGGTGCTATATAAAGAATGAGAAAATAAGCCTTGGTTTGCCATTGATAGCTTTATTGAGAATGTGTGTTCAGGAGAGGGAATTTCTGCTTTTCCCTCGGTTTCACTTCTGTGTAAAGCACAGACTATTGTCAGCTATGTCTCCCTTATCAGGTAGTAAGGTGGTGCTGTGCATAATGCAAATATTGAGATAAGTATGGAAACCATAAAGAAATGGCCTTTCAGTTGAGACCAGCTGCCCTGGAAGGAGGACAGTGCAGGGCAGGGAAGGTGTTTGCCCACCCCATCTGTCTCTAAACCTGAGAGCGTTTTACAAATCTCCTTCAGCTCTCCCAATGGCTGCTGTTGGAATTGCTTTGTGCAGGAATTCAGCACTGCAGTTGTGTGCTGGTGCTGGATGTCATGGCCATGCTTTGGGCAGGGAGAGGAAAGCTCTCTCTTTAATGAAATTGCAGGAAAGTTGGAAGAGCTATTGGCTTTTTTTCGCCCTACTTTAGTATTTCTCTGATTTGCTCTTTGAGGGCAATAGGGATGTTTTTTTTTCTGCCAGTGTTGTTCTGCCAGTCCTAGAAACACCAACACTGTGTACATGTGTACACATGTTTATTTTTGTACAAATCCGGGTAAGGGCCTTGATTTCAAGGTTCATGAAGGAAAGATTTGGCACAAATATCCCCATGTTATTCACTTAAGCTTATGTGTCACTACCACTTATTGTCTAAATTACTTTGCTGATGGATTGAGATGAAAATGTTTTCTTAGTGAAGGCAGTTATTGTAGTTCAGATTTATTGCAATATCGAAGCTTTAAAAAAAGCATATGCCTTGTGTGGTATATTATATTAGCCAGCTACTCTGTGTCCCTCAAAAGCACTTCATAATCTACAGTTTCTAAATTTTCCCATGATGTTTAGTCAAGATAAAAAGCAGTAATATTGATGTGGTATCCTGGACTTATTATGATCAGTATTGCATCAGAGGCCATGTGACCTGCTCAAAGTAAGGAAATGTAAACAACACGTTTATTTGTAGTATACACGGTGATTTTTAAATTTTCTTTTTAATTTTTTTTAAGGAAGACATTTCTTTTAACCTGAAATAAGGCAACTTTGGAAAGCAGCCAGAAGGCAGACATTGCATAATAGGAAAAAAAAGTTGAGCTAAAATTTAGTTTTTGTCAAAAAGGGGGCTCAGGTGTTGTCCTCTGCTGAGTTTCCCATTTTCTGTTCTGTGTTGGTTCAGTTGATTTGTCATGCAGCTTGTGCATGAGAACCCAGGCAGAGCCCTTCAGCCGTGGGACAAATCTGAGTGATTTGCCTGCTCCTCATTTATTCCACTCATGTCATTTTGGTCATGGCCAAAAAGTGGGTGGAAGGTTCAGAGACCTGCAGTGACATTTCTTTGGGCCTGGCATGTATGGAAAGTGTCCTTGCAGTTGGAAATAGGAGCTTGGGTTTTGAGGCAGCGGGCTCTGGTTTGCTTTTTGACTCTTACTCTGTGTGTGTCCATTTTCTTCATCACTGCTGCTTCCTGTGATGAAGAGCTCTGTGAAAGAAGGCAGTGTAACTGGGGGGCTTTAGTGAATTGGATCAGCACCTCTGATTGCCAGCATAGAGGGAAATAACACCAAAACTGAGTAAACATTATTTGTAGAATCTCTTTTCCCTGTGCTCTGAAAGATATATTCTTTTTATGTTTAGGTAATTTTTTTTGTTTTCTGTTTTGTTGTAACTCATGAAGTCCATTCCCACTGCACACCTTTGGGAAGAATGGATTGTTTCCTTCAGTGGCATTATTCTAAAATTTAAGGTGTGTCAATATGGGATTGTTAATGGAACTGAGAATATAGTAGTCAATCTTATGAATTGAATGGAGTGGAACTGAGTAGTCAATCTTATGAATTCTTGGCTTTGCTGTCCTTATTCTGTAATAAGTGTGTAACTTAATGTAAAAATAAAAATCTTCACTTGCTGGGAAGAAAGCTGCCTTGAATTGAAAAGGCATTTCCACACAGTTTCACTGAGAAATGCTGTGAAAACCTTTCACTGGCTGGTTTGTGTGGGAAAGGCCCAACGTGGGGGCTTTTCTGTTTTTCTTTTTTCTTTAAAGGATAATTACCTTGAAGGTCTGCCTTTCTGAAGGGCTTTAAAATTAAACTGCAAGAACAAATTCTGATTTTTACATACATTCTCTCAATTTTCCATAATCTTGGCTTCATCTGGGTGCTCGCAGGGGATCTTAAAACATTTTAAAGATTTATGTAATTACGCTGCACAGTTCTTCACGTGGTTGCTGTTACATCTTGGCAGAAGTTTCTTGGTGCTGATAGGAGTATTAATCTGTAAGGAGTGGAATAAATTCTGCTGTGTGGCACCCTTATAGTGAGTATCAGTCATCCCAAGGCCATTAAGAGTAGTAAACTTTTCAGAGTGAGGGATGTGCTGCCTCAAGAAATGTCTGAGCCATCCTCCCTTGTCTTGCAGCAGCAGCAGCCTGAGCTCAGTTCTGGGAGGTGCTGAGCCCCTTGCAGCCCTGCACAGCCCTGAGCTTTCACAGCCACAGCTATGTGACTGTGTGCTAATTGTTGTCCTCTGCTGGGGAGCTGCGGTGGCTTTTGCCACCAAAGCTATTTTAGTGCAGTTCCTGCATTTTTTTGTTTATTTTTTTAAATTTTTTGGACAATCAAAATGAAGATTTCATCTTCATCGCAGTCTGGTTTTCTGCCTGTTTTAGAGCAGACAGCGTGGTGTGTTTGTATCTAATAATTTTTGTAGTTTCAAGCCTGAGTCAGTGGAGGCCAAGTTTTCTGCATGCATCATGCTACTGCATACGTGTGAGTGTCAGGGACTGTCACCCCCACGTCCCCTCCTGCTGTCCCTTGGGCCAGTGCTGGGTTGGATGCAAGGGGAAAGAGCCTTTCATACCCAGTGCACTTTGGGCTGGGCTGTAGCAGTGCACAGCTCCTGGCTCTGCTTGTGCTGTGGGAAGCAGGTTTGCTATCTCTCCATGAGACCATTGTGAAAAGCCTGCCCAGCAAAGGGTGTGGGTGAGCCATGAGCCAAATCCTGCCCTCTAAGACAAAGCTAAGGTGTGCAGTAGGCTCTGCACCCTCCCTTGTGCTGCTTTTCTGGGTGTTTTAGGCCACTCTGATCTGTCCAGCTCTTCTGGCCAGGGTAAATTTTCTAAAGATGCTTTGCTGTACTGTCTGTCATTGTCCAGTTTTGTCCAGAATAGAAAAATCATAACTGCAATGCCTACAAGTCTCCAAAGTGCCTATGTATGCATGGAAAAGACAAATTATGCATGAAATGTATGGTGTTGCTGTGCTTGAACAATGCAATCTGTAGGTGGCTAAAGGGCTGACTAAATTGCAGGCATAATGAAAGCTCTGTGGTATTTAGTATATGTTCTGTCAGCATTAAACAGTCACCTTGTAAATATATGTTAATTTTGAAGGTGTAACTGACCTTTTAAATATTAATTGAAATGTCTCATGTTTAGAGGTTGGTGCTATCCTAGAAGAGACAGAAGCCTGTGACTGGTGGAGCCTGGGTGCCATTCTTTTTGAACTCCTCACTGGGAAGGTAGGGCTGGGGGCAAGTGACTCCATAAAAGTGACTTCTTGGCCAGTAGTTTCTCACCAGTGGTGAGTGCCCAGGTGTGATTCCCTTGGCTGTCTTTCTCAGGTGAGCTTTGCCAGCCTGAGCACTCTTCATTTGCTTCATCTGCATGGGACCAGAGAAACAAAACATGCTCAGCCTTCAGCTGAGCAACTTAATAGAGCTGTACCAAACTAAGGACTGAAAACCCTCCCAAAACTGTGCTGCCCTGTGAGCTACAGTGAAATCCAAGTTCTCTAACATTCCATCTGTACATGTACAAAACTTTTGCCCTAATACTTCCAGTATTATTTCCTGAGACTGTGTAGAAGCCATATGTTGCTGTTACACATTAATTCAGTATTTTGAGACAGAGTGCTTGGCCAAATCAAACTGGTGATTGGTTGACAGGCCTTCAGGAAGAAAGCACAGTCCACCAAATTCCCAGGCTCTTCAAATTTGAGCAAAGAACAGAAGCTTTAAGATGGAAATATTCTAAAGCTCTGTCTCAGGGAGCTCATCAGCACCTGTAGACATTGCTCCCAAAACAACTACTTCCTACTAGGAAGCACTGAATTTTGGCTTTGTGTGTTAGATTTGCATGGATATTAGGAGATAATCCAAGACTGTAATTTGAAATTTATAAATGTGCTTGCCTACTTTGATTTTTATCTCTTTTTTCCTTTTCTCCTCCAGTCTCTGGTTGAGTGCCATCCATCAGGAATAAACACTCACACTTCTTTGAGTATACCAGACCATGTGTCAAAGGAGGCCAGGTCACTGATTCAGCAGGTAGGGGAGGGGAGAAATTTGTTTTCTCTATGTACATGTGTGGATGGGACAAATACTTACCTACCTAACTTGTTCTGGTGAAGTAAAAGTAAAACCAAAAAGCTGCTGATAGGAGTGAGGATGGCTCTTTTGTCAGCACTGATAATTTTGCCCAGTTGTCTTGTTGCATTTGCAGACTTTGACTTCTGCTGCCAGCTGGGTCTGTAGAAAACTGGAGTGCTTTGCCATTTCTTCAAAGAACAAGTTTGGCAAATGCTTTGGAAACACCTGCTGGTGATGCATGAACATTTTAGGAATTCTGCCCTAAATGTTCATGGAAACATTTGTAATGAACTGAAGTGAAAAATGCTGATGCCAATTCAGCAAGATAGCTCAAAATACTATGAAACCTGTAGCACACTGATTAGAAGTTATGACCTTGCTGTGCTTGAAAGTCTGTAGCTCTCCTCCTCCAGGAAACCTTCTGGATGCCACTTGTTAAGAAAAGTACTTTAAATGGAGAATCCAGTGACTTTTGTAGACAGGAGATAAGTAGTGGGTTGGACAAAAGGCGAAATTGTAAAACACAGACAAGCTTCCAGACTGACACACCATTTTTAAATTAATGGGAGTAGTACTGTTTGATGGTGTTAGTTTACTCTTAGCTTTAGGTAGAACTTATAGTACTGAACTTAAAGTACAGGGTCTTGAAATTCAGTTAATGCAATCTTCCTTCTAGTTAATTTTGACTTAACTGTGGATAACAGATCTGACCTGTTGCACTTGAGAAGAATAAGCAATACATGTGGATTGTGCTGTTCAGCTTTGAAGAGGATCTTGCTAGTGGATGCATAAATGATAGCATGACTTAGATGTAGTTTTGAACAGAGCAGAGTGGACAAAGTGTTTCTTGAAGAGGACGGATTTTGAAAATTCAGTGAGTCAAAAGACCCAGGGACAGATTGATTTCTGTGCTGTTGCTGTGAAATGATTAGTGGAAATGGAACTGTGTGTTTGGACACCACCTATTTTGACTAAGTGATGTGAAGTCACTGAAGGTGAAAGTACATGTTTGTGTATGCCTGGCAAAGGTAGAAAGGGAAATGACTGAAGAAAAATCCCATTTTTATGTAATCTGCATTTATGCAGTTGGATGGTAGCAAATTTTTACCCACAGATGCTATAAGAGACAAATAGCTGAGGGAAAGCAAACCCACATTTAATGAAGGGAATTCCTCCCATTGAGACTGGAAGACAAATGAAGTCATCCAGTCTGTGTATCCCTGCCAGTGCAGGATTGTTTTCTGCTGTAGACTAATGGATGGCACATTTTCACATATGCCAAAGAATGTCTCTTTTGCCACTGGTGGGTTTTAAGTGGCAAATGTATTTTTGCCACTCACAGCTGTGTTACAAGGCCATGTCTGTTCAGAGAAGTCTCCCCAGTGCCTCTTAGGTCACACTGTCTAGTGTAGGCTGGTGACTTATCTGGTGGAGCTTTGGCTACATGGAGCAGTAAATCACATTTTTGTTGTGTGACTATCCAAGGAAGCTGCCATTCATTGTTGAGGAAGCCTTGTCAGGAAAAGGAAGAGAGCTCTCTTGGCATGGAGAGCAATTTGTCATTGTGACTTTCCTTCCCCCCACTGCCAAGGGTAAACAGGTCAAAACATCACAGAGTGACTCTCTGGGATCAGTGTTCAGCCATACAGAAAATTGTGTCAGGCCTTGTGTCCTGCTGTGGCTTCCAGTCCAGGTGACTCCATGGTAAACATCTTCTTCATTTAACCAGCATCTAAAAAACAGAGAGCTGTTTATTTCTGATGAAAGATAAAATTGTTTTTTCATGTTGGTTTGGTATTTTGCACTGGGTTTTTTTTCAGGGAACTTCAAGTTCTGTTACCAACAAAATCTGCAATGTGACTTTTCAATAGGTGTCTGTTTCAGTTTACATTTGTTTTCTGAGATTAAAGTTATTCTGGGAGGACAAATTCCAGAAAATAAATGACCATGCATGATTTCCCTGTGCTGGTGCCTCCTGTATCTCCAGGGAAGGCAGAGACACCCTGGCTGCATCTGTGGCTTGTGGGAGATACCAGAGCAGCACCATTCACTGTCAGCAAGCTGCTTTTACTGGGTGACACCGTGACTGCAAATAGCAGAGCCATCTTAAAATGTGTAAATTCCTATGTTTATGGATGTAGGCTCACTTAGATGTTGACTGCATCAAGATATGAATACACATTTTTCCAAGTGACAACTGGGAGAAGTTATCCTATTAGCTGTTGCAGAAAAAGCAAGCAAGAGATCATGCCTTTGTACTGGCTGTAATTGAGTAGAGTATAAACAGTTCTTGAAAACGGCAAAATATGTTTGTGTGTCTTTATTAGTCTCTTTGGAGTTTACCTTTGCATTCCCTTTTATATGGATTGGTATCTTTAAACAGATGTAAATATTGTGATTTCCTTTTCACATGAATTCAGCATGTGATGTACAACTCAAAAGCAAACGAGGTGCTGAGTTTCAGGAAATTTCCATGAAGCCATTAGGCTGTTTTGTTTCTTTCACTGGGGTTTTGATTTTTCAGTTTTAGGCCATTTGTAGGACTCTTTAAAAACTTTTTTTTAATTTTTTTTTTAAGGAAATGGAGAGCTGGCTATGTTATCCTGATATTTTAGGACCAACTCAAAATTTATGAAACGGAAAGTTCCAGAGCTCATCCCTGGTGTAGCCATAACACAGAGGTGTGAGCAAAGGGTAACATGAAGCAAATGCAGTGTCCAGAGTTCTACTGATGCAGGCTCTGGCTGCTGCTGTCTCTTTTTTTCAATGAGGTTACACTTAAAATGAAGTCCCAGTGTGCAGTGCTTCAGGGAATTGCATGCTGTGATCAGTAGTCTCTGAAGACTGTAAGACTTGAGACTCAAGGAAAGGAGAGTCTTCTTCCATTTACTGCATTTTAGGAATTTCAAGTATGCTTTTGCACTCTTGAAAGTAATTCATAGAGAAGGAAAACGGTAGGATGTCCCTTACCTTAGACCTTTCTGGAACTTTTAAGCAGTTTTTTTTTGTTCTTACTCACTGAATCCTGTGTATTTTTCTTTTATGTCAAGCTTTTGCAGTTTAATCCTGCGGAGCGTCTTGGTGCTGGCGTTGCTGGGGTTGAAGACATCAAATCTCATCCATTTTTTGCCCTTATAGAATGGGCAGATCTGCAGAGATGAGAGGCACGTGCCCTCTGAACAAACTCAGGTCAACTGGACGAGTTTCTCCGGCACAGGAGCACCCTGCCTCACTTCCTTGGGATGTCTCAGACCACTTGGACATTATGGCCAAAGGATGCTGGGGCAGAGGAGCCACAAGTGAACACCTGGGACAGAAATCACTGCTTGTAAGGTGCTGGCTTATTTTCACCACAGCTGGCTGCTGCATGTGTGTGAGTCCTTTCATCAGAGGCAGGTTTGTGAGGCCACTCCTGGGCAGCATTTTTGGCACTGCCAGCTTGCCAGATAAGCAGGGGCAGGAATGTCCTCCTGGTGCTTTGCCTGGTGATGGAAGTGTCTGTGGACTGTGCCAGTTGAAAGTATTTTTTTATTGTGTCATTAGACCATTTCCCTATGCTAAGTGCAGCTCTTGGGAGGGGGGTAAGGAAGGAAAAAGCAAATAATTTATTAATGGCATATGCTAAAGAAAATACTAAATAAAATACTAAAATGCTTTATGCAAAAGTCGACACATTAAAAATAATATATCCATTAAAAATTAAGAAAGCTGTTGCATAATACTGTTGAATGTGTCTTGAAAATAGCATTCATTTCCCATTCTGGAGAGAGCATATAAAAGGCAAATAATGCTGTCAAATGTTGTACTTTGTTGGCTGGCAATGTCTGTTTAAAACTCTTGACTCTGTTGTATTTGATGAGCTACATGTTAAAGTCACTACAGAAAGGGAAATCTTCTTTTCCTCAGCTGGATAAACACTGCTTTAGCACTCTAATAAGGAGCAAGGACACATAACACTAAATAAATATATAGATAAAAAAGGAAAAACTCTTCTCTCATCGCTGCAGCCACTGCTTTATCACTTAATGAACTTTACTTCCTCTAAGTGTCCTATTTTTAGCTGCTTCTTCAGGAAAAAAAACCTTTCTGCTCGTGTTCTTGTGCTTGAGGAAGCTCCTGAACTCCCCTGTTTGTTTGTTAATAGTCTTAATAAATCAAAGAAAGCCTTTGCCCACTCTGCTGCTTGAACAGGAAGAAGCCTGGGATTTGCTCATGCCAAATGACTAAGTGACATCTCTGAGCAAACCCTAGTGGGTAAGACTTGGGCAGGAGCCAATGAGCTGACCTGTTTGTTTGCTAGAAACGTCTGGAGAGTGGCAGAAGAACACAAGACATGCAGAATATTCTGCTGAGTGCTGCTGGTGCTGCTAAACAGCCATGCCTGTATGGGTTCCTGATGTACAAACACTGTACAGATTATGGATCCATGGGTTTTTTCCTAAATATTCCCTTTGCTTGCACTCTTTTTTTCCCCCCTTTTCTTCCTCTGCCCAGCTTTATCTAGAGAACAAAGGGCAAATTCCTTTGGGAAAGTGAGGTGACAGGAACAATTATTGAATTTACAACTCAAAAAAAAAAAAAAGTATCCTTCCATTTGTATTTTAGCAGTGTATTTTATAGGCACTCCCAAAAGTGCATCTGTACAGTCTCCATCTGTTGGACACCAGGTCGACGTATTCAAATAAAGTGGAAAAGGAAAATGCTTCACTTAAACAAAGGAAATCTGGAAACTTTTTTTTTTTTTTTTTTTTTCCTTTTTAAATTATTCCACTCCCCTCTTTTTTTTTTTTTTTCTTCTTTTTTTTTTTTCTTTCTTCCTTGTGCTGGCCAGCCCAGCAGAGGGGCTGTCCCAGCCCTGCAGGCTGTAACCAGGTCACTGTATCGCTGCCTGCCCGGTGCCGTCCAAGATTACATCAGTGGCAGAAAGCACGGTTCAACCACCCTGCTCATAACAGGAACTCCCCCAGGTGAGCCACAGGAACAGCTTCCCGTGCTGGGAGAGCTGGGCTGAGCCCAGCTTCCTTCCAGCACTGCCCTGGCTCTGCTTTGGAGAGGGCTGGGGGCTCAAGGAAAGCCTGCCTCCCCTCCTGGGGCTCCCTGGAACTGCCTGGCTGCTCCTGCCCCTTGCATGTGGGGATAGCTGTACAAAAAAGGGTTTGCCATGGTGTGTTCAGCTCGTGCTGACTGTAAGCAAGGGCAGGGGAAGAGCAGGGCAGCACAAGCTGGTTTCTGATGATCAGTCACTTGCACTGCAAAGAGTTCCGTGTAGTTAATGACACCAAAATATTTTTTTTCAAACGTGTTACAAGCAAGGAAATCTAGATGGTGGAGAGTAGGAGGAATGGCAATATGACTTGCCTGAAGTGAGCAAGGTTTGAGATGCTACAGGTATTTGTAACATTACCACTGACTCAGATAATTGTTTTGTCAAGGGAAGCACGGTCTGGAGTTAATTGCACAAAACCAATCCCGCTTTTTTTTTTTTTTTTGCTTGAACATGTATTATGTTGTATTGGTGTTTACATGTATTCCTTTAATAAACAAAACCTTTCAAACGTAATTCTGTGATTCAGACCTTGCCTTTCTGAACTTCACTTTTGGTTCTTGAAGACTGACTATACCTGAGCAGTGCCTTTTGTGCTTTGCTTTAATGAGTTGAAATGCTCTAGATACCTTCTTTTTGGTGCCTGTTACAAAGCCCTGTGATGCACATCTCCATTTGGATGAATGTTCATTCCCACTTCCTTCTGTCACACCTAATGGCTAACAGCAAAACAAATCAGTGCCTTTTTTTTTCCACAGGAATTAGTGACAGTCTATGTAAAACACAGTAAAATAAACCTATAGATTTTCCTATTCTCCTGTGGGTGTTCAGATACAGTAGATTACACACTCGGGGCATCTCAAACTGGTAATTTATTGCACCCTGTTGAACCACCCTGTAATATTCTTTGTGTCCTATGAAGAAAAACTGGGATACAAAACGTTCAAAGGCTTAGAATTGCCACGAGGTGAGCCTGGGCCCCTGCCCAGACCTAGAGGAGAAACTGCAGCTCATGACATACAAGGGGCATAACTTTGAGTGGCTGCATTCACAGCTTCTCTTCGTGCAGCACAGCTCCTGTGTCTCCTGTGAAAATCAGCTGGCAGACAGCAGGCTCTGTCACGCTGACTCTGGCACACCTTTGGGATGCTGAGTTGGCAGGGTTACCTGCCCAGAACATGCACCCCGCTCCTCTCTCCAGGGCTAACCTGTTCCTTGGTGTGTCCCTGCAGTGAAGGGCACTGCCAGGAAGAAGGCTGGGCAGGTCAGCCCTCTCTAAATGAAGCACTCAGCATAACAAGGTACAGGGAAGTGTGAAGTAAACCACTATGGGATTTTTTTTTTTTTTTTTTTTGAGTGTGGCATCATTTGTTTTCTCAAGGACACTGAGTAGGAAGCTGGAGAAACAGAAACTTCCTCTGTGGTGAGATTTATGGTCGGGATTTTAGCAATAAAATGAAAAGGTGCAATTGTTAGTTTGGGTTTGTGCTCTCTGTGAGCATCAGCATGTGAGCATCCCAGGGCCATCTCCTGGCCCCTGGCACGGGCTGTGCTGTGCTGGGCACCCCACCCTCCTCCTCCAGCCCTGTGTGTCTGCTGAGCCACCCATGGCTTCCCAGTCAGAGCCCCACAGCTTTCTGCAGCCCCCAGCAAGTTCAGTGTGTGGGATTTGCTCACCTGCAGTGGGACATTGCCCATTCCCTGCCCTCAGTGCCTGTTCCCTGCAGGCTGCTGTCCTGGGTGCACTGTGGACATGCTGCTGTGCTTTCCCCCAGCTGTGCTCCTGCCCAGTGAAATGAGCAGGGCAGGAGACTTTGTAAAGAGGGAATATAGCAACACACAACGGGTGTTCAGGCAGAGAAGAAGAAAAGAACTCTCTCATTTATTCTTGACCTTGTATCTCTCAGTTTCTGGACAGTGATCAGAGATTGCACAGAGAAGTTCCCACCTCTCCATCCCCACTGCTCACCTGAGAAGTCCATCAGGTGAGATCTTTTCACAGAGGAATGCAAACACGATCCTTGTTTATCTTAAAATTCATGAGAACTGACTCCATTACACCCAAACAAATCACAAGGCTGATTCTCGGGGACAACAACAGGCATGTGCCCACCAACAAAGGGCAGGTTGGGGTGGAGTGAGGGCCAGATCTGGGGCTTTGGCCACCCTGAGCACCTTCCATCAGGCTGTGCTCCAGGGCTGGACCCTGTGGGTGTCACAGGGTGTCGGGGCAAGGTCAGCAGGCTGGGCACAGCTCCTGCTTAGGGAAATGGGTCTGGGGGCTCGGGGGGCACTGAGGGGCAGCAGCAGGGTGCTGGCAGCCCCCAGGACAGGGTGCCTTGGTGGCTCCAGCTGCTCTCTGGGCAGGGTGGCAGAGCCAGCTCCC
Organism: Sitta carolinensis; assembly: GCA_032173965.1. NCBI lineage: Eukaryota > Metazoa > Chordata > Aves > Passeriformes > Sittidae > Sitta > Sitta carolinensis. The sequence continues at coordinate 1,354,772 of JAVUNC010000019.1, forward strand.
AGAGGGGGAATGGGACTTGCTTGAAAGGTGTCGAGCAGCTGCTGCTGGCAGCGGGGCTGGATCCTGCCCGAGCCATCTGCACCCGCAGGGCTGGGGAGCCCCGGCCCAAAGGCTGGGGTGTCCCCAAGAGAATCCCCACCCGGGAGTGGCAAAGCGGGGGGAGCGATCCCTCCGTGCAGGGAGATGTCCTGCTCCCTGCGCGGGGCAGAGGAGCCTGAGCAGGGACAGCAGAGAGCGTGCTGCAGCCTCCTGGCAGCGGGCGGCAGCGCGATGTGCTGCCCCAACGGGACCCGGCTGCCTCTTGGCACATCAGAGGCTCTCCTTCTCCAAAGGCTGCTCTGCCTCCATCTTCTTGGCCCAGGGAGCCATCAGGAGGGATTAGTGCTGCTGCCAGAGGGCTGCCGTGGCTCTGTGATGCACGGGAGGGCTGGGTACACGGGCGGCTCTGGGCGGTGGGGAATTGCTGCTGCCTTGCGCAGGCTGTGGGTGTCACCTTGGGGCTTTGCTGCTGAGACCCTAAGGGTGGCAAGTTTGAGAAAAGTCCTTTGGGGGTAATAAGCTGGACTAGGCTGTTGCCAAGTGGAGGAGCTGGATAAAGATGGACCAGACAAGGAGTGAGCAGTTGTTGGGGCCAGTGGTCTGGTTTAGAAGAGCCTTGCTAGCTTCTTTTGCTTTGCCTTGGAGAGGAGACATTTCCCCTTGATACAACCTCACTTGTGCTGGTTTCTCCCATCCCCTTCCATGAGCTGAGCCATTTATTTCCAGGTTTGCTCAGCTCTCTCTATCCAAGCCCTGTGTTACATCCTTCAGCCTTGGTCACAGATTTCCTTGCCCTTGGTTCTGAAGTGCTGCCCCAAAGTGCTGGGCTACGGGAGGGGATTATTAGATGCAGCTGTTATCCCCCTACACTGGTGAAGCAAAGAGAGAGGATTACTCCCACAATATGCAAGTAGAGGGATTGTGAAAGCATTGGGAAATTGGTTCCCCCAGCAGAGTGTGAGTAAGGAGAGTTTTACGGCCCCTTGTTGGAATAACGAGGCAGGAGCCTCCATGAGAGGGGCCAGTGCCGTGCCATGGCCGAGAGCACAGGGCTGGCCAGCTCTGCTCCACGTGGGAGCTCTGTGGGCTGACATTTGCCAGCTCATAATCTTCCTTTACAAACCAGGCATGGAGAAGAGCTGCTTCAACAGCATGGATCATGAGCCAAGTGGCACACGCCATTTCTCCAGATTTTAAAATTTGTTACTCTGCTGCCTCGGTCTCCATCCTTTCCAGCCTCGTGTCTTCTTTGGCCTCAGAGAGCTCTCCCGTGGCCAGCCCCTGCCAGGCCCAGCAAACACAACAGGGTGAGGTGAGAGGGGAGCTCCCCTGGGAAGGAGCCTGGCTCCCTGCAGGTGCTCTGGGGCTCTGCAGAGTTCGGAGGGAATCACCTTTCCAGGGTAAAGCAACAGCACGGCGTGAAGTCCCAGCCCCATTAACATCATTGGGAGTTTTCCCATTGACTTTTCTGGGGTCAGGAGCTTACCCTTCAATTACAGAGAGGAGCCAATTTCATGGAAACAGGTACAGAAAGCTTGTTTGCCTTCCCACATTAAGCACACCCATGTAGTTTCAGTCCTGGTGTTAGTGAAATAAGCTTGGGGGGGGTTTGTTTGGTCGGCTTTTTGTGGTTAGTATTTTTTAATGTCGTTCTGGTTTATTTGCTATTCTGGTGGGTGCAGTTAGTACAGCTGTTCAGTTCCTCTCCCTGCCTGGGGTGAGGTCTGCTGGTCTTTTCCTTCACCCTTTGCTGTGCCTCGGGTTTAGTGTGGGGGCCTCCCTGTAAAACGGGGAGGGCTTTGTGCATGGTGGCACAGAGGGGAAGAGTTTCGGAGAGCCTGCCCCCCGTTTTCAGGCTGAGGGGTCTCGGGTGAACAGGGCTGCCCAAGCCCCGGCAGGGTGACTGGAGCACAGAGGGCTGAGAAAGGCAGGCATCTGGTTTCCTCATTATTCCTTTTCATAAATAATCCCTTGTCCTTGCACCCTGGACTCTGACAGCATTTAGAATATACCGGGTGCGTTTCGTTTTTTTCCCTTCTCCTCTCCTAAACTTATTCATTTGGGGAGCAACGAGACAATAGCTTTTTGTCTAAATCTTTACCAGTGGAATTGCCAGGAGAGATTTCCGCCCCCCTCTGCCGTCTCCGCTCCTTTTGTCCGCCGGGCAGCGGGGTCGGGAGCCCGCTCTTGCTCGGGCAGCCCAGATGTGGCAACATCTGGCGGCTTGGCAGCGCCGGGCAGCGGCTGGGAGCGCGCCCGGCCCGACCAGGGCAGGAGAATCATTACATCTGCCAATTGTCGGCCAGGGCGGCTGCCCTTGGTGCTTTTGTCCTCGGCCCTGGGATTTTTTTTTTGTTTGTTTGTTTTGGTTTTTTTTTTTTGTTTGTTGTTTTCTATTTTTTAGTTTTTTTGTTTGTTTTTTTGTGGGTTTTTTTTTGGGGGGGTGTTTTGGTTTTTTTTTTTTGTTTGTTTGTTTGTTTTTTGGGTTTTTTTGTTTATTTGTTTTTTTTTATTTTGTTAGGGTTTTTTTTGTTTGTTTGGTTTTTTTTTGGGGGGGGTTGGGTTTTTTTTGGGGGGTTGGGGGGGTTTTTTTGAGTTTTTTTGGGGGGGGGGGTTTGTTTTTTTTTTTTTATTTTTTTTAGCATCCCGTGCAGCCTCACCTTCTTGTGCTGCGAGCGTTTCAGGTGCCTTAAGGCATGGAGCTCCTTGAAAGAGAAACACAAATCACTAAAAATGTAGAGATAAAACCCTCTCCTTAGAGGCCATGTGTTTGGCATGGGAAACACACGATAACAGCTTGCTTTAGAAAGGTGACATTTCCACTGAAGGCTGAATAATAAAAAATGCATTAGACTTTTGTAATGAAGACAGCTTCTGGGACTGGGGAATCTACAGCTTCCTTGAAATATATGCGTGGGAGCTCTCCCTGGCCCTAATGGGTGTCACACGTGGCTCGGGCTACATTAATGTTGCAGGCTCGATTAAAAGGGATTGTCAGTAGCCCTTCACGTGCAGTGAATCAAAGCTGTCTTTCCCTAACTTTGCTTTAGCTCAGCCTTGTGCGTGTAGACTGACTTGCCCAGGGTTAAGTCACTTTTAATATTAAGATGGATAGAAAAGACTCTTAATACTTTATTTTTTAATTTTTTTTTTTTTTCTCCCTTTTAATTCAGAGCTTGCTGGTGAAGGACTCTGGAGGGATGGGGAAGGAGGAGACAGCCAGGCAGCTCAAAGAGGCCTCTGAGGGTCATGTTGAGTCTGTGCTATTACATTCCAGCCAGGAGAATAGCTTTATTGACAGACAGCTGTTTGACTCCTGCAGCCATGCAGTGTCTGCTGCAGAGCTGCATAAATACCCAGCCCGTGTTGACAAATTCCTCCTCAGTGCAAGATAGTTAAACCTGCTTGTTTAATCATTTGTGTGCTCTTACCTCTGCTGCTCTGAGAGGAATGAGCTGCTGCTTTGCAATACAATGCATGAGAAACCTGTGAATGCTCTGAGCTGTTTCACGTGAGGTTTTCAGGGTGTCTTTTGTTTAGACCCTCTTGGAAACTCAGTACTCTATTTTTTTTTTATTCAATTAGAGTCTTCTCTCTCTCTCTCTCTTTTTTTTTTTTTTTCTTTCTCTATATAATGTTTGGTTTTCAAATAAAAAAATCTGGCCAGCTGCCTTTCCAGTGGAGGCAGCATCTCTCTTGGTCTTGGCAGACCTTAGGTGCTGCCTGTGCTGTGACACCAGCCCTGGCTCAGCTCCTTTAGCAGTCCCACACCTTGGTTTGCAGCACGTGTGCAAAGGCACGTGAGGATTTGGGTTTGGGTTTGGCAGTTCTGGCACAGGGGATGGAACCTGTGCTCCTGCTCACCTCCTGTCTGTAGCTCAGGGGGTGCCTTTTTGACCTCCCACCCGTTTCACAATAAGATCCACCTTCATTCCAGCATACTATCATGTCACATTGTTGGCCTCCTCTCTGGAAATATAGTATCTAAAATTAAAGATTTGTTTCCGTTTTGGAAATTTTCTGTTGACCTTTGTCACTTAAATAGGTAGAGAGGTGTAAATCAGGGCTCCTGCCACACAGCCAGTGGGAAAAAAGAGAGATGTCTTTGGAGATTTTCTTTGGACCTAGCATCCCTTTAGTCCTTTTCAAATGTTTCTGATGTGTGAGTGATTTTCTAATCAAAAGGGGCGTTATTGAGGGGTGACCAAAAGAGAAGGCCTCACTGAAATGGGAATTATTCAGCTGCACAATAAATGTAAATCTGTCAAGTTGTTTTTTAGAGGGATGGGTCATTGTAGGAGATGGGCATTTCTTTCAGGATCACAAAGCTGGGCATGCTTGGAGTGCTTGGCACAGCCTGTGGCTGTAACACCTCATGGAGCTGAGCCTGGGGCTGCTGCTGGGTTTTGAGACTTTATCAGATTCCTGGCAAGTGCAGGCAAAGCCAAAACATTGTCTGAAGTTTTCATTTTTTCGTCCTGGTGTTGGTGCAAGGCGTTGGTTATGCTGACACTCAGAGTTGTGTGATGATGCTTGTGCCCTGTGGAAGGACACAGGCTGTGTCTGATGAGGCTGCAGAGATCAGCAAGCAAAGAAATCAGGTTTCTGCTAATTTCAGAGAGTACAGGAAGGGTTTTTTTTGTTACTGTGATGCAGATAGAAACACACAGTAACACACACAACAGGGGTTCAGGTAGAGGAGAAGAAGAAAGGAAGTCTCCAGTTTATTGCTGCCCTCCTATCTCTCAGTTTCTGGACAGTGATCAGAGGTTGGACAGAGAAGTTCCCACCTCTCCATCTCCACTGGGCACTTGAGAAGTCCATCAGGTGAGATCTTTTACAAAGGAATGCAAACATGATTCCTGTTTATCTTACAATCCATGAGAATTGACTCTATTATATTAAAACAAATCAGAAGGCTGATTTTCAGGGACAACATTTTTTCATTGATTTAATTTTTACAATCCCAGCATAAACCACAGTCTTAGGAGTATGGCCCAGCTTATTTCCTGGCCCAGGCACCTTTTCTCAAGGGCTGAGGAGCCTGGACAGCTCCTACAGTACAAGGGAATCCCTCCTTCTCCTCTCTCCATGTCCTCCCTGAGGGGGTTCCATTTACAACCAAGTTATTCACTCAATCTTGTTTTTATCATTCACACAGCAGCAGTTTTGACTTTCATTTGTTTTTCAGTCTTTTTCTAGATGGACTTGGTCCTGACTTGTCTCCTAGCCTCCAAAAGGGTGGTTTGCTGCAGAAATGTTGGCTTTCATTCCTATCTAACATTTTAAAAGCATGTTCCCTTCTTTTTAGTACACCCTTATAGCTTGTATGTTGAGGCCCAAGAGCTCTACAAGTTTATGTGGCTATTAAAATATTTATAGATGAATGAGAAATATTAAAAAAATCCCAATACTGTGAACTAGATTAGGAGCTTTGGAAGATTTAGAAGCATTTCTGGCTTAGAGTGTAAGTCAACCTTCAGCTAGAGGCATTTTTAAACAAAAACTTTCTTTCTGTCCTTCATCTTTCATCATTTTAAGAGACTAACTGCAGAGCTCTGACATAGTTGAGTTCAGAGTCCACCTTCAGGGCTGGGTCAGTGCAGCTTCCAGCCAGAAGATGACTGAAAGCAGATCTTGTTTCTTCAGGTTTCCACTTTTTAACCCTGCTGTTGATAGCACGACTGTTGTTCCCACTGGTCTTTTGGAACAAGATTTTTGGCTGGAGGCTAACATCTTTTTATTATGCAAAATCCAAAGCACCCAGAATTCCTGCCAGTAGTGGGGCTGGTATAATCCCCATTCCAGCTAAGTGTGAACTGGAGCAGCTGGAGAAGGACACCAGCCCAAAAGTCTGATGGATAAGAGAAAAAAAAATCCTGTTCTGTGTTCATGAGGTAGCAGTCTTTTGTCTTTGTGCTGCAGCCTCGCACAGCCCTGTGGAAGGCTGGAGGAGGGAGCACCCTCAGCCCCAGAGAGCTGACAGCTCAAGTGGCCTCACACCAGAGGGACTGAAGGAATGGGGCTGCAGCCACAGGCTGTGGCACCACTGATGCTGCTGGCACTGAGCTCTCCAGTCTCTCCTCTGAGGCTCCCCAGCCCAGTGCCAAGCTCACCCTGAGCAGAAAAGTGCAGGTGATTTAAATCCAGCACTTCTTCCTCACTGTTCTCCTCGCTCCTGGATGAGGAGAACCCCTGTGCTGGTGTGCAGGTGCTGCTGCCATGGGATGGCATCCCAGAGGATGGTGTCCAGCACATCCACCCTGAGCACCGGGCAGCTCTGCTGCAGGAAATCAGGGATTTTCTAGTGTGGAATACAGCAGGGCTTTCCTGCAGTCCTCATGGAGAGAGCATTCCCCTTGGAGGTGTGCAGCTCTTTTGTCACAAAGCAAGCCATGTTCCTGGTGTGCCACTGTATGCACAATGCTTATTTAGTCCAGCCCTGAATCAGAGCTGGGTCAAACCCCTCTAATTAAAACATAAAGGTCTTACAATGTTTGGGGTTTTTTTAGGAATTAAAGTTATAACTCCTCCTCTGAAGCCTTAATTCAACAGCATTAATGTCACAATACTGTAAGAAACAGCCATTATCAACTGAACTCAAACCAGGTAAAAACCACTAAAGGAATTTTGTCTGGAGTGGTCGAATTTCAGTGCAAACACAGAGGGTCAACTTGTGACACTTGGCTCTGTATTCTGCTCGTAAGCATCCCAGTGTATTTGCTTTGCTCTCCCTGTCTTTTTCCTCCTCTGTTCCCCTGTCCATATATCAGTGTCAGGGAGTTCAGACATCACAAGGGCCGGTGTTTTTTTTTATTATTTTTGTAGCACCTAATGTGGAATTTTGCATGAGCAACACTCCTTCCTGTGGGCACTTGGAAACTCTTTTGTGTTACGTCCGTCCTTTCTCTGAAGTAATCACTCAACTATTTCTAGCAATAAAATATCCCTCTGTAGTGCCCTCATTTAGGGGAGAAAGATTAGTGCAAGATCTGAAGGTCCTGTCCAGCTAAATGCAACAAAAGTTCCATGGCCTTTAATGCTCTCCATTTTTATTTTACTGGAGATATTGCCTGTGGACATGGAGTAGGAAAAAGGCTCCCAGATAGACACAAGCTCTGTGCTCTACAGAGAAGTGCACACTGAGTGACAGGAGCAGGGGTCTGGGCATATCTACAGCCTCATTTTCTGTGTTTTGCTGTTTTGGGGTTTTTAAAAATTAACTTTAAATACACTACACCGAATTTTTGCCTAAAATCTGTTAGGCTACTGGGAGTGGGACCTGCCTCTTCTGCTGGCTGAAGGGTTTTGATCTCTCCCCAGCTGGGGAAGTGAGGAGAGAAGCCATCCTCAGGCAGGCAGTTTGAAGATCTTACTCGGTGCCCAAGATGCCTTTGGGGGAGGGAAGCTTTTCCTAAGATATTTACACCTGACTAACAATGGGAGAATCCATTTCCTTTGCTCTCTGCTGAGGATTTGGCACTTTCTGAAGCAGAGCTGAGACTCCTGACAGTTATTAAGAAATCCCTCAAGAGTGGAGGAGTGACAGAAGTGACAATTGTTCTGTTTCCCATGTCACCACTTGCATCGGTGCACATGCAAGCTGAACTTCTTTGCAGTTCCTGACTTTGGGAAACACCAACTCCTGGCTTTTCCAGGGGAATCAGCTCCTCCTTACAGTGCTGGGATGAAGGAACTGCTTGCTCTTTGGCTTTTCTTCAGTCCTTCCTCAGCTGGACCATCTGGGGAGGTTTCCTCCTGTGCTCCAGAGCCTCTGTTCCCCAGGAAGGAGCCCTGTGTGTGCAGCTGCCCCTGACAAAACTTTACTTCAGATTGAGGGTATTTTTGTGCAGCACCTTTTATTTTTTTTTCCTTTTTTTTTTTTTTTTTTTTTTTAAATCTCTTTTTTTTTTTTTTTGTTTTGTTTTGTTTTGTTGACAGCCATGACAGCCTCTCCTCATTATTATGGAAAATATAGGGTTGGTGGTAATTACTATCTGAGTATGAATGGGAGCAGAAGTGGGCATAGACTGCACTGGCCTTTCTTTGACAAGGTATAACTTTCTTCTGAATTTCCGTGTTAATTAATGCTTATTTAAAAACCACTTTAATTGGCAGTAAACATCTCAACTTTTTGTACTCATTAAAATGCACCCATTGATGTGTGATGGATTTTTTAAAGCTTAATTAACTTTCTTCCTGTATATATAACCTATAATAACGACAAATACTGGAAACTGCCTCCCTTTCTTCCCCCTCCCCTATTTTTTGCCCTCCCCCCGATATTTCTATCACTTGGAGAAAGGCTATAAAATGTACCCTGGCTTGGCTGGGATGTGGGGGAGCTCCCTGGGCACAATAATTCAGCCCCTCTCAGAGAGCCCAGGAGCTGAGAGTGTTCCCGAGCCCCAGCCCTGCCCTGGCCCTCCCTCTCCTCCCCTGGGGCAGAAATTGGATCCTTCTCCCCCCTTCGCCGCGGGTCCTTCATCACCTTTTTGTTTAAAAATAAAATTGCTGTGGAAACTTTTTCTCAGGTAAGCTTGCAGATATTTTCTTCCCTGAAAAAGACCGGAATCTTTCAGTGAAAAGTCATTTTTCTAGTTATTTTCTTTTATTTTCTTTTATTTTCTTTTCTTTTTTTTTTTTTTTAAATACATCGACAGGTTTATCTGCATGCACATGTGTGAATGCCAAGTCAAAAGACCAAGGAGCCTCTAATAAATCCTTCCTCCTCTCCTCCAATTCTCAGCCCATATCTAAGCCACTGAGCAGGATTTAGTGCAACACTTTCTAGTGCAATGAAGAGAACAATGATTTCAACTTCGACGGTGAGATTGGAGTCCTGAATCACTGTGGAACCTGAGATGTTGGTACTTTTTGCAACTGTGATCCTTTGTGTACAAGTGAAATTACCAACAAGCAGAGCACATTACAGTAATTCATGAAAATATGCAAATTGCTCGGTTCAGCTATTACACACAGATCACTTCCCAGTCTTTCTTTGCAATTTATGGAACATTCTTGTTCAAGGTGGGTAAATCAGAAGTTTTAAAGTGGGCAGTCTGGTTTGTGAAGGCACTTCTAGCAAGTAAATTTTAAATGCATGAAGCAATGATTTAATTTCAACAAGTGCTTAATTTCCATAAACTCCTAATATTTTCATCCAAATTTAAATACCTCGTGAAATGCTCTTCTTTCTCCTTTGCCCTGTGTGTTTCTGTAACCCAGCTGATAACTGTGCTGCTGCCCAGCTCCTTTCTCTTCACCTGTCTCAAAGAGCCATTAGGGTGACTGTCAAAATTCCCCACTGTAATAATAAATCCACCAAGATATTCCCTCCTGCTTTGCAACCGTTGTGTGGCCAAGCTAGCACTGATATTTACTGGCAATTACATCTTGTCTGCTTCCCAGGAATCTTCCACTCCGTGGTGACCAACACAAATCTTTACAGACACAGCTTATCATTCACCTCAATTAAGTGCACAATTAAAACCATGGAGCTTGCTGGGTTTCTCCTGCTGGGTAGTTTTCCTGTACAGCTTGAGAACAGGACAAACAAGATTTGCATTGGCTGAGAACTGGATTTCTCTCACCTGCTCTAGGTAACTTAATTAGTGTGACAATATTTAATTATTATTTTAAAAATATACCTTCACTTGGAAAAATGTGGATGGCATGCAGCACTCTGAGCATTAATGCTAACTTTCTTCCTGGGCTGATTTCAAGGCTATCATTAAAAATAAATGCTGCTGCCTGTTAATTTGACCACGTCAATAAATAAAAATGTCCATAACACGTGTATGAGGCTAATTAGGATTTTATAGCTGTGTTGTTCTGGTTGATAGCTGTGCTGTTGGCTTGCTGGGTCTTTATGTTTCGGTGATGTACACCTCATTGATGCATAACATGTAACACCTGTTGATGCAGTAAATGTTTAGTCCTGGCAATTGGCCCTCACATCATTCCTGGTACGACAGCTCTGTGCAGCAGCCTCAGGTCTGTAATTAGGCTAGCTCAGTTTGGAGGAGCTTTTCCTAAAGGAGACCTGAACGCTTCTCTAATCCTGGTGCAGCTCCCTGAAGTTTGTGAAAAAGGGCAGAGTGATTGTGTGTACAGAGGGACAAGCTTGTGGTGTGGGTTGGGATGCACACTGGGACAAGTTTGTGGTTGTGGGATATGCATTGGGATGTTTATAGCTCTGGGTTGGGATGTACATTGGGATGTTCATAGCTGTGGGTTGGGATGCACACTGGGATTTTTATAGCTGTGGATTGGGATGTACATTGGGATGTTCATAGCTGTGGGTTGAGATGTACATTGGGATTTTTATAGCTGTGGATTGGATGTAATGGGATGTTATAGCTGTGATTGGGATTACATTGGATTATAGCTGTGGATTGGGATGTACATTGGGAAGTTTAGAGCTGTGGTTGGATGTACATTGGGATGTTCATAGCTGTGGATTGGGATGTACATTGGGATGTTTATAGCTGTGGATTGGGATGTACATTGGGATGTTCATAGCTGTGGATTGGGATGTACATTGGGATTTCATAGCTGTGGTTGGGATGTACATTGGGATTTTTATAGCTGTGGATTGGGATGTACATTGGGACAAGTGTGGTGGATTCATTGGGATTTTTATAGCTGTGATTGGGATGTACTTGACAAGTTTGTGCCTGGGTTTGGGTATACTTGGGATGTTCAACTGGTTGGGATGTACATTGGTACAAGTTTAGGGCTGTGGCTTGGGATATACATTGGGATGTTTATAGCTGTGGATTGGGATATACACTGGGACAAATTTATAGCTGTGGGTTGGGATATACATTGGGACAAGTTTGTGGTTCTGAGTTGGGATATACATTGGGATATTTATAGCTGTGCCTTGGGATGTACACCGGGACAAGTTTAGGGCTGTGGATTGGGATGTACATTGGGATGTTCATAGCTGTGGATTGGGATGTACATTTGGATATTTGCAGCTGTGCCTTGGGATGTACACTGGGACAAGTCTGTGGCTGTGGGCTGCTGGGTCCTTGCCTCTCCTGGAACTGAAGGCTCCAGCACAGCTGCTCTTTCTCCCCCTGCCTGTCCCAGCAAACACCAGTGGTGCTGCAGCCTCCTCAGCTTCAGGTGCCATGCAGGAACACAGATATTCTGCAATCAAAGCAGTACTCACTGCCCTGAGTTCCTGCTCTTCACTCTTCCCCAGCTTTAGGCCTGCCTGAGAGTTGCAGCTCTGCAGTGACACAACTTTCTTGTGGGTGGAGTTCCCTGCAAAGCCCAATTAGTTTCAGACTTTCCTTTGAAATGTAAAATATTACACCCACCTTACCTTTGTTTACTTGAACAACTTTAACTAGATCTGCTTGAGCTGTTGTTAAAATTTATTGGGTTTTAAATATTCATTTATTGTTTTTAAGATCCCATTAACGTCTTGGCTTTGGGGGGATTTTGTGGGTTGCAGAAGCCCATTTGATGCAGTGCTGAACTGGAAATGCTGCCTTTGCCTGGAGTGCTGGCTCCCAGGCTCAGTCCTGCAATTCCTGCATGGCAGGAGAGTCACCCTGGGCTAATGAAGGGGGCAGGAGCAGCTCCCAGCCAAGGGGTGTCAGAGCACTTGCAGCCACACACCTTGGAGTTTTGGTTGGGAAATTCTACACGGGTGAACAGGCTCCTTTGCTTCCTACATAGGACCGTTGTAAATAGATGCTATTAATTCTGTTATTATATATTTAAAAACTATTAATCATAGCTTTAAAGTAACTGGTAATTAACAGGACAACAGTGTTACTCATCAGACAGAAAAAAAAAAAAAAAAAAGCAGGTGAGAAACTCAGCTTGGTATCAAATTCAATAAATGAGCACAATAAGTAATTCCAGCAGTTTATGATCCCTGCCTCAAACTTGTTGTTCTGCAACATTTTGAAACTTCATTTCTCAGAAGAAAAAGCATTGCTGCTAAATGAAAATAAAGCTGCTGCAGAAGGCTCTGCCACTATATTCAGCACAGGAAAAACAGGGAACTCTTGGAGGAGGTCCACAGGAGGGTCATGAAAATTTTCTTGTGGTTGGAGCACTGTTACTGTGACATACAGAGGGAGCACAGCAACACACACAACAGGTGTTTAGGTAGAGAAGAACTCTCCTGTTTATTGTTGACTTTGGATCTATAAATTTCCGGACAGTGACCAGAGATGGGACAGAGAAGTTACTACTTCTCTATTTTTCCTGGTCACTTGACAAGTTTATTAGGTGATATTTTTTTTATAAAGGAATGTAAACATGATTTTTGTTTATTTTATAATTTGTGAGAACTGACTATTATACTAAAACAAATTAGAAGGTTTATTTTCAGAAACAAAAGATCTTTGGGAGATCTTTTAGCACCTCCCAGTGCCTAAAGGGGCTACAAGAGAACAGGGGACAAACTTTCTAAAGACACAGGTGGGTCAAGGGGTAGAGATTTTAAATTAAAAGAGCTTCAGATTAGCTAGAAGGAAGAGTTTTTTAGGGTGAGAGTGGTGAGACACTGGAACAGGCTGCCTGGAGAGGTGGTGGGTGTCCCATCTGTGGAAACACTCAAGATCCCACTGGCTGGGGCTCTGAGCAACCTGGTGTGGCTGCAGATGTCCCTGATTATTGCAGGGCTGTGGGTGACCTTCAAAGGCCCCTGCTGACCCAGAGCATTCTAGGATTCTGTGATATTTCTGTCGGACACAATGTCAGAGGTGCATGAGAATGACTAATGCAGACGAGTGGGAGAAAAACTTGAATAATTGATGTCAATGAAAAGTAGGTATATTCAGGTTTTTCTTTGGTTTTTGGCAAAAGTTCTCTCATAAAGGAAAGACAGTGCCTTTGACTGCAAAACAGCTTGAAGGGAAAAAATGGGGATCTAAAAATATTTCAAAAGCAGCTCATGGGGTGGTGGGTGGTGTGCTCCTGGGCAAACTCATCCCTGCTCTGTGCTTGCTGTGGGTCACCCAGCACCTGCCATAGGAACTTGCCGCTGGCATGGGGGCAGTTCCTTGGGAAGGCTCTTCCTGCCAGAATCTCTTCCCTTCCTCTTCTTAAAACGGGGCATCTTCTCACCTGCGCATTTACCTGCACAGCTTCTGCAGAGCCACTTTGTTCTTGCCTGTGATTCACTTCTGACTAGAGGTCAATGCCTCAAATTCGGTGGGGCCGATTGCCCACTTGGCACCTGATACCCCTGCAGCCCATCCCAGCTGCGTGCCCGGGTCTGTGGCTCAAAATGCAAACCCGCCGGTGCCCACTCTGCAGACTGACTCGGAGGGAGGAACTGCTGGATTGAATGGGCCAGGATCGTTCAGGGATCCATCCCGGCAGCCCTGAGGCCACCAGTGTCACTAATTTTTCAGGTATTTTGCCAATGCAAATCAGTAAAAGTTTTGATTTTTGAAAAGTTGATGTTAATGGTTTCCAGATTATTTAAATAATCTCCTAAAAAAAAAAAAATAAAAATTCTGTCTTCCAGGCTAGGAAGACAGAAGCAGAAAACTAGAATAGTGAAAGTTAAAAGCAAAACAACTTGGATTTTTTACCAAGAAATTGGTAAAAAATTGCGAAACAAAATTTCGCTTTATACAAATACAAGATTTCTTTAAAAAATATTTTGTTTATCCGGCCATTTTGATTTGATTATTGTTTTTATCTTTCAATGGCAAGTTATTTACTGTTTACTTTTCTCCCCATTGTGTGGCCCCAGGCCTTACTAAATGTGCTCTATTCAAACCCTGCTCTGAAGACAGAAATATTAATTTCCACATGGGCTTTTCTATAGAACTCATCACTATGGTAACTGAATGTTTCATAAACATTAATGAACTTATTTTCACTGTGCTGCAGTGAGGCATTGGGTGGTAGCATTATCCCCATTTCATGATGAAGAACTGAGGCAGAAAGAGATTAAGTACAAAAGTATTCACTAATTTTAAGTTCCCCATCTGAGATGCATGGTCTGATTTTTCAGAGGACTTAGTTTGTTATCTGTTCAAAGCACAGCTCCCATTGCCTTCGCTTGCAGCTGTGAGTTCAAATTTCTTTGTGCTTTCTGTACTCGGATAGAGACTGCTTTAATCTTGAACATACATGGCCTTTTTAATTTCTTTTCCTCAATATAATCAGAAGGAATTGAAACTTGCTAGCTCCTGGCCACATATTTTTTTTCTACGTATTACCTGAAATGACAATGGTTTGCATAATTTTATCCAAACAGCAATACATAGCTTTAGTGTTACTATTAAAATAATTTATAAGATACTAACTTAACTTCTCAAAGATTAGAAAAGCATCTGCTCTGGTAGAGTTCAATTTTTTGTTTTCAGGAAAGAGAGCAAAACTCCTGGGAGGCCCCTTTTTTGAGGATAACCAGAGAGCTACTGATACAAACAGCTAAAGTGGAATTGTGGATTTTTTATGCAGAGTCACTAATTAAAAAAAATGAATCCTACCCTCCCTGAAAGCCAAGACATCAAACAAACTAGATGTATTAGTTACATTGCTATATGGGATTTTTCCAGCAGGTGAATCAAGTATCTTGTTTCAAACACACCTGGACTTTGCTGAAGTTTAGATTTGCTGTGGTGGACCCACAGACATATCCCAGCAGAGGAGGGAATCTATTAAAATTGTTTTCTGTCTTCCATCTTTAGGCAGGAGGGCTTTAGAGTGGCTTGGGGTATCTTGAAGAGCCAGCCCTTAATTTGCATCAGAATATGACACAGGATTTATAGATCCCCTCATGGTTTTGCAGGCTCCTCTTCCATTCTTTTCTTTTGACCTACAAGTTGCAAAAGTTTATAAATGCAAAGTCCGCTCTCAGGTCTTTCCCGAGATATTGAATCCTGGAGCAAATTTTTGTAGATGTTTTTCTGAAGCATTGATTCAGAAAGCAAGCACTGACCCCCTCTTAACCACAGAGGTGCAAACAGGCTGCTGCAATAACGTGTTGTTGAATTTTCCTTCCAGTGCCGAATGAGAGCTTGCCCTTTTCCTCAAATCTCTCCCTGATCGAGAGATGAGTGAGCTGGTAGCTACAATATCCAACAGCTTCACCAAGTTGAGAATGTGATGTCTGGGTAATAATGCTCAATTTTGCACACTTCAAATCCATTAGTAGCAATTACCTTACCTGAGGTGTTTTGAGTCAGTTTTAGTACAGCATTCTTGCAGTTGGTAGATAATGAACATAATAATGTATACAGCATTTTCAAGTCTCTGTTTTTAGCTACAATAATGCCATTAGGTTTCTATTTAGCAAATGTGTGCTTCACAGTAAAAGTTGAGACTTTTTTTGCTCCTGTTTTCCCTGCCATGATTACGATTGCATCTCAGGTCCTACTCTACGCAGCGCTGGCTTGCCTGAAAGAGCAGGCAAGTGTTTTATCCCCTGCACCTGTGCACAGGCAGCGAGGCCTGGCATGGTGAGAACAAAACAGGGCAGAGCCCTGGAGCAGCCTGCTGAGCCCCCCACGTGTGCCTGCACTCTGCTGTGTCCTGTTTGCCCAAGGGCTCGGGCTGCCCACACCCTGGCAGCACAGCAGCTGTCCTGCTCCCCTCTGACGCTGCTGGGGGATCCAGGGTGCTAAAGATGCAGGTGGGCTGCGTGGTGCTGAGAGAGGCAGGTGTGGCAGCACGTCTCACTAAGGGATGTCAGCTCAGACATCTGTGTCGGGGTCCTCGGGTATTGCAGATGTGCTGTGGCTCTCCTTCCCCTCTGAGCTTTTTTTTCTCCTCTCCAGAAAAAAAAAAAAGATTGTGCAGTCCATATGAGGAGTTGTAGCTGAGAAGAACTTAGCTTGGAGCTGGGTGATAATGAGGAGTGGATGGTAAAGAAGGGTGGCTGCAGTGAGTGTTGTCCCGTGCTTGCTTGTTTCCACAAGTCAGACAGCTCTGGTGTCAGTGGGATAACCCTGCCTTTGCTCTGGGTTGAGGATCACCCCAGTACTTCATCCTTAAAAGATCCCTCTTCATCCCTTGTCCTTGTAGTGAGATAATTATGAAAGCTTTGGATTGGGAGAACCAGTACTCCACCAGGTTTTCATTTTCTCTGACCATCGAAGGGAAAAATAAATCTGGTTTTGGACTATCATTTGAACCAAGTGACACTGCTAAGCTAACACACAGAGTTTTCTAAGAAATAAGACTTCTTTGATTGTATCTTTCCAAAGAATTCCTTACTAAAGGACGTGAAAGGGATGAGCAGATGAAATTGATGCCTCCTTTGTAGATGCCACTGCTATGGTCTCTGGCATTGATAGTATCAGCACCTTAAAAATAGTTTCAAAACGATACAGTGCTGCCTTCATATTAAACTGACTAACTCAAGAAGCAAGGAGTACTTGATCAGCTGCACAAAATATTTTGGGAAAGTAACTTGCGTTTGTTGTTGAGGTGTTTGGAGTAAGAGCTGAGAGATCCTTCTCTGTCTTAACCTGGAACGTGTGTACCTGTCTTTGCCAGACACACACCTTCTCTCCAGTTCTTTTGCTCTTACTTAGACGATGTTTTGAAAAGCAAACGGATCCTTCCGGCACTGAATTGATCCCCTTTCAGTTCCTCTGGCACAGCGATTCCGTGCCAGTCCCGTGCGAGCACCCGCTCGCTGCCGGGGCATCCCGCGCTGGTGGAGAGCGCTGAGAGCTGTGCTAGCGATGCTCAGCAGCCAAACCCGGCTGAATTTCAGCACCCCAGGACAAGGACAAAACGATGGAAAAGCGCCCGTCTGCGTGAAGCTAACAGAGTGCCGCAGGCTGTGGGGTTGAAGGGGAGCAGAGCCTGTGCCCCCTCCTCTGCTGCTGCCCCTGTGCCCTCCTGCAGCACCCCGTGCCCCTTCAGCCGGGGGTGACTGTCACCCTGCTGTCCCCCTGCTGTCCCCGGGGTCTGTCCCTTCAGCTGGGAGTGAATGTTACCCTGCTGTCACCCTGTGCTCCCCCTGTCCCTTCAGACAGGGGTGACTGTCACCCTGCTGTCCCCCTGCAGCATCCCCTGTCCCTTCAGCCGGGGGTGACTGTCACCCTGCTGTCCCCCTGCAGCATCCCCTGTCCCTTCAGCCGGGGGTGACTGTCACCCTGCTGTCACCCTGCTGTCCCTGGGGTCTGCCCCTTCATCCGGGGGTGACTGCCACCCTGGGGTCCCCTTGTGCTCCCCCTGCCCCTTCAGCCGGGTGTGACTGTCACCCCGATGTCCCCCTGTGGTCCCCTGCAGCATCCCCTGTCCCTTCATCCGGGGGTGACTGTCACCCTGCTGTCACCCCGCTGTCCCTGGGGTCTGCCCCTTCATCCGGGGGTGACTGTCACCCTGCTGGCCCCCTGCAGCACCCCCTGTCCCTTCATCCGGGGGTGACTGTCACCCTGCTGTCGCCCTGCTGTCACCCTGCTGTCCCCGGGGTCTGTCCCTTCAGCCGGGGATGAACGTCACCCCGATGTCCCCCTGTGATCCCCTGCAGCATCCCCTGTCCCTTCATCCGGGGGTGACTGTCCCCCCGCTGCCCCGGGGATGTGCAGGCAGATCTCATCACCCCGGCACAGCCCGCCCTGCCTGCTCCGCGTCCCCGTCCTCTTGGTTTCCATCACCTACCCCGGAATTAGCAACAGCACGTCGAGGTTAGTGGCAAATTCGGATACCCGAGCTGCACAGGGGAGGGTGAATAAAGGACAGTGGTTGTGTGCGGTATAAGCCGTTGCCTTAGACAATGCGTGACCTCTGAATTAAAAGACCAGGATTAGCAAAAAGCTTTTTTTTTTTGCATTATTGGGCCCATTTACAAAAAGATTTATCCCTAATTGTATGGTACCACAGAGCTTTAACTTGAGCACATATTGGTTTTGTAACCTGATCCCCACATAAATCATAGTTGGTGAGAGCAGAACAATTAGTGCCTTAATCTACTGGAACTACACAGTATCTTTAAATCGGAATTTTCCTGATCATTATGGGTATTACAAGAGTCAATTAATTTATATTTCACACAAAATGTAATTAAATCCCACGATAACCTGACTGTGAAATGAAGGGGGGGTGAGGAGAAGGGTGGGAAAATCCTTTCCTTATGGAGCTGCCATCAGCAGCAGACTGCCTCCTCTTCAATGCAGACGTTTTGGGGTGAGGGGTGTTGTTTCCCTGTTCTCTTCTGAGCAGCCTCGTGGTCACAAGAAACTTTTGCTGCCACGTACTTCCAGCCCAGCCTGCAAGAAAAGTGATCCAGGGTTGCTAACCCATTTAAGTGCTCAGGGAAGGGGAAGGCCTTGATGTTCCAAAGAGCCCAATGCCTGTAGTTGGTCACCTAAGGGAATCCACTTATGACTCTATTACCCAGTAAATTAGCAGAGTGGTTCAGTCAGGTATATTTATCATGAAGAGAACTGAAGATAATTAATACACTGCATTGAATGCAAATTGCACCCACAGCACTTATCTCATTTTCAATTAGCACAAATGTTACAGCACTGCAGGCTTGTTATGGTTTTACCATGGGCTGGGTAATTAATTTCTCTGAGCTACATATCAGACACCTGATAATGCCGTTTATTAATAAATGTCACCCCAGGTATCTGTTAGGAGAGGTAAATAAATGAAATGTTCAGTTGTCTGCCCTGTGCAAATCTATTCTTACACCTCATTGCATCTTTTCACTTGTTTGTTTATCAAGGAGAATGACTGCTGAGATTACAATGGCAAACAAAGGAATATGAGGAACAATAATCTGCACCCCAGGGCGGTGTTTCTCTGCTGATGGCAGGAGCCACATCACTGGCCCTTCCTGCCTGGGGCTGTGGCACGCTGAGGTTGCTGCCCAGGACCAACGAGAGGGGAAAAATCCTCACTTCCAAGGAATTTGCCGGCCACTTATGGGTGTTTATTTCTGTCTAACTCTGCGTGTTTCACCTGCACTGCTGCCTGTGGCAACTGTGCTCAACAGCTCCTGAGCAGATTTCTGTTTGTGTTTTGTCTTTCCTTCCAAAGCTTCAGGAAAGGAGGATGGGGTTGGGTTGTCCCCACTCCAGCGGGGCCATGGCCCCTGCTGGGGATGAGGGCACCTCCAGCTCCACCTCAGGGCATGGACTTTTTGGAGAACTCTCCTCTGGGAAAAAATAGTAAGGTTATAAGGAGAATGAAACAGCCACGTGCTTTTTGATCTGTTCCAGGTTTTGGGAGAGGAGTGGAGCAGGAGGTGGTGGGATTCTGCCAGCACAACAGTGGGGAAAACCAGGTGAGGTTTCCCTTAGTGGGGATGTGGGATGGTTGGGAAGAGCCATCTCCCCAGGCTCTGCTGTCTTCTGCTGGCTGGGTAGATCACATCTGGCAAACTTTGTGGCCAAATCCTCTTTTCCAACGTTTCAACACAAGTCTCATCACCTTTGAGAGGAAAGGTCCTTTGGTCTTTTTCTTCTTTTTTTTTTTTTTTTTCCTCTCTTTTGATTTTGGAGCCACACTAACAATAACAGTTGAAAATGCTCCAGCTAAGGTGAACTTTGGTGCTCCTTCTCCCCAAGGAAGACCACAAGCAGGTAGCTGCAGTGACTTTAAGCAAGCTTTGCATAATCTGTCTTATATCATGTTAGCCTGGTTAAATTAACACACCCTCCATTGTGTGAGTGCAATTTAGTTGACAGAGAGATGCTTTATGGTAGTGATTTCTTATAACACAAGTAGATTTGTACTGTATAAATACCCTGTCCTGGTGTACATTAGGAATTGTACTAGTTTGGATACAATGGCAAAATAAATATGCCTAACTGACCATTACATTGGTAAAAACCTCAATATGGAACAAGTGTCAGTATTTCTTGAAGGTAAAAAGTATTTACAGCATAAAAAATAGGTGCAATACCACACTCATTTTCCCAGATATAAACATACTTAAGAAGAACTATATTATGAGTGACTTTTAAGTTAGCTGTTGGGGAAGAAACCTGTGGGGAAGAACAAGAGACTGTTGCCACAATAATTTAATCAGTGTGAATTTCAGTGAAAAGTGCTTTTAAGCAAAGTGCTTTCATCCCTTACTCAGGTCTTCATTATATTTACAAGTTTTTGTACTGTAAATAATTTTCATGTGCTTCCTGGTAGCATGACTGCCATCTTACCATCATCTGCTGTGATTTTTTCAGATTTCAGGACTCAGAGATAGCTCAGTGTTTGGAGATGGGATTTACAATAATGCTTTAAAATACTGCAGCACTTGAAAAATCAATTTTAAAAAGCCTTATTTGGATTAAAGTTCAGAGAAGAACACATGATTTTAAAGGCCAAATAACCTGCTAACATCCTTTAAAACCATGTTTAATATGCTGAGAAGAATGTATAAACTCTCAGTTCAAACAATTATAATATCCCTCCTAAGGAACTGGCAAGGTATGGAATTAATGCAAACTCCTTATTTGAACTGGAACAGTATTTCCAATAAAAGTAGAAATGGTGAATGCTCTGTGAGTGAGACAGATCTGGTTTCTTTATTTAAACAACTGACCCCTTTTTTACACCTTTTTGAACAGGCCACTCTCATTGGTAGGAAGAGTGAAAGAACTCTTCACCCACATTGGAGAAAGCCAAAAGACATCTGAAAAAGTCCATCCTACAGAAAAGAATCCAAAACATTACACTCATTACAAAAATGATGGTAATGTTTATGTCAAGCCCTGTGAGAACAAGGCTTTCTTAAACCAAAACATCATGAAGAAACCGAATTAGAAACTTCAGGCTCAGGAAACCCAGACTACAGCTGGTGGCACTGGTGCTACCTGCAGAGAGAGCATCTCCCATGGGGAACAGGCACTGGAAAAGGTTTTTCTGGTGGAATCAAGCAGCACAACAAGGAGACTTTTACAAGGAGAGAGGCCCAGGGATGTTGTTGGTGTCTGAGGTCAGGAGTTCTGGTGGGGAATGAGCTCCTGTGGGTCATGCTCCCAACAGCAGCTCCCTGGGAGCCTTGCACCCATTCACCAGTTGCTCATGGATTCCTTCTCCCACCCTCCTGCTGAGGGAGGAGTGGGTGTCATGGAGCATCTTTTTTGTGAAAATCTCTCTGTTTCTGTGTTTCTGATGTTGTTATTTGTGCAAGTCCAAAATGCCCTCTGATGGAGGGGAAGTTTGGTGAAGGTTTGCACTCCCTGAAGGTGCTCAGTGGACAAGCTGAGGGCTCTGGACAGATGTGTGTGATTCTTTCTGCAGAGAGCTCATAGGGGCGGTGGAGTGAATCTGTCAAATGTTTCCTTGGCTGCAGCTTCATGCAGCGTTAGATGTGATGAGGATGATAAGAATGGAGACCATGAACTCAATTAGGAATTCCACAGGAAGCTGGTGCCAGGCCCAATGCCAGGTTTGATATGCCTTTGTCACTGAGGAGAGGCATTGCAGCAGTAAATGAACTTTTCTGAGCATGAATGCTGCGTGTTTGCATATTTCAAATGACTATAGTCCAGCTGAGAAGTGACATGGCCATGAATAACAGAGACAAGGTCATCACCTGCCAGGGTGGCACAGAGCCTCCTAACCAATGGAAAAGAAGTGTTTCTTGCAGAGGTTGCCATGGGAAAACTTAGCATCAGTAGCAAATCCAGGAGCACACCCAAACTGGGGAAATGCACCATCCAGCCAGGCACAGTGCACTCAGGTGACAAGCTCTTAGAGAAGCTTTTCCAGTCTCACATCTCTCTTACCTCTCTTTTGCTTGGATTTAACCAGCTGTTTTTCTTTCACTGCCATGTTGGTGGTAGCAGTGTGTGTGTGTATACAGAGAAATTTAGGTATAGCTGCATTTCCCCTGCCCATTTCTGGCAATTCAGTCCATGCCATATCACAGCAGCTTTGTGAGGAAACAGGGAGGCACCACAGGGAATACAGACCAGGAGTGCACAGGAGAGAGGAGCACAGTGCTGCAGGTAACCCTTCTTCACAAGTCAGGAGGTGTGTACCAGCAGGAATGATTCAAAATAATTTTAGTACATTTCCCTGGACTTCTGCCACCCAGCAGGCGAGACAGCAATATCTCATGGTTCATGCTGAAGTGAGGAGGATGAGGATGGATGCCTGCCCTCTCTCCACTGACAGGAGGGTCTCATCAATCAGTGCCACTTGAACAGCTCCAGTTCCATCTCCTGGCTTCAATCCAGATGTGACAGACCTAGAAGATTCACCTTTAGCATGTTTAGTTCAGGCTGCCCTTTGGCTAGAAACCATAGGAAATTTCCTGGTAACTGGGAACCCTCTTGGATATTGGTTAGGAAGGACTCATGTCCACGGGGTGGATTTTCTCAAGGCTAGGTGACAGTCAATTCCCAACATGTTGGTGCTGTTCCCCATCTTCCCTCTCTCAAGGCTTTGATCTGCTGGGTTGGGCTCTGGAACAACCTTGGGCACATGGCAGAGTGAGGAAGGCAGACAGCATTGCAGGTTAAATCCAGGACAGGGGTGAGCTCTGAGGTGCAGCTGCTGCAGCCACCAGCCCTGTCCTGTCAAAACACCTTTTCCTTTGATCAAAGGGGTGAGAGCACCTCCTAGGATTTTAAAATGAAGGCCATATGTAAGGAATGCCCACTTGTCCACTGCATTTTGCCCCAGCTTGCAGCACACTGAGCTGCTCCAGCTCTGCTTGGATGCTGTGGAGGCTGGGTGAGCCCAGAGCCTCTGTGCAGAGCAGTGTGTGCTCAAGTGCCTCAAGAAGAGAATTACAGAAAAGAGAAAGTCTATTTGCTGTCTCATTTGAGCTCCCTGTGGTTGTTTGTGTCCGTGGGTAAGATTTCTTCTGGCTCCCTGTTTCCTCCTGGCTGCTGGTGCTGTGGTGCAGGTCCATGGGGGTGGTGACTGCACCATCAGGCTGGGACCAAATGCACTTGGCACCGATCAAAAATAAACACAAATAGCCTGAACACACAGCAACTTTTTCCTTCCTACTTGTGGATCAATGTCAAAACCTCCGAGTCTTTATGTCTGAGTAGTTTTTCTGCAGCTATGTGTTAATTATGTGTTTATATTCCTACAAATGTGGATTTACATTTACCTGTGTTTCAAGATGATTAGTGGGTACCAAGCAACTGATTACACTTGCAGCCAATCTTGTGCCATTAACAGTGAAAAACGGCAGGCACTGTTGTTTCAAATCTCATTTGGTTTGGCAACGGTATGATGGTAAAAAATAACAGCTAAATCAATTGCTTGAATATACAGGGGTTTTTCACCTTCAGGCATCTTTATCAGCACAGCTTTGATTAATATCTGTGCACTGACTGGCATTTTCCTATTGCCATTAGAAAAAAATTTAATGGCTTGTTCACTGTTTTTCTCCAAGAGGTGGGTTTTGGAATTTTAAAAAAATAAAATTACCTAATGTTTATGTTTAGAGGAAGTCAGTCAGTGTTGATGATCCTCATATTTGACCCAGAATCTGAAGAATTATTTGAAAAGATCTGTGAGCTATTTAGTTTTCTAAATTACAATATTATGTTTATTTTTATTTAACAAACAAAAATTCCAGCAAAGTATTGTTTGCCCTATTACAAACAGGTCAGAGCTCACAATAAGCACACATGTAATGAAGGTAAACTAATATTAGCCAGCAGAGGAAAGGGTCAAATGTTTAACCTGAAACTGATTTCTTGGTTAAAACATGCAGTCAAACAAAGAGAGTAATGAAATTTTTACTTCTTGTAGAGAATTGTTTCAACTTGAGGAAAAAAGTAAAAAAAAAATGGCAAAAAAATCTGTTTCATTTCAGGATTTCTAAATATTCCAACATGTTCTACAATGAAATACTTTGAGTTCACAACTAAAAATGTTATTTAATTTTCAAAATTCCTTCCAGTTTATTAAAAAAATAAAAGTAAAATGAAAGAGATTAAATATAAATTAAACTATTTTGAGTGAATAATTTTTTTTACTGGAATGGTATAATTTTCTTTTTTTTTTTTTAGCTAATGCTTTTTTTTTTTTTTAAACAAAGGAAAACTTCTGGAAACTTTTGGGTCAAAGCAACTAATGATCACGTATTATGTTTTGATTTGACTTTGATTAGATTTGGCTGCTTACAGCCCCTTGAACAAAGCTTGAAGGGAGAAATGTCCATGTCAAGTTTCCCAGTTCCCAGAAGCAGATGAAACGTTCTGGCTGTTGGGACCAGGTAAGAGTCAGTGGAATGGTGGGGATTTCACTTCCTCTGGGCTCAGGAGATGTGCAGTTCAAGAAAAAATGTGGTGCAGGATCTGTCCTGGGGCAGCAGATCCTGGGAATCACAAAAAAAAAAAAAAAATCACAAAAAATCTCAGCAGGCTGAGATTCTTCCCTGGGCTTGCTGCAGCTGAATCTGTGCTATAAGAAAATTACCTTGACCCTGTAGTGTGTGCACTTCTTCCCTACTGCCAACGGTTTTAAGGTCCTTGCAATCCTGCTCAGTGCTCTGGGTATCACACTTCACCACCTAAGGAGTTTTTTTTTTTTTTTTTTTGGGTAATCTTTGCTCTGGCAAGGAAGCAGAGGTTGTTGTAGTGAAGACGAGGTGGGGGTGGGGAGGTTCTCAATCAGCAAGTGATCTGAGAATAAAGAAAGGTTACCTGCTTGTTTGTCAACAGGGTGAAGTAAATAAGAGTTAAAAAAATCGGAGACACCAGTCAAAGGCAATCAAATATGTATTTAATTAAAGCAAACATAAAAATTAAAGTTACATGTTGAATCAATAAACAGCACTTTTTTCTACATGCATTTTGAACAAGACAGATCAGAATCTTGCATGATGAAGACATAATGTGTCATAATAATTAGGAACACAGACAAAAGAACAGCTAATCAACATGCAAATTTATGCAGTTCTGGCGATTCAGATGAGGCAGATTTCTACCTCTTTTTTTGCTTGATTCATCTTCATTGCTAATCATCTGAAGGCTGCCAAATGTTCACTGACACTAATGTATTATAGGTCAAGAGAGGCAGGTCTTCACCTATTACCCCACAAACAATATGCTTTCCTTCCCTGTTTCCTCTTCAGGATTTTCAGCAATTACTGCCAGATGCAATCAGACTCCTTGAATAGGAGCAACTGGGGCTTGTTTGTGGCTTGGATTCATTAGAATCAGGAGGATGAAGAAAGGAATAAATTACTTAATTGCACAAAAAAGTTGCAGCCAAAGTGATGGTGAGAGAAGCTGATTGTGTAGTTGCGTATTAGGCCACTCTTGGAATGGAGGATCTTAGAATAGCTGGTAGTTTGGCCTTCCTGATTCAGACAGATTTGGGTGTCCTCCAAAACAGATGGCTCCACACACCATCTATTCTTCTCTTTGTCAGGTTTTACCATTTATTTGATCTTGTTCATCTATGATGCTAGTTGTATTAGATGTAACACAAATATGCATTCAGATCATATCCATTTAGTCTTGCATCCCAACTTTTATTCTTTTAGCCTTGTTTGATGAGATGATCAAGTTGAACAAAGCCCCTGTTGTCCTGTTCCTGCACAACATCCATACAGAAAACACCAAAACCCGTGACTAAAGCCTCGTGCAGACAAAAAAAAACCCTCCTGTGTCACAGGTTTTAAAGGTTTATTCCTCCCCATTTTACCAAGCAGCTCCCAGCTCTGACAAATGATAACCAGACACAACAAATAGTTAATTTTTATTTGATCCCATAGAAGCAAACATTTGCATATGCCCAAGCAAAACTGCCCCCTCCCATCCTTATGCTGAGACCCCTGTTCAGATATTCTCTTCAGGTTCCAGGCCATGTGTTATGCTTGTGGGTGGTCTTAAGATCTTAAAGAAAAGCTTTGCTCTGTGAAGTCATGCAGCACTGTATGTAATTAAGAGGCTTTTTTTCCTCTTTTTTTTTTTTTTTTTTCCCCCCTAACTCCCTCTACGTTTCCCGATTTCATTGTTGTTGCAAACGCTCATCACTTTGTGGAAGAGTTGCCTTTCAGGTGATGGTTGACACTAACTCTGTCCAGATGAGATGTGTGGGCAGGGATTCCCTCCCCAGTGACCTGCAGGGCACGGGGCTGCAGGCAGCACTGCTCACTCCCAGGGGCTGGAGTGGGGTCACACATCCTCCTGGGGGAAGGCTGTGCTGCTCTCCGAGCCTTTGTAGGGCAGCTGCTCTTGCTCTCTCCTCTGGGGCAGTTGGGGTATCCCTTGTTTGCCTGATAATTGTGGGGATCTGTGCTCAGAGAGGTCTTTATGCAATGTGACACGGTCCTGGGTGACAATGAACTTTCAGGGTCTGTAGTCATTCATCTTTTGGCCCAACATCTGCTGCAACCTCACAGATGCCCAGGAGTGATACTTCACCCTGCAATCATGCTTTCATCTTGAGTGCACAGCACAGGATTTTTGAGTACCTTTGAAGCCAAAATTGGAGGTTGTAAAAGTCTTTAACATTCCTCGAAGTGAAATGAAACACCCATGGCAATGGCAGTGTAGTTGCAATGCTGCAGGGAGAGCTCAAGCTCACAATTTCCAAGGAGATAAACTGGAGACACACCTCTTGCCAAGGCTGGCATCTAACAACTGTTTGCACTGCCCCTGGGGTGACAGCCATTCCAAGGATCCTACCTCCTGTAGATTTTTAGAGGCCATGTGTTGATACAGGTTCATGGGGATGGTGTGCCCTTCAGATGGTAACTTTTGGGACTGAAGCTGATGGGATTTTTAGGCCAGAATCTCTGCTGCACAGCTGCCAGTGTCCTTCTTGTCATCCTCTCCCTCCCCTCAGCCCCTCCACAGTGCCCATGGACCACTGTGCCTTTGCTCCCAAGGTTTCCCCACTCCTGCCCTGTGCCAAGGGGAAGGAGCATCACGCCCCAGGGGAGAATTGGGACCCAACTGTTGGCTCCCCTTGCCCTGGGCAGGGCAAATCCTGTGCCAGGATCATTTCCCCTTCCTGTCAGTGAAGACAGAGGGCTAGTTATGCTGGAAAAGCAAAAGTGATGCTCGGTTCCATGCACTGCTTTCATTCCCATGAGCAAGTGTGGTTTTTATTTGGGGTGTTTCACAGGGCACCAGTGAACACAATTTATTGCAAGTCTTGGAGGCTTAATTTTACTGCTGTGTCACTAGGGGGAGATTCTTGAAGGCATAAATGCATTTAAGTGCTTACTCTCTTGAAAGTCAACAGGAGTTACACATCTAAATGGCTTTTGTGTGTGAGGGAAGTACTGTGAAATGGGTAGAGCCCACATATCTGTTGCAAGTGATAAAGAAAGCCAATGGGTGAGGCTACACTGAACTGATTTTCTGTGGGTTTTTTGTTTTTCTTTTTTTGCTTTTTTTCGTGTTTTTTTTTGTTGTTTTGTTTTTTTAAGTTGCTTTCACATCCTTCATTTCTCACAGGCTGGGAATTGGTTTGTTACAAAGCACCGAGATACCTCATCTCCTCAGTCAAAATCCTCCTAGATAGTTTTGTGATAAGAAGACTGAGAAAATCCACACAAGGAACTTGTCTTTGTACAGATGATACCTGGCTGCTTTTCTGTCTAAAGTTATAGAGATTCAAGAGCTGATGATGTCTTACAAAGGCTCCCTCTATCCGAGGGTCCCCTAGGCAAGGCGGGGGGAGATTTGCTTTGACAGGCTTTAAAGTCTGTGTAATCTCTTGCAGAATGGCCTCTGCTTTCACAGCTCCTCATGTTGCACCATGTCCTGATTTCTACACTTGCATTTGTCAATGGAACATTGCCTGGGCTTGGGTGAACCGGGCTCAGTCTGAGGAGGGCTGCTCACTTTGGGTATTTACCACTTTTTATTCTGCTGTGAGACGATCCCAAGGCACAGAGTATTATCAATAGCACCTGAGTGAGTGACTGAACTGTTCTGAATGGAAGCATGGGGGAAGGTGGAGGATGCAAATGAATACTCTTGTGTGCCTGGAAGGCAAGAAGCACTGGCAAAGCTCTGGGCAATTCCAAGGCCGTTTGTGCCAGCACTGGTGGAAGAGGTATGGACACAGTGGGAAGCAAAAGGCCTCTGCACTGTGCATGCTGTAAATGGTGCTTTCACTAGATCTGCACACCTATGGCACCTGTGGCCATCTGCATTTGCTGTCAGCAGGACCCTTTAAATGCTACAGTTTCCTATCAGAGATGTGGGCTTAGAAAATGGACCTTTCTGTGTGGAATGAGCATGGCTTTGGGCAGCCTAGCATCCTTGTATGTGTGCTAAATGGAGGTTAAAAAGGTTGCTGTGCTGTTGTGTCAGGAGTGGCAGACGTCACCTGGCTGGTCTCTGAAGGCTCTTGAGGAACTTCTGCCCATTGGTGAACTCATTCGTTCTGACAGACTATTACCTCCTTTGTTTTGACATATTTTCACTCTCCTCTTAATGTTTCCTGTTTTCATGAATCTTGCCCTTCTGCTGCATTTTCCTGTGTGTGTTTTTTTTCTCCCAGATGTTGTGTGGCTGGCTATTTCAGTAACTCTTTGCGTACTACAGAGCTGAAAAAAAAAAAAAAAAATAAAGGCAAGTGGAAAAACCCCATGCTGGAATGATAGAGTATTTTCCATGCTCATGTCACACGCTGGCTGAAACGTGTTCAACTGATACACTAAATATCTATCTAAAATACTGCCACACAAAGGGCTTAATTATTGTATCCATTCAGGGTATGAGTTGGCATCTGCTACTTTGAAAAGCAAAAGGCTCTTTTAAAATAGCAGTGATTTGCTGGCAAAGATGGATTTAATATTTGTTTGGTGCTTGAACCTGTTTAGGCACAGGTTTGTTTGATACAGGCAGTTTAGGACTGTAGACTTTAATGGAAAAACATGATGTACT
This sequence comes from Sitta carolinensis, assembly GCA_032173965.1. NCBI lineage: Eukaryota > Metazoa > Chordata > Aves > Passeriformes > Sittidae > Sitta > Sitta carolinensis. The sequence continues at coordinate 1,383,595 of JAVUNC010000019.1, forward strand.
TATTAAATGGCCAAAATACAGAGGCATAGGGCAGGATGTTTGAAGATGCACACAGCAGCTCTTATTCTAACTTCTGAAAGTCAGGTTATCTATTAAGGTGACTAACTCTGTATTTCTGCTCTTGAAAATATCAGCCTGCCTCGCAAAGCTCAGCCATGCCAACTCTTTGCTTACCAAAGTAATTATATCTATATCCAAGCAGACTTATCAGGGTCAGGTTCTCTTCCTGTATGGCATAGTTTATATGTGGTATATCCTGGTGCTAGTGTGTAGTGACTGTGCCTGGAGCTGAAATGGGATGAGCTCCTTAGTTTTACATACCTGTAATGCTTGTGCTTGACAGCTCCTTGCTGAGAGCTTTGCAAAGGTAGGCACATCTAAGCCTGGGTCCTAAGCTACAGAGGTTTTGCCAATTTACCTCTGAGATTTAGTTGCCATGAATATGTGTCAAGTCAAATTTCACATTGGAAAGGGATAACTAATGTAAAAACCAGGTTACTTAGAACTGACAGCAACTATCTTTGTCATGGTTCTGTCAGCCTTCTCAGTTCTGCAAGTGAACAGTTTCTGACTAAATGCCCTTGAAGCATGTTTCTTCCTCTACTTCACACACTTTACGGGTGGATGTCACTTGCTGAAGCATTTGTAGTGTCTACAAGCGCACTTGGGAAGATTTTCTCCAAATCCCAGTGTTGGAGTAACACTTTAACTGGTATATACATACTTGGGAAATGTGGTGAATACCCTGCTGTTCTTCCAAGGACCTGGGCTGTGAAAAACGTGCTGCCTTTGAACAGGCTGGACAAGGTTGAGTCCATTGTAAGGGCTGTCATGTTCTTATTGCAGCTAGATTCTCTGCTTGCCATGCATCCAAAGTTTGACCCATGTCTCTGCTACTTTTCCAGTGCATCTGCTCCTGGTTAGAGAAACTGTGTCTGCCCCAACCTCTCTGCCACTTCAGTAGCTTGGTAATGTCCTCAACTGAAGATGGGCATAAGTGACCCCTGAGAAAAACCTTGCCACAGGAAAAGGTCCCAGAATTTCTTCTTAATCTTCTTCTGTGGACTGCTCAGGATGCTGAGGATCAGAGGAATTCAACCTATAAATGCAATTAAATTCTTCACAGCAGAAACTGTCCTTTCAAATGTGTTGTTGGTGGATGGTGACATTCAGTCCTTTGCCCATGGAGCTGGGAGCTGAATTCAAGAGAAGAACCCCAGGCTGTGAGACACTGGGAACTTGTGACATGCAGGGCTGTTCAGGGTGGCTTGCAGTGTGCCCCAGAGATGGAGCACTTGGGAAAAAGGATTTCAAAGTTCTTGATTTAAACCATGTCACAGATGGTTTGCAGGACAATGAGAGTCTCCCAAAATCTCTTGTTACTTTTTTGTGCTTTGAAAATGCCACCTGATGCTGTCCAGTGATTGGGGTGCCATCAAGCAGTCACCTGATCCCTTTTCTAGATGGGATTGGTGGATGAGTTAGGAAATCCAGGAGTTTGGACCCTTGATGGCAGCAAAGTCTTCTTCTCTTTGAATGTATGTATAACATGTTTTCTATGCCCTCTTAGAAGACAATGGTACCTGGGATTTCTTTCAGATCCAGATGGAAAGCTTTTGTTAAAAGGAGTGGTAATGAGGCTTAGTAAGATTTGTTTTTTGTTAAGAAAAGATCATCTGGCGCTTGCTTTTGGAGCTGGTTGCTCATGAAGGTTTCTAATTCAGGGTCTTAATTTTTGTAAAGAGTGAATTACAAGAAGTCAGAAGAATGATGCGAAGAGCATTTAATAATGCACATTCACAAAGAAGTGGTGTAACTACATTAATTAGGCAAGTCTTGCGTAAAGATGCAATGTAATTATATATTTGAGACAGTTAATTAGGGAGCTACTTGGAAATTTCAGTGAATATTAAGGTAATTATACATAAATACTATAACCATTAAGACTGCACCCATAATGAAAGCAATAACTAATTACATAAATAACAGCATACTTATGTTTTTACATTACCAATACCTAACAATACTTCCTCTCTTTTCCTGCTCTCTTTGCCATGCAAATGACAAAACTTCATTTTCTCATTCAGATATTCTTGCAAATTGTTGAGGAAACAATGAACTTTCCTCCTGTCCTCTTTCTCTAGAGAAGACTGGACCACAGGAGTTATGCACACCTAGCAGGAATACAGTCAAGCATTCTGCACAGGTCTGCTGGTCACACGCAGAGCTTTTGGTGGCTTCTCTTGGATTTCATACCAACCTGGCTCTGAGAAGTTTAATAAAGCAATGGTCTAGCTGTAAGGATAATGTTTTAGACTGCTCAGGCAGCTTTGGGTGGATCAGTACTGAGGGTTGGGTGAATGGCTCTCATAGAAATGGTGCCCTGCATTTCCTAGTGTTGGACCTGTAGGCAAATGCCAGACCTTCACTAAAACATTTCCTAAACATTTCCTAAAACATTTCCTACTGTTTAATTCTGTCAGGGGTTGGGGTATCTGCTGTCATGTTCACCTAAATCTACTGGCTTCCAGTGACAAGTGTGTCAACCCTTACTGCGTTTTGCACATTGCTGTGGTTTTTCCAAGCTACCTCAGCAAGATTTTAACTCAGGCTCTTTAAACCCTGAACAACTACTGTGCTGAGAGCTTTATACAAGGGGCAGCCTTACTGACTCAGCTGAAAATCAGAATTGTTGCTTCTTAACACACTTACTGAGTCAATAATAGTTTCTAGCAACTCTCACCTAGGGATCTAAAAGTCTCAGGATGAGTCTGTGATTATGTGCACTATCATGATGGAGACTTTGCAGAAAGGGAAACTGAGGCACAAAGAGCTCAGATGACTTACCCAATGTCATGAAGGACATCCAGAGTCCCACTGTAAGTCTCTGTGCTCTGTTTCAGTCAAAGTCATCCTCTCTCCTGGCAGAAGGACGTGGTTGGTACATGGTTTGGGGTCTAGTGATGGGACTTTTCCTTCTCTTTGTTAATCTTGTCTGAATAATTAAATTGACCTGGTGAGACAGTGGAGTTCACAAAGGAATGTAATTTTCAGCCAGTTGTCCATATTATTATGCTTCCATTAACATCAGGAGCAGCACACTGACAAGGCCCATAGCAGCATGGGCTCAGTGCACCTTTGTAATTTTGAAGTTGGTGTCCTGCAGAACACAAAGTCATAACTAGAGAGAGGCTGGCACCTGGGATTTGCTGAGGCAAAGTTAAAAATTATTTAGGACAACACAATGAATTTTGCTATACTCTCATTGCACACTCCAGGGCAAATAGCTGTATGCAACCAAATGATGTTTTCTTAGCTCAGCAAGAGTGACCAGTGATACTTCCTGCCATAAACTTCAAAACATGTCAAAGGCTGGTGGGACATCTCAACTTATTTTGATTCTAGATGAATAGTGTCCTAATTTTGAGATGGCAAATCCTTTCAATCTCTGTAAGTTGTCTTATTGTTATGGGTTTACATAACGGCTCATGTGCCAAGGCAGGTCAGGTCTTATATTTTTTTTTTTTGCATGTAGTAATGTCACTAAGTTTTTAAGCTCTTTGTTTCTAGCAGAGTGAGATTAGGGGCAGCTGACCTTTTTTGACATTATAATACATGGACACTGAACTTTGTGTAGATCTGTTGGAAGAAAGATTAATTAATGAATGCTGTAACAGGAGATACCTACCAAAGATAAATTGTGCTACATTGCTATAAATAGATTTCCCTGAGTCTGTGACCAAGAGAAATATAGTAGTTCTAGTTCATCAAGATTTCTATAAAATGTTTAATACAGTGGTATACAAAAGAAAACAATTTGAGCTAGAGAAGATATGGCACAATAAACATAAAGAAATGGCTAAGGAAAGATTGCTGAAAACTGAGCTAAAAGAACTGCCAAGGGACAAGAACAGCAACTAGTAAAGTTTATTAATAATCAGTCTTTTGATCTATCAGAACATTTTTATTTGTAGTCACAGCAGAATATCTGTGCAAATACAAGGTCTATAAAGAGACAGAACGCTGAGAGGCCTTGACAGTTCAGAGAAGGACTGACCCTGACAACAGGAGAAATGGAAAACGGATAAAATGGAGCACTAATAAACCACAAGGTCATGCAGATGTTTTTTTGCTCTGAGCAGGAGGCTCATCAGCTGGAAGTAAGAGAGAAGTGTTTTGCTGAATCTCCCAGTGATTGACAAATGCTGCAGCTCTACAACAGCAGGGAAGGGAAGTGTTCCCTGAGATGTTCTCCTGGATGTTGCATTAGGGGAAGCATATCCAGGAAACATGTGGAATTCCTGACTGCTTTTGTACAAGGCACTGGGGACATCCAAAAAAAACCCCAGACTCCAGAAGAAGGGAAATTAAATTGAGATAGGAAATGGGGGATAAAGGACTGGGTCTTTAGTTTAGCAAAACTAAAACTGAGTAGAGGTATATTTCTCCCTATAAATATATTATCAGGGTGAGTGGTGAGAGAGCACTGGTTAAATTAGGGTGTATTGAATGCCATAGGAACAATTGATAGGAGCCAACTGAATAAATGTTCTTTGGAAAAGGAATGAAGGTTTTAATAATGTGAAGTTTTGGAGCAGCTTTCCAATAGGAGTCACAGGGGCAAGAAAGCTACTTGGTTTCAAGAAAAAACTTGAGAAATTTATCAATGAGATTGTGATGTTGTGATATCAATGAGATATGATGTGTCAGATGTAGCAGGGGATGACCTGGGAGGACTCTTCCAGTCCTATTTCCTATGTAAAACTATTCAACAGAGCCCCTGGTCTCCAGAGTATTTTTTTCTGTAAAAAAGACTTCAATAGCAAGCTAGGGAAAATGGCCTTTCCTTTGGATTCTTTGTTTGCCCTTATCTATACAGGAGACATAGATCTGATCAAAGTCCCAATGAATCTTGTGGTAGGTTGGATGCAGATCTCTATTATCTGTGTGACAATACCTTTTAGAGGTCCTGCTCATTATTGGGGCCCAGCTACTTTCCATGACCTGACTTTTATGATCCCAGTTCATCTCTTAGCTAAATTCATCTGAAACTGTTTCCTTGATGGCCCCTTCAATGTTTTACAGGTTTCTTACAGTTCTTGTATTCTTGTAACCTTCTGAGGTCCTTCAAAGCAAGCCAAACAATCTTCTACCTCTCACAGTGCCATCAGCCAGCCAAGCCCACGAGTGGATCCCTAATTCTCTGAGATAAGATCAATAGCCCCATCACCCTCTGCCATCCTGAAAAGATCTGGCAGCTGAAGTCTAGGTGTAGCAACTGAAAGGACTGTTAATAATGGAGGCTGACTGACAAAACCCTCAGGTGTGAAAGGAGATTCACCAGGAGCATGGTGTTCATGCACAGGGCTCACTGATTGACAGCCCCAGCAGGTTAGAGGTTACCCATGGAATACAGCCTTGATGGCCTAGGATGAGATGTTCCCCCTGACCCTTCTGTAAGCTGGGCATGCAAAGCCCTGCCTAACATATCATTAACTTGTGACACCGTGGTGATGGGATTAAGACCCAGAGGGCTTCATCTCTACCTTATTAAAGGCAATTAAAAGCTGCGTGACAGTTTTTAAAACTTGTTGATGTAAAGAAAGTTAGTGCCTGTCTTAGAGTGGCACAGTAAATAATTGTCTGGTTGCTTGGCTTCTCTTAATCTGCCCGTGCAGCTGTATATTATCATTATTTTGCTGCAAATACAGCTTTTCGATTTATCAACAAAAGAGCAGGTAAGGCTCTATGTAAACAATGATGAAGGACACTTCCAGGTTGGATTTTTTCCCATTTAGATTGCTGAGCATGAAAGAGGCAGAGGATTTTCAAAGCTGATGACATTATCTGTTAGATCTGTTTTTCAAAGTCTCATTACCCCCCAAATATGTTAACCCCAATTTTAGTTACTGTAAACTTCACCTGCTTAATTCATAGGGCAGGTGTTAACATCTCTCTCCACCTTCTTTATATGGAAAGGGATATTTATTCCTCCTTGGGTGCTCACCATTTTTAGAGCTGTACTGATTTGTGGCAAGAAGTTTCATATCTTTTGGCCTTCTGAATTCAAGGAAATGTGATTACTTCCAGAACAATACTGTGAGTGTGGAACTAGAAATAGCTCTCTTATGTGCTGCTTCTGCTAAAATCTCAATCTAAATTGGAAAGGATCGAACCCAACTATGTGCTCTAACTGGTTTCTCTCAAATATTTAGCGACTGTTCTTATGCTCCTACATAGCCTGATTAACTTCTCTGGCTGTGGCATCTCACTTTTCAGGCTGTGTTTCTGAACCACCTTCCTCACTTCTATTTTTCTGTGCAAATGTGCAATTAGGTGCTTTTTCATGAGAACTGGCTGTCAGGGTTTTGGGGGGACCTTATGTGTTGCGAGTTTTTCTTGATCTTGCAGGAGGCATGGTCAGTATTTTTTCTTTCAAGAGCTAATCTCAACTCTGTGGAGTGATGGGGTGGAGAAAAAAATCAACAGTGCATCTCCCAGAGAGACTTTTTCCCACTTGCTCCCCAGCAAGCAAGAGGCAAAAATGTCCCTGTATTTTCAGTGCATTTTCCCCAGGGTTACAGAGTTTATGCACTTGGCGTTGCTCGTGATTGCTTTCAGCCTAGCAAAGGACTCTCAGCTTTTGCCACTGCTGCGTTTCAGAGGGGCTGGTGGCTGTGGCAGCCTGCAGTGGCCTGTGTCTGCCTGAGCCCCTCCAGCTGTGCAGAGCTGGCTCCAGGACTGCTGCTGGTCCTGCCTTCTCCCAGCCCTGCAGAGGCTGTGGGACTGGGAGACGTCGCCTGTCATTTTAGCCTCTTGCCACTCCAAGGCAGACACTGCCTTACACTTGTAGTTTATACAGCCCCAAGCACAATGTCAGCATTACACATTAATTAATAATAGTGGCTTATATTGCTAATCACTTAATTATAAATTATGTCTGCTGGTTATGCCTGCCATCACATATTACTTTGTAGTTACATGGATACACACGTAGTGTATCTGGGCTTTTGTAAATCAGCTTGTAGTTGTTCAATGATACAAAGGCTATGCCAGCACATAAATCCCATGTAAACTGCTAATCATTTTTAAATGAAGACAAAGCAATCTGAGTTTTAAATCCATAATGCAAGAGAATTACAGAGCATGTGCCTGAAATTTAGGAAGAGAACTTGCTTTGCAGACGTTTCAATTGTAAGCAAAATTCTGACGTTATGCGCATTACATGGTATTTTACTGAAATCACACTCAGTGGCAGATTTGCATAAATGAATGTATTGTATTTTTTATAACTGTGAAAGCTTTAATTACCTAAACTCTAATTAGGCTTGCATTTTTTAGAAAACACAAGATATTAGCCTATTTTGTAGTTGGCTCAACTTTAATGTTTTCCCACATTTGTAACTCATACGTAATAAAATTCTATAAAAAACACAGGGAAAACACAGAGATGAAGACATCCCTGAAATTTCTGGAGCTGATTGGCTGTTTCTCCTCTTGGTGCATTTAAGCCTCAATGCACTGAAATATTCTTGAATGCTGCCCTGGAGCCAAAATCATACCTGACATAATTTTGCTGCAGACAGAATTGGTAGTGTCGCATCCAGGATAAATTTAAAGAAGTATGTTTTGATAATTTCTAGGAATAAAGATGTTGTGTGGAAGGGAGTTATTTTATAGTGGAATTTGTTTGTGTGTTCTTGCAACCCTTGCAGAGTTCTACAATGATTTTTGGTAGAGCAAGATGACAATATTGTCTGGGTACTTATCCTGCTGGGATTGCAACAAAGATTTGGGCACACAGCATGGATTTTTTTTTATCCCAATAGAACTTTCACATGGCCCTCAGTGAGTCACTGTGGTGCCTTTCATAAAGTGGGAAAAATTAACTGGATAAATACAACTACCATTAATTGTTATTGCCCCTTTTGCCTTGCCTGTGAGAGAAGTGCTAAAGCATCCTGGGTTAATCCTGCTGAATTTTCTCCTTTGCCTCCATAGGAACACGCCTCTTGTCTCTATGTTGGGCTGCCCAGATTTTGCCCTTTCCTGTGTGGCAGTTTCCTGAGTGTTTTTACCGTGTGGGCAGGCTGCTGTAACCTGCTCAAACAAAGCTATTTTTGCAGGCAATTGAGAAGGCAGTGCTGGATGAGAGCATCCAGCCCAGCGCTCACTGAGGATGTGCTGCTGGGAGTGTGCAGCACCTCTGTTCCCTCCTGCTGCTAAGGCAGGTCTACATGCTGTTGACATGCTCCTTGTGGTGTGGAGCCCTCCAGATGCTCAGGAGTGCTGCTTTTCTAAGTCAGAAGGAGGTGAAGATGCCTCACCTCTTGAAGGACTGTGTTGAGAGAAAAAAATCCTCCCGTTTTATTCTAGGTGCTGCTTGCAGCACCTGTCAGGTAGAACCAAACAGCACTGCAGCCCTACCATTTCCAGAATAGAAAAAAAAAAAAAGACTATTAATATCTCACCCATTATTACTACTGAGGGTTTGAGCTGTATTTTGTCAGGAGGAATGAAAAGGAGGAAAGGAACATCATGTTTATTTCCCTAATTTCTCCTCCCTTACTCTTTTTAATCCTTTAACATCTTGCAGCAGAAAGATTTGAGGAGTTCTACAAATGAACTGTTTAGATGAAAAGCAAGAGATGTAAACATCTACAGGTTGCATTTCTTGTTCTTAAACCTCAAGGCTCCCCTTTTAGAATGCTGACTGTGCCTTTCTTTTTAGTAATTATGGTGCTCTGGGAGACTTTCTCTGCAGCACTGCTGGGGATATGTCACAGTTTGTGTTGCTGCTTTTGTGCTAACACCAACTGGAGTGATGCAGAACACATTATTAAAAGTGCCTTTCTTCTTTCCTTACACATCATAATATTGTCCTAAACATTTTATTTTGAAGGCATGCAGATACCTGAGGTTGCAAAGGTATCACTCAAGCCTCTGTGGCAGGGAGTGTCAGTGATGCCAGCCCTAAATCCAGACAGTTCTGTGTGCCATCCCAGCCACCTCCACCATCTCTCTGGACCCTCTGCAGGCTCTGTGTGTGTTTGTGGCTGCCAGCTGCCATTCCTGCTGGATGTGCCTTCCTCCCACAGCCTGGGGTGCAGGAAATGGAGAGCTCTGTGGAGATGGTTTTGTTCCTCCAGCAGATGTTCCAAAGGTCTGAAAAGACCAGGCTGGTCTTCTGAGGTGGATGATGTGTGTGGATGCCTGCTGGGGCAAAAGTTCTTGATCCCCATTGAGCAACTGGGCCTTTTCATGGCAGCATTTTCTAGCCATGCACAGAAACAGAATTGTGGAAACTGGGCAAAATGTAATGCAATTGATTGATGTGCCAAAAGACTTCTGGGTGTTGTGAGGCTTATATCTTTGCCATGCAGGCGGGTTGTAGCTTTCCAAGCACTGTTGTGGGTCTGGTCCAGAAGCATTGAGTTTTCTACCAGTAAAATGCAGAAGGTGTCTTTATGTCCCCAAGTAGCTCAGTTATTGCACCCTATTATCAGATAAATAGTTAACCTAAAAAGGACAAAGAAAAGTTTGACAGTACCCCTTTCAGACTGCAAGTTGCTAGGAAAATATAATTACAACTTGGTGTGGGCTGTTTTGATGGGCAGAGAGGAAAAAAGGCAACATTTCAAAATTGTAGTTCATTTTTGAGGAGATGAATTTGTCATTTTTCCAAACTTGGTTCTGAGTGGCCCTGAGAAGCCAATAGGAACGACTGATCCCCAGGCTTTCTGAGACCAGACCCTAGGAGCTGCACCTGAGTCCCCTAAAAATGGAGGGTTCTGAGATCAGTGTGAGAAAACATTTTGGCAGAGTCCCCTGTGTCACACAGTGGGCTTGTGCTGAAGCCAGGGCCCAGCATCCTTTCTCCAAGTTCTCCTAACAATAAGAACAACCTCCTCAGCAATTGCCTTACAAAAGGTTTGAACATCAGGTTACCCAGAGACATGAGCAGATAGTAGAGCAGTGATGTACAAATGAAAGTCCTACACTTTGACCTCCAACCACATGAAGCCCCATTACAATAAATATCCAACAACACATCCCTTTCCACACCACATGGATGCTGCCTTAGGTACAAAGGTACTAAAATGACTGTTCCATGTAATAAAACATGGTGGGAGAAATTATGAAGTATAAAGTGAGGTTATTGCCTTCACTGCTAATTAAAGTTTACTGTATCTTCTTGCAGCTTTGTTTAATGGGCTCCTACGTATCATGGGGTGTTTCTTTAAAGAAATGAAAGAAAGCTCTTTTTAAGGTCACTCACTTGACCTCAATTCATTGTGTTGTGAATGCAGTATTGTAGTAGCACATATTGTGTGGGGTACAACACCATGTGCTGCTCCAAGACTCCTGTGGTAGCTGAGCACAAAGGGCTGCGTTAACGATGATGTGTCAGCCCCAGCTTTGAATTTCCTTGCTTGAGTGCTAGTTTTCATTACTGACACATAATACATGGTGTTAACCATTTCAGCACTGAGCTGTGCACAGGGACACACCACCGGTTGTGCTTGGAAATGGCCATTTCTGAAGTGCCAATGATCTGAGGTACAATTATTATTTTAGTACTTAATGGCTCCAATTAGGGCAAGTATTGTCAACTAGCACACAATGATCTCAGCACCACAGTGTGATATAACTATTACAATGAGTATCATAGCCTGATACTTATGTCACAGAGGGAATAAAAACCTTCAGGCTTTTTTTTTTTTTTTTTTTTTTTTCCTGATTTGGCAAAAAAAAAAATCAGTATTCTGAGGTTTTAACTTTGTTTCTTTGTATCTCCATTTCCTCATCAGATAAATTTTGTAAAGCTCTTTGAATATTGCTCGTACTTCATGTAACGTTTCCTACCACAAAAAAAAAATTCTTAGCAGTAACTCATACAGCTCTGTTCTTTGATGGCTAAATCCTTGCTTATTTTCTGTTTTCTCTTCAGTCCTTTTCCCAGTCTGCTAGCTGGGTCTAGATCCGTGTTTACATCATCCATCTCAAGCTGCAGCTGCTGTGGACTCTCTTGTTTGGTGGAACTCTGTTACTTTGGTATCTTGGCTCTTTATCTGGCTCGGGTTGCTTCCTCCTCAATACATGTTCCACTCATGAGGCGGGTGATCCAAAGCCCATTGAAGTAAATGGAAAAATTGCTGTTGATTAAATTATTTCACATCTGCACTCCCTGGCTCTACCAGCTTCTTCTATTGTCCACACATCCTGATTCACAAATGTTTTAAATGACAGCTTTAGGAACATGAAAGCCTTTGGGGCAACGGCCTAAAGAGACAGCAGAGGGTAAAATTTGTGAGCATTATAATGCTAGAGCTGTAGTGCTTCCATCAGTCAGTGCTGAGCACCAACTGAAAAGCCTGCTTCAGTCAGGCAAGGAAGGCTTGCATTTCACACACACAGGCACACAGGCAGCCCCCATCTCACAGGGCAGCTCAGCAGCAAGATTATTTCTTTCCAAGTGCAAACTGAGCATCAACTATGCTTGTCCTGCAGCCCTGGAGATCACAGTGGGAAAAGCTGGGAACGTGTGGAGGGAGGAAGCCAATTCCTGTAGCTGCCCTGCTGCCAGGGTCACAGATTCATGATTCACACCCTTCACTTGGGTGCTGCCCCAGTTGCTTCTTTAAAGTGGCTCCTTGTGGGGACCCTTGATAGGACAGGTGTAATTTGTACTGGAATTTCAATGGACTTCTCAAAATGGTTACAATGGCAGCGGGACGTGTCAGTAGACCTCATTTTCAGATGACAGCAGTGGAAATTCAAGTACACTTTCAAAATGAAGGGGCTGTTGACCAACATAATATTTGGAAGCAGTCAGGGTGCCATGTACAATTATGGCAACATTTGGTAAAGGTCCCATGCACTTAACTGCTCAACAGCTCAAATATCATTCCCAAGGTTTTCTCATTTGTTTTTTTTCCCCTCTTTCTCTCCTGTGCCCGCTGTCTCTGGAGCTGGACTATTATTCCAGGCACAAAGATCATGAGGTAATTACATACAGCCAGGCCCAGATGTGAGGAGAGAAATTCAGCACCATGAGCTCACCTGTTCTTCAGAGAAAGTTTATAAACATTTGGAAGCTGTTTAAAAGCATTTGCAAATCTTTTGATGTTCGTTGTCTTGTGTTAAGGCATGGATTCAGCTTTACCAATGGAACAGATGCTGGTTTGTGTGCCTGAATTATATAACTTTGTACCAAACCTTCCTGTTCATTACTAAAAGAATAGCAACATCATTAGAGTTATAGTTACCAAGGAAACCAGTTTATCATAATTGGTTATCCTTGTTTCATTCTTTCTTCAGTCTCTTTCTGTTCTCTGTCCTGTGGCTCCTGACTGTTTTTCCCCCTGGTTAAAAGATATGATAACCTGCTGTCAGACTGCCTAACTTGTTGAGCCCCATCTCAATAGAGAGGGATATACCTTGCCTGCAAAAATTTAAATCAGCTTTTCATCTTTCTCCACTTTAGTTTTTGGGGTTCTCAGGGGTATCTGTCAGTTTATGGTGCCTAAGTTATTGAGAAGTGACTTGGATTTCTAGTATTTCCAAATTCATGTCCTGCCATTCAAAACACAATCAAGGACAAGAGGAAGCAATTCTTGGCTAACAGTAGGAATTAGCTTCCCTGAAATGTTTAAAATGATCAAGGAAAAGAAGATGCAATATCCTGTGGTAGAGGAAGGAAAGGACTTGGCTTTCTTTTCCAGGACCTTGAGGCATTTCTTTTCTACAGCAGTTGTCAGATTGTGTTGGGTGTCTTTGGTCCTGATTTCCTACCCATGTAGCAGGTGTAAGCCGTGCCATTGATGAGATCAATGACATTATTTGCACAAACAGAGTGAAACACTTGGTTCTGTGAAGGCTGATGGGAATGCTGCCTTTCCTTGAATCCCCCTGCACTGTCATTTTATTAAGATAGGTGAAAGCTTTAGCTTTAACTGAATGTCACATCAATTTTATTATGTCTGTAGGCGTCTTTGTTTTTAAAATTCATGACAAGTTCCTTGCAATACATTTTTACTACATTACAGCCACCTGTTCTACCTTGGTGGGTGGCTGTAAATCTGGACTGTCCTTTCATGTGCATGAATGATTGTTTCTTTACGCAGCATATTAGGAGCTTCCAAAATATATTCATAGCCTGGACCATTCTGGGGGGACATGTGCATGTTTTATGGATCAGCTTTCCTTCCCTGCTACCACAAAAGCATCACCTGGGGTCTCAAAGAAAAACCTCTTGTCCTTGCCATGGACCACCACGTGCATTTTATCCATTCCTAGCCACAGAAAGTTCACTTGTCCTGTATGCTGACATCAAAACAGTTTGCTCCTAGATCAGCTTCAAATAAATAATTCAGATTGGTGCAATTCTTGACATGCCTTTGCATTTTATTGTCAATATCTGGCTTACCCAAAGAATGTCCAGCACAGATATTATGTGTTAGGAAGACATGCAAGCTTAGCATCCCCTTGGTGTTTCTGGGGTTGGATTCAGCTTCCATGGAGCTGCAGACAGATTGGGGCAGGACTACACTTGTTCCTGAAGGGAAGCTCACTTCACACTGCAATTGTCTTGTGGGAGTGAATGTGAATGAATGTGGATGTTGAATGTGAACTCAGGATGACCAGCCTCCTGTCCCTCTTGTCTGGGTCAGGCTTGGACCAACCACCTCACATTCTATGTGCCTTGGTTTCCTAATTTTCAACTGGAGATACTGATATTGGATATTTGCTCTCTCCTTTTTTCCCTCCTGTCAGCTTAATTGCTACTCTTCATGGTGGTGTTACACCTGAAAATTCTTGTAAAGCTGTTGGTTTCAATACTGTAGCTTTCTGACGCTGTTCAAGTGCCAAAGGCCTAAAAGATAAATTAATTTATTTAATGGGATGAATTACAAATAAACTAACTCAATACATTATTAGACCCCTGGCTTGATTTCAGGTAGGGCTTGTTTTGTTCATGTCCAATGGAAGCTCCTGGGGGTGGAACCTTCTCCCTCTGTATATTTGTTTATAAGAGCTTAAAATAATATCATTATGCAGGGGTTGTCCAGTTCCTTGTACAATATTGTAGCACAAATTCGTGGGCCACATAGACGGCTTGTGATGATCGAAAGCAGTCTCAAGAGTCAATGCTGCAGGCTAGTCTTTTATTAATCTCCTGCAAAATGAGGTCCCACAGCAGCAAATCACCCAGTGCTGACACATTTAGTGCCTGTCTCCCCAGTTCACATAAGGGGAAGGGCTCAGCATCCCCATTTCTGAGAGAGCGAGGTGCAGCCCGTGCTGTGCCTAAGGAAGAGGTTGGGATTGCCAAGAGCACCAGATGAGACATTGATGAAATCCTGGGAGCGCCTGTGTACTTCTGCTGGTGTGGATTGTAAATCACAGTAAGGGATGTCGATGCTTTAATTATGTGTATGTGATGGTCTATGTGTTTGTGCTTGTGGGTTTTTTATAAGTACGGTAAATGGAGAAGAGAATCTGGCCTGGCTCTGAGGCTGCTGCTGCTACTGGCGAGGCAGGAGAGCATTTTGGCAAAGCAGTATATTTATTTTTTTTAAACCTCCCTCCACAGCCCCTCCTGCTGTACTATATTTTTCTTTTTTTTTTTTTTTTCCTGGGTTTTTTGTGTTCCTTATCTGAGGTGCTGCTGGGACTGGCTGCGTGCTGCAGCTTAGCGAGCTCTTTCCCATTTATCTGGTGTGGTTCCCAACCTATGATTTAACCGTGGTGTGTGCAACAGAAAGAGAAAAAACAATGTTTGATCTGCTAAAACGTACCTTAAGAGCAAACACACACACATTGATGAAGGTATCAGCTGGGTTCTGCCCACAGTTATGTCAAACAAAGTATGCTAGGAAGTGCCAACTTTCCTTTTGTGCTGTGACACCAAGCGCTGCCAAAAGATATTAAAAAGCTTGCGTGAACTAGGTGATGGCAGCTGTAACTATCTAAGTTATTGCCTGGCAGCTGTAATGCTTCTTCAGTGCTGCTGGCTGCTTTTTATATTTGGTTCCCCATTTGTTTGCCCTTATTCTAGCAACCGATACCACCAAAGCAGGCAATCAGTGTGTTACAGCACATGGCCACTTGCTACTGCAAAATAGGCAGCTTAGTAGTGGCAATTGAGAGACTCTCATGCAGCAGCTGATATAAGTCATATTTCTTTTGGAAGAGAACCAACCTAGCTGCTTTTTTTTTTTTTTTCTTTTTTTTTTTTTCTTTTTCTTTTTTTTTTTTTTTTTTTTTTTTTTTTGTTGTTATGTGTCAGTGTGAATCCAAGAAACCTTAGATCCTTAGATGAGCTGATGGCAAAAGGCAAACACACACACACACATGCAAGTCCACACAGACATTCACACACACACACACACACACAAAAATGCAGAGCTTTCCGTGTTCTTTCCGTGTTGGCTCTAAATGTGCTAGAACAATATAGCCAGCTCCCAGCCCCTGCCAATCCTACATCTGCTCTCTAAAACCTCCAGCAAATAAGAATTACTGTGGGGTTGTTTAACCAACGCTTACAATATACACACTTTTCATTTCTCCGTCGCTCCTATCCGTACCCTGGTGGCAAAGGTTTGAGAGATAATGGAGAATGATACCCACTGGGCACTTGCTTTCTCAGTGCTGGGAGGTGGGCAGTAGCCACCCAGATCTCTCTGCTTGGCATGATTTGGGGCAATATAAAATGTTTTTCATTGCTGTGAGCTTTTGGGAAATTGTCTGTACAGTGGGGAGTGGGTTTCTGCTGCTTTTAGGTTTGGTTGGTTTCTTTTTTCCTGAGGGGAGGGCTTTATATTGCGTGTTTTTCTTTTGAGCTTCCTCTTTTCAGTCATCTCTTAAACAATTCCTACCATCCATGGATACAATATTTCTGGGAGACATGATGTTTCTTTTATCCTTTCTCAGACTAGTTTTGAATGTCCTGCAACATGATAATATTTTCACAGCATGGTCAACCTCAGAGCAATTTCTTCAGCATGGAAAATTGACTGAAGTCGTAGTTGCATCTTGCAGAGGATAGGGGTAGAAGATCTCAGTGGAGCTTTTAGATTTTTCTTCCTTTTCTGTTTAGGCTCAGCTGTTACAGAGACCTGAGACAATTGCATGTTGTCTCACAGTAATAAGACACCATAATAATTCTTTCCACCAAAGAGTCCCAAAGCATTCATGAGTGTTTAATTACCTATTCCATTTCACAGATGAGGATGCTGAAATGCAGAGCAGTTAAGTGATGTGACAAAGGACACCTAGGTATTTGATAATGTAACTTGAAAAAGAAACATCATGTTATTAATCCATTTTGAAACACAGAGACTGGACTGTGCTTACCATGATTGTGATTAAAGAAATCTGCATTGCTTCAGTCTTGCCTCCAAATTAATTGCTTAACTGTTGTTTTTTACCCTCCTAGTATGCTGTGAGTTTGAAAATCCCCAGTTAACTCTGAATCTATTTTGTCTGTGTATTTTGCAAGAAAAATCATCACTATTATTTCAAAATGCTGGAGAGGTTTGCAGAAAGTGCTGTAAATGGTAGGGTGTTGGTAGGACTAGGGGGAGACTCACATCTGGCATTACAGATTATATCAATCCTATAGTGAGAACTGTGGTGCTAGGAAAAACCTGTGTTAACCTTCTAAATATTCTGATAGTTTCTCCCTGTAAGGAGAGACCTCTGGAAAAACATAATTCCTACCTTCTCTTGCAGAATTCATACCTGCCTGCAGTAGTGAACCATGCCAAGGAAGAGGGGGTTTATTTTGAGAATTCAGATGAGTTCTGCTAGTTCAAAGTTCTCCTGGTCTAGGTGGAAACCTGTGCATGCACAATAATCTCACGTGGAAAGTCTGGCATAACTTGAGAAGAGAAATCACCTGTGGGGTTTGTGAAGCAGCCCTAAGAATCAACCTCATGCCCGTCATCTTCCAGGGGGTTTTCTTTGCTGAAACAAGCTGACCTGTTCTCTAATTGCCCCAGCACTTGCTTTTTTCCTGTTCCTTTTGTGGCTAGAAAGCAATGCTCATGAGTCAGATGTGTGTGTGGGCAAGAGCTCCCACAAACACCAGTGGGATGAGCCTGAGTCCTGCAGACTGCAGAGAGGTTACCCTTTATACCCCACACACCTCAGGGAGGCTGGGAACACCCACCATGGGCTCTCAAAACACTCCTTGACCTCTTGGTGTTCTTGACTGCCTGCAGAGAACGTGTTCTTCTTGTTCTGTCCCTCTAGAATGTCTCATCAGTGGAGTACTCCACCTGGAGCACTGGGTGCAGCCCTGGTGTTCCCAGCAGGAGGGACATGGATCTGTTGGGCAAGTCCAGAGGAGACTTCGAGCTGATCAGGGTCATGGAGCACTTCTCCTAGGAGAAAAGGCTGAGAGAATTGGGATTCTGAACAGGAGGGATGGTTCAGCCTGGAGAGGAGAAGGCTTGGGGGTGACCTAACTGTGACCTTCCAGTACCTGAACAGAGCCTACAAGAGCTATGAGAGGGATTTTTCACAAGAGCCTGTAGAGCCAGGATGAGGGGAAATGGAGTCAAACTGAAAGGCAGGAGGTTAAGATCAGAGAGCAGGAGGAATTTCTTTGCTGTGAGGGTGGTGAGGCACTGGAAGAGGTTGCCCAGAGAGCTGTGGATACCCCATCCCTGGCAGTGTTCAAGGACAGGCTGGATAGAGTTCTTGAGCAATGTGGTCTAGAGGAAGGTGTCCCAGAATTGGAATGAGATGGTCTTTAGGGTCCCTTCCAACCCAAACCACTCCATGACTCTGTGATTACCACTCTCACCTTAGAGACCTGAGGCTCCTGCTATGTATTTAGAGTTGGTCACCCACAATTGCTGGTCTGTTAATCAAATCTTGTCTGAGAGGCTTTTAAAGTAGTATCCTATCATCTACCTTAATTACCTAAAAGAAGGTGCTTGGTAGGAAACAATTACCTTGTTTAGGTTTGGCTCCTTTGTCTTCTTTTTGGCATTGTTGGTTTCTCTGTGATTATAGAACAATCCAAATCAACTTTCACCAGTATTTGCCATTGCTGAATGCAAAATATATTACTTGGAGCCTCTTGTATCTCCATTTCTTTTTCTCAAATAATACCACAAAATCAAACATACGAGTGCTTTCTCCTGACACACTCACATAATTTTCAACTCCAATACAATATCCTTTTTTTTTTTTTTTTTGTTTGTTTTATTTTGCTTTTTTTGGAGGCTGATTTGAGCCAATCCTTTCCTCAAGAAATGCGTGTGTGTGTGTAATGGAAATGCTGACAGACCCTTAACTATAACAGCACGAAAGGCGCCACTAAAATAACAGTGGAACAGATGCTGTCACCACTGCCCCTGGTGGGGAAAGAAGATGAAACAGAAGGGCATTAGAGTTGGTGGATGGCAAATTAATCCTATTGTAGTAGCAGCTGCAGCCACCAAGATGCTGCATTCATGCTTAGACACTTCCAGTACACCAAGCTCTAGTAGGGGTGGTTGGAAAGGATGAGGCAATGAAAGGTCACTGGAGCTGTTTATATCTGAACAAGAACAACAATAATAATCATAAAAAATGCTGGTGTATGTTCTCTACTGTGACTAGGCTCTTTTTTTGCTGTGGCAACCCAATCTATCAATCTGGCATTTTGAGGCTCCCAGTATTTCTCGAATGATGAAGTGTAATGGCAGTGTCATTTTTGTTTTCTTTTACCCCTGCACCCGAGCTTCCACATGCTGAAACTCTGATTTTAGATCTCTCTTTTATGCTTATATTATCAGGGGAAAAAAAAAAAAAAAATCACTGTGATTTTTAAACAGTGAGTAAGAAAGTTATAATTTTCATTCCTAAGACAATCTGGTTGATTTTGTGGGGGTGCTGTGGAAATTGAAACTCAGAAAGATCTGTGACCTTAAATGGTTGGATTAAAGAAAGGAATCTTGTTTCCAATGAAGTAGATGGTGTAAATCAGAATTTTAGGGGCTCAATTTATCACTGCAGGATTTTTTTTTTGGTGAAAACTTGTTGGAGGGAGCTGTTCAAACAATAACTTGTGTAAGCCAAAGCTGGCATCTAGCAATTCTTAAGGTCTGAATGAAAGTGCTTTTTTTTTTTTTTTTCTTTCCCCTTCACAGTACATGTTGCCAAGAAAACAAGGAGTAGTTGCTTTAAGCATTTACAAATGGTAATGCACCAACAGCTGGTCTCAATCCAACTGAGCTATTGTAGGGGTATTAAAAAGACAGGCCAGAGTTTGAGATCTACTGCCAACCTCCCTTGTGGAGTTAGGGAACATTTTACTTGGAAAAAAAAGGTCTTCTCTTCCTGCAGAGATCCACGGCTGTATTCTCTGCAGAGCCTGAGCCCTGCCTGGCAGAGTAGGCAAAAATACATCGGTAGGCCAAATGCTTCATTGACATGAAAGTGTAGAATCTAATAGGTCTCCAGCTAGATTATTTCTCTCAGCCTAATATTATAGTCTTCATCTGTGTTTTTCACATTTCGTTTGCTAGATGAAGAGTTCTTTCATGTGGCTATGATTTTTATAAATTTTCTTGCTTTCCTAGAAAAATCTTTTGACTAAGTGAGTGTAATACCAGTATTAAGGAAGTGAAGTTAATTCTTCTGAACTGAAGGATTGTTCTAAAGGGGGTTTAATCTGAAAGATTTTTCTGCTTTCTGGAAAAAGCATTCACGATCTTTTCCCCATCCTGCAGGAATTGTAAAATATTATTTGGCTTCTGGGTTTGTAGGTAACTATAATACTTTTTTTGAATATAATTACAGATGAACTATGTTTACAGCAAATGTCCTAGAGAGGGCAATAAAAATTATTATTTTTCATGCTAAAGGCCTCTGCTATTAGCAATACATTTTATATATGCTACCTTTTCTGAATAGAAATGCAACGTTTGGCTTTTGCCTGAAAGATAAATGAACCCATTTGTCGATGTGGCACACTTGAGCTGGACATTTATGTGAAATAAAAGGGGCCAAATTAATTGTAAAACAAAACACCCCCTCTAACAAAAACAGGCAAACAAACCATCACATGGGCAAATGTGAAAAATTCACCTTTTTCTTTCTTTCTAGAGATATTTGCATTTCAAGGATGTTCACAGAGAGTGGCACGATGCCCACTTGTTTAGGTTTGTGTGTGTGCATTTATTTATTTTTTTTTTTATACAATCATATGGCTTGGTTCTGTTTTCCAGATCTTGTCTGAGAGCTGCTATTTGAAATAAAAATGTTTGTATCCATTTCCTCATTAATCATTGTAATACAACCTGCTGCAGCTAAATGACAAAACAGATGCAACGATGAAAATTAAAAGTGATGGATACTTATCTTTGGCTATAAAAGCTGCTAACAATTTAGAGAACTAGAGTGCCTTTTGGAGCTAGAATGCAGCAAATGAGAGAACAATAATGGGGCTAAAGAGTTTACTGTTTGTAAACCAGATAACTGTGGGGAGGCTGCATTGCTGTCTAGCACCTGTTTTATGTGGTTTGTCTTCTCTATTGAGTAAGATCAAGTGAGGTATTATTTTAAAGTCTGATATGTACAGCATTGTTGGGACTGGATGTAACCTAACCCCAACAAAACTGCTGGAAACATGACCTTGCTTTTGTATGGTGTTCTGAACTTGAAAACGGGCCTCTTTCTTTTTTCTCTGCCACACACAGGGGCTTGGCTTGTGAACTTTTCCCTGCAAAATGGGGTCCTTTTCCCCAGTGAGAGCAGACCTATCCTCACATGAAACATGCTTCTGAAATGTCAGACCCTAAATCTGAATTCCTTACCTTTTTTTTTTTTTTTTTTGAGAAAATGCCATTTTTTTCAAAGCATTTTGTTGGGATACTCACCCTGGAGGGTGTAAAAATACAAGGGTCAGAGTCTTAGGGTGAAAATATTTATGGCAGCTCCCTTGGGAGCTCCATTCTTGGATGCACTAAGAAATATTCTCTCATCCATCTCCATCTGCTCTCCTGCTGCAGCTGGGACTCTTGGAGGTTGCTCTGTGCTGTGCCTGTGATTTGATTGTACACTCCCAAAATGCTTATGTACAGCTCTGACAGTGCAATCAAACCCTCCAGGTGCACCAGTGATTGTCCTGCATGGACACTTTGGAATGCACGAGGAAGATGTGCAAATACTTCACATGCCCCCACATTTGAGAGGGTCTGGGATCTCAGAATCAAGGAATATTCTGGGTTGGAAGGGAGCCACGTGGATCGTCAAATCCCAACTCCTGGACCTGCACAGGACATCCCTTTCTAAACTTTCTAAGCTTCTGACTGCATTGTATTTAATAGTCCCTCATGGAATTTTTCTCCATTAATTTTTCTAGAACCCATTTATATCTTCTGGCTTCACTCTGTGACAGCAAATATCAGAATTTGTGTTGCACGAAGAATAATTTATTTTTTTTTTAATTTTCTATCTGATAATTTCATTGAGTGGCCTCAACTCTTTGTATTGACATGATAATTCCCTGTCCACTTTCTTACTATCATTCATACTTTTGTAAACTTTATCACATCCCTCTTCTGCTGTATTTTTTTCCAGTCTGATGAGCTACAGTCTCATTCCTTAATGCAAAAAAAAAAAGCTCTCCTGTGCCTATGGTCAGCTATTCCACCCCTCTTCATAACATTCCACCCCTCTTCATAAATTTGTATACATTCTGTGCTCTGAGATAGAGACTAGAAATATTCTAGATGCAAGTGCACTGTGGATTTATGCAGCAAGATTTTTTTTTTTTTTCCATTCTGTTTTTCTCTCTTTTTCTTCCCTAAAAGCCCCTCTGGGCATTTCTGACAGCAGTTGGCACTCAGGTGCCCTTTTCTAATCATTCCAAGTGCCTCCAACTCTCCTGAGCAGTGCTGCTCACTGGGTACCTGTAACTAGAGCTGTATTTCCCCACATGTGTTATTATTTGCAAAATTATTTGCCATTTGCCACCACTGAATTTCATCTTAGCTCATGGCATCCTTCAGCAGCTCTTCACAACTCAGCTCTGGCTGCTCTGGACACTGCTGGATTACCAGCAAACTTTGTCACCTCCCAGGTGGATTAGGAACATGGTGAAGAACGTGCTTAGAACCTTTTTCCATTGGGAAACCCAATTGTGCAGTTTGGTTTCTGCTGTTAATTTCTTATTCTGGGAATGCTTGGCTTCACTGCAAGTGGATTTGTTCACACTGCTTTGACCCAGTGCTGTCTTAGTCCATATGCTCATTGAATACTTCAAATAATTTGTGAGGCATGGCTCCTTTTTGCAGAAACTGCTGGATCTTTCCCCTAAATATCACATGTGTTTACTAATTGTATTCATTATGTTGGTGTCTAGCAATTGATCTGCTGCAGAGGTCAGGTTTCCTGATCTCTCCTTCTCTCAATCTTCTATGGACCCCTTTAGGAAACACACCAATATTTTCACATTTTTTGCCTATTCTTTCTTCAGATGCTGAGGGAGAATTGAGATTTTGGTTACAGGCCTCCCTCCATCTTAGTGACATCTTTGTTTTGGAGCTCTTGAATTGTATTTTCTAATCCAAGTGACTGCTTAATATTCATTTATTGATTTATTCTAAGGACTCTTCAACTCACTTTTTATTTCTAGTTTAATCTTTTTCTCACTTTCTTTAATAATCTTACACAAGCTTGGCTGGGACAGCAGCTCCTGGGCTCTGAAGGCCTGGAAAACAGGAGGTGTTGTCCCACATAAATTGGGAATCTTCTGGACAATTTCTGGGCAACTCTGCTTTTAAGGGTAGTGATTACTGCAAATACTTCATTATTCTTGGCAAGGTCTCCTGTCAGCCTTTCTGTATTTCTGGGGGATTTTGTAACCTCACATTCTGCTTGTGCCCTTCAGGAGAAATTATGTGTATCACAAAATGCTGTTTTGTCTTTTCAAAATACCTCAGCTGGGGCTAGAACATAATCTCTTACTTTTTGTTTATTTTTTCATCATGGATATTTTAATGCCTGTGTCTTTTCCCAACACTGCTGGAGAAACCAGGGTATTTTTTTCATCAAACACTTCTCCAGTAAGTGAGGAGTATCTCCTGTTTTGGGGTTTAATTCTGTTCCTTCTCTAGGCTGTCTTTACAGAATTATTAACTATCTCTCTGTGAACAGAGCTCATTTAAATAAGCAAGAGATCTGCACTGTTAGGTGTTTTGTATTTGTTTACATTGCACTGGTGTGAGATGGATTTTTTACACCCCACTGATATTCCACTCTTGGACTTTGCACATGTTACATTACACGAGGAAAAGCAAATTTTTGAAACAAACTCCCCATCAGTTTCAACTTGGCTTCTACAGTTATTTTCACTCCTAAGCAAATGCTGCTCGGATTTAAATCAGTTGTACACAATTCCCAGCATCATCATCCTGATCTTCCTGCTTCATTTAGGGATCCTGATGGAAATGCAGTTGGCTGCTCCTGGTGCAGTTAGACAGGACCCAATCATCCTGAAGACACATCTTTTGGCAGAGCCACTGACCTCAGTAAATCAGGATGTCTCTGATGTCGGTGGACTGATGATCCACGTTTCCACATTGATCAAATATCTCCTTATAGCTGTACTTGACACCAAGCAAAGTCACTTTGTAACATACCCTTAAAAAGTGATGCATCTTGCCAAATAGTTTTATGTTATTAAGGATTTCTAAAAATTCCCCCTGCATTTGACTGATTTTGATTACCAGTCCAGACATTCTGTACTGAGTACATCAGGCACATTATCACATTTCTTGGGCCAATCTCTCACTAGATAAAAATGGATAGTGAAAAGCTTAAATATTTTTTTTTTAATTATTATTCTTTGTATTTTTTTTTTATTCTGCAAAGATTTGATCTTAAATTAAGCTTGCACAGCTTGAAATATCATATCCCATGCATTAACTCTTTGTGATACCCCATGGGAGTTAAAGACTTAGACAATATTGCCTGATATCAATTAGGCAATTGATCAATTAACAATATCATTTAGTTTTTTTGTTCTGCAATAATGCCTATGAAAATAAGTGAAATATTTCTGTTTCTTAGGATGTCTTTACTAAATGTTTCTCAGTGCTGAAAGGAATGCTTTGACTGTCAGATGAGCAATTCTTCATGCAACTTTTTTTGCACTCCCAATCCCAAATGACAAAAGGAAATGCTTCCAGCTGTATCCAGTGCCACATAAAGAGCATAAATCTCAGGCTGGTAAGAAAAGAACTTCTCTCCCTGCAAGATCACTCTTGGACTTGTTTAGGCTTCCCCAAAGCTTCTTCAGAGCCTGTAAACAGGTCTTCTTTTGCCTTGAAATTGCTCTTTCTAACCTTGGTAATTTACACATTCAGCTCCTGACAAGTGCTTTGGCCTAAGGGATTCTCTGCCAGTAACTCTGAGACTTTTAAAAGTAGGCAAGTCTGCCTGTCTCCATACAGCCATAGGAATGGGGAGGAATTGAAATTAAGTGATTTCCAAGGGAAAATTCTGGTGACAATATTGATACTCATAGTTCCCTGGCTTTCAGTCTTGAATTGGATCTGTGAGCAATTCTTCCTCTGTCCTGTAGTTGTGCTATCCTGGCTAAAAAAGAGGCCAAACCATGAACCTGAATCTCAACTTCCCCAGAAGTCAGGAAGTAGCTTGTGGATTCTCTCTTAAATACCTCCAGTGTGAAGTAAAATATAAATGGATCTCCAAAGAGTAGCTTGAGTTTTTATTTTCTCTACTCGTTTTTATTTGTACTATTTTTTTCTGATCTCCATCTGAACCATTTGATGTTTGCAAGTCCAGAGAGGGGCTGGAAGAAGTGAACAGTAGCTTGGTCACCAACCAGTGACTGACAGTTGTGATGAGAAAAATTCTGATGATAACTCTTCAGCTGGGCAGCCTTGGAGGAAAAACAGATGAAATCACTTTGGCTAAAATGGATGTCTGTAGCTTCATTAAATCTCTCACAAAGGAACAAACCCTCGCCTGATAGTTTTTACAAAGGCAGGAACAGCCAGAATGCCAAGAGCAAGCTCAGTCCAGACCAACACTTCAATGGCATTTCAGGGCAGAATTGCTGATTCCCTCCTTGTGCTGCAAGAATCGAGAGCAATCAAAGTCTCAGGCTTAGAATATTTTTTAATATATATTTTTTTCCCCCTATTCCCCTCCAATAGAATGCTGGATTTGAAAGTGCAGCTTTCAGAGAGCAGTGAAGCTGGCATCCACACAGTGCATTGTGCTGCCAGTCCTTTTGGATGCAGCAACTCGTGTGCCTCCTCCTGCCTCACGAGCTGGGGCTCTCTCTGTTGATCTCTGCTGTGACAATGATATCACCAGTTGCCATCCCACCCTATTTGATTTGGAGTTATAAGAACCAGCAGATTGGAAAAAAAAAAAAAAAAACCAAACCCAAGTAAATGTCAGCTCTCTGGACTTAAAATGAATCCTTTCTTCTGAGGATCTCATTTTTATAGAATTAGATGTTCTCATCTCACAAGTAGGAGGCATCACTAGTTGAGCAGCTTGCCTGGGAGAATACCTGAAAAGTTTTGTCTCTGAGAACAGATTCACCCACACTGTGTGCTAGCCAAATAGCTGTTCTTGTCCAGAAGTTCTCTGAGCTGGGGCCTGATGAGTCCAAATTATGAATCCAGTAAAATAACTTTTACTGTTGTAGGGCAGCTTTTTAGAGGAAAGCAGCTGCCTTTGATCAATGTGAGACTTATGATTAGGAGCTTAGGACCTTTGAAAATCAAGACATCTGCTAGTATATAGCATCCTGTGCTCAAATACAGATTACACTGGCTTGGGGTCTCCAACTCAGCTGCACAACAATTCTCGTGTGCTCTACCAGTGATAAATGTGCTAACAAGGAGATAGAAAACTACATCTCCTACAGATCCTTTGCTGTTGTATTTCTGAACCTGGGCAGCTCCTTCATCTCTCTGGTTCCTCATGGATTCAACCATTCCATCATGATATTTCTTTCCCCTGTTATTTGCAGACTTTGTTCTTCCCTAGGCTGCTGGTTACCCACAGTTACACATGATCTACCTGTTGGGCTTTGGGTTTCTGCTGTTCTTCTTCTCTGATAATTCCTCTCCCTCCCTCTTTCTCCCTGGGCAGTTTCCTTGGCTGGTCCTTTCTCTTTTGCATCTTTCCTCCTCTGTTTTTGTGCTGTGCATCTCTCCATCCTCCCTGCCTTCACCCTGGATATATCCTGTGCCTTCAGCCTGGTTTCTGAGGGGGGCTGAGCCACGGTGATGGCACATTTCTTACAGAACCCCACAGTAGCTCAGATGTCTGCCAAAGTCTCCCCAGGTGCACTGGGAAAGCTGAGGAAGGCACTGGAGCAGGAGGAGATCTCTTTGAGCAGAAAGCTGGAGGGCAGCTAGCTGATGTCTGTGGTACCAGAGATCTGCAAGCTCTGTGTCTCCTGAGAGCACCCACTGAACCCCAGCTAAACCATTTTGGATTCTCACACTTCCAACGTGCAGCAGCCCAGAAAGCGGGTTAGGCAGAGGATTTTGGAAAATGCTCTGAATAAATGAACTTGTATAATTAACAAATAAACTTTTCCACCAACTTGCCAATAACCCACTTCATTTTCCTGCAGCGGTTTCCGAGGTCAGCTGCAAAAATAGTCATTTCACTTGAACCTGCTCCTGATAAGCTTTTTTCTCTCATTAATTTTATGGTATTTTCTCTGGTCCCTGGTCTCTGTCCTTTCTCAGTACAGCCTGTTAGCTTGGATGGTATTTGCAGGGCTGCATATAAACAGCTGAGCTAATCTATGAGCTTAGGTAGTGAGAGCAGTTTTTACAGATCACTCTGCTACCTTCCCAGAGCTAACATATTCTCTCTCTCTCTCTCTCTCTCTCTCTCTCTCTCTCTCTCTCTCTCTCTTTATTTGTTCTTTTACAGGTGTGTTAACCCTGGGAAACTGTTTCTTGTTCCTATGCTTGATCACTGAGGGTTATCTTGAGTATTTCTCCTTACAGAACTGCTGTGCCCCATCCTTGTCTCCACACCAATCTCTGAAGTTTCTTTCAGGCTGTTCTAATGGCTGGCTTCATATTTCTCTTCCTTCAAAACTCCTCTGAGAATTCACTTCACTGACTCTTTAATGACAGGTAAAGTAATTAACCTACTAATAAAAGTAATTAATAACAAAAACCTAAACCATGTTTTATATTCTGAAAACTGGCCATAATCAGACTAACCACTTGCTGATTTTCATCCTGTATTTCTGCGTTGTCCATTCTTGTCTCATCTAATCTACATCATGGCTGACTCCACACTTACTTCTGTGTATTTTTCTGTGTTATTAATGCGCATGGGATTCCTGACAATGCAGCATGTACATGTGATTTGGAAAATATATGCATGTGAATATTGCCTTCCAACTGAACCAGATCCAGAGAGAGAGACATGGGAGGCAGATCTCCTGCTCCCTCAGCTAGTGTGTGTATGCAAAGCACCAGACTGAAGGAGCAGCTCTATTACTGCTTGCTCAAAGCAGCAGAGACTCTGTCATACATAATACAGAGACATCATCACTAATATAAAACACTGCTGGGGAGAAGGGACACATGGGCGGGCCAAGATGGCAGATGGCTTTTAGTGGCATGCTGCTTTCAGTTCTTCTACCTTTGTAATTTGTGCAATTTAAAGCTTTTGGTGGCTGTTCTTAGTCTGCTGTCCACTGGCCCTTGTGGGAGTTTTTGTTGTCGTGTGAGAATGCAGTGTATTTTTAGAGAGGGGCACAGCCAATGGTGAGTGCTGTGTTCTCCTGGTGCCCGGTGTTACAAAGGCAGCCCAGTCAAGAATGGCTTTGATGATCAGCTGGTTGCTGAAGAATTGATGAAAATAGCAGTTGTCCCAGCCACAGCAGCTCTGCTCTGGTGTGCTGCAGGGTTTTGTGGTTGCTCTGTGAGGCACCAGAGCTGAGGTGGGAAAGCTCTCTGGCAGCTAAGGAGGGGTGGTGGACATGAAATATTCCTCAAAGAGAGGCAGGGTGTAAGTGGGGAGAGGGATGGATGAGAGCATCTTCCTTCCTTTGCATAGTGATGGGGAAATTCTTTGAGGGGGCAGAAACATGAGGGAGCCTTCCTGTGCTTTAGGAATGGGGTTTAGGAAATCTGGGGCTCCTTCTGGCCCTGGTGTGTGGCTTGGCCCAGTAGTGGAAGCACAGAAGTGCTTTTAAGGGACCCACTGCAGAAGGGAGGAGCAGGAAATGGTGGAAATTTTGTGAGGCACCCTATCTTCTGCTCTAATTTCTAGACTGAAGAAATTAAAAAAAGCTTGGGGTAGGTTTCACGGATGCTTCTGAACTAGAAAGAAGCCCAAGATGCAAAGCCTGCTATTTGGATCTCTCTCACTTTCTTCTTGTTTTTTTTTTGGTTTTTTTTTTGCAACCCTTCTGAATTTTTTGATACTTTGCTTCCACCTCTGATTTTTATCTTTTATTTATGTGAGGCCCTGCCTAATTACAGCAGGAAAAATCAGCTCAGCTAAGCATAAGCTTTGTTGTACTGCAGTGTGGTTTTAACCTTTACACAGTGTGCATTTCCAAGGCAGCTTTACCATCAAATGGTAATTACATAGGTAAAAATGCATATGCATGCTACCAAGTGTAGCACTTGTTCTGAAAAGCCAATGCTCAAGCAAGAAGTCTTGCCAAGGACTTTGGTTGCATTTCTGTTGCTGAGTGGGGTCAAACCATGAGAAATATCAAGAACTTCTCTTCAGACTCACAGCTCAGAGGGATTCTGAAATAACCTTTCATATGTATGTTAGTTCTTTTGAGCTCAGATGATTTTTCAGCCTGGGCCCTAGGTACCAGATGAATTCCTGAAATTAGTTTAGAAATTTTCTAGGCACATTTTTGGATTAATTTTTAGATTCCAGCTTACTGTATTTTTATCCATTTCCTATAATCTCAATGTACATTATAAGTGGATTTTTTAAAATCAGAATTTGAGTGAACATGAGGCAGGAGTGTAACAGCTTATTTTCAACTCTATTTTCAGGAGTTGTTATAATTCACAATGCATACAGTAGCTATAAAAAGACACATTATATTTTCAAGGTCTGTCACATTATTTACAACGGGAGAACACAAAAACTCCCTGATGTTTCCTGATAAACAGTCAGAGCCAGGAGCACTGCTGAACAACGGGTTAGGTACCTCAGGTGCACAACCAGCTTCAGGTGGAGTAAGAAGCCAAGGGTAGAGAAACATACTCTTTTTAGAGGACAAGAAGGTGCTCCAATATCTGCAGTTTCAAATGCTGGAGTCTATGGGTTAACAGAAACATTTCTGGTATTATGTGGTCTACCACTGCTACCTTCCAGGCAGTCAGTCATCTAAGCAAAATTTCCACATGGCTGGCTGCTGAAAAACACAATGCCCCTTAGCCTAGGGTGAATCCTAGTTTTGTTAAAGTCAATGACAAAACTGCCTTTGACTTCAATGGGGTCAGGACTGGTGATGTCTGATTTCCACTTGAGTTTAGGAATGGAGGTATCTTGCAGGAAAACAACTCAAGTCTTCCACTTAATGATTTGCAGGTTTTTCACCTTGGTGGCCACAGAGTTTCTCCTCCCCTGGATCTAGATGTGCCCATAGAAGATATTACTGCCCTCCTCTGCTGAGGTCACTGCTTCCTCACTCTTTAAATGGTTGTAGGGTTACACAACTGGGAATTGTGGTTTCACCTGGGATATTCAACCTGGAGTGAACTGGGGAGTGCTTACATGTCCTGGACAGACCTTGGATAAAGCAAACACCAGGAGGTGCAGATTTGGGGGTGAGAGTTAAACACTGTGTCAGGAAAAGGACACGTGCCCCCAGTTCAGGTCACTAGAAGAGTGCCACCACCTTGTGGCCCTCCATGTGCTGAGCGCCAGCACCCAGCAGAGCTGTGTGCACAGCTAATTCCTGTCAGGAAGAGCCTCACATGGACACAGGGCTACATGGGCTTTCACAGCTTGCCTGAACCAAATCTTTTTCTTAGGGCTAAGTGAGAGCTGTGACCTCAGGGTCTTAACAATCACGTTGGAAAAGCTTTCCCTGTGCTCCTTCTCTGCTGGTCCTGGTTTTCCCACAGGCTGGGGTTGCTGGTGGGATGAGTTGTCAGTAATATGTTCTTGTGCTGCTTGCTCTGTGCCCCTTCAGAGGGTTGGAGTTGTCTCACAACAGCCCCATCTGGCTTTTTTTTTACCTTAATGTAGCTTTTGTCACCTGCTTGGTTTTGGTAGCGCTCCAAAATGACATTTCAAACAGCAAACTTCCCAACTTTTGATACAGCCTTTCTGTACTTAGCTTTAAGAGCCACCTTCAGACCTACTAGGTGCTGACAGAAAAACCTGTGTGGTTACACACACACACTAGAAACTGAACCAGCACTTGCAGTGAGATGCTTTCCACAGGTGAGAGCACAGCTGTGCTCAGGTGCTGGTGAATGCTGTGGGGTCTGGAACTGGACTGATGGGTTGGTGTCTGCTTTCTGCCATCTGAATGCCCCTGCAGTGGTTTGTTTATCTCTGAAATGGAAGCTGCTGGGCTCAATCAGAATGGTATAAATTAGACAGAACCAGAACAAACAGAAAATATAACAAAATTGCTGGAACAATACAAAAGGACTCCTTCAGCAGGGCTCAGAGCTTTAATTTATTTCAAGAAAAATGACTGATTCATTTCAGCAAGAGCTGCTCTGATCCCTTACATGTGCAAATGGCTGACAAAGGCTTCTAGATTTGCAAGTGACAGAAATAGTTTTGTCGTGTAGTATGTGTTGTGGGACTGCAGGCTCAGATGTGTTTTGTGAAAAGAGGTTTCCCCTCATTTTTATTATACAGTTGCTTCACACTAGAATGTCCTTTTTGTTAAGTGCTTCATACCTGTGCACCAAGCAAACAGCTCCAATGGCTGACCATAAACAGTTTTAGTATCTCTGATTTGTATCCCCCCCTCTGTGTACGAAATCTATTCTTATTTACATGAACATTTATGTAGCATACAATTTATTTTCAAAATGATTCCATAACTCCATAATTCACAAGACTGCACCACTTTGGTGCCAGCATTTCTTTCGCATCTTGTTTGCTTGAAAGAAGATTCTTCTGGCATTTTTTGAATTATAAGTTGGAAAACAAGATTTTTTTTTCCCTCTTGACTTCAAAGCAAACACAACAATAAAGACTTTACAGGTAGGTCCTTGTGGGAAGCCTGCTGACACCTTATTTAGTGCCTGATTTTAAATTATAAGAGTGAACTTGTTCGAGGTGCTTTGTGCCATTCAAATGCTGACTGCGTGGTGCCACATCCTATTAGAGCAGTGAGGCTGTGGGCCCTGTGCAAAATAATGCAAAATGCAAAATGCAAAATGCTGGGATCTTGAGGCTGGGCTCGTGGTAAGGGTGCCCCAGCTGTGCAGTGTGAAGCTGCTGACCCCTGCTCACCCAGCAAGGTCCTAGGGTTTAGATGGAGCAGTGTGCTCAGCCCAGAAGGTGGCAGGGAGCACAGAGGCAATGCTGCTCTTCATTTGGTGGTAGTTTTTTGTGCTGAGTGGGTAGAATCTGCACGTCTGCTACCAGGACAAACGTTTGAAACTGCAAACTCACAAGGGGTGTTTGGGCCTCTTAGGTTTTTCAGTCCAAATTCAGCAGCTATCTGTCAGTCAAGGCGTAGGTAGTTGATCTTGCCTGGCTGA
The DNA here is from genome assembly GCA_032173965.1 of Sitta carolinensis. Lineage (NCBI taxonomy): Eukaryota > Metazoa > Chordata > Aves > Passeriformes > Sittidae > Sitta > Sitta carolinensis. The sequence goes on from JAVUNC010000019.1 coordinate 1,415,325, forward strand.
AAGGAGCTGGACCAGCAGATTTCTTGAGGTTCCTTTTGGCTGTAAACTTACCTAATTTTATTGTTATAATGATGAAATTTGGGGTGAAAGGGAGACAAGAAATTCTACTAGCTGAGCAATAACAGAGAATGGAAATGCTTCTCTTTCTTCCTTTTTCTGTCAGGTGACTGCTTTTAAAATGAGCAGTTACTGTAATGCTGTCATCCTTTCCATTATAATTTCCTTTGTGATTTATTGGTGTTGGGTCAAAAGGTGACCCAAAAGATTGGTTCAAATTGGTGATTTACAGCTGGCTCCACCAGGGACTCAACTTCTCAGCCTCAGAAAATTCAAGAGTGCTTTGTATGGCTGGTTATATTTGCAGCTGTGATCGAAGTGCATCAGAGGGCTTGGCAGCACATCCCTGAAGTGCTCAGCTTTTGGGCTGTTCTGTGCTATTGTTGCAGATTTTTGGTACAGAAAGTTTTATTGCCCAGTTCTGGGCAATTCTGATTGTCGGGTGCAGGTGAAGGCAGTTGAATTGTGTTGGTGCAGAGGGTCAGAACCTGATTTTTATGGTGGGCTGAGCTTTGCCTGGGGAGTGCCCTTAAACCCTCAAGGTACAGCAGGCACGAGGCACACCAGCATCCAACCTGTCTGCCATGACTGCTTCACATGAAAATAAAAACCAACCAGCTACTAGAAGGAGGTGTTTCCAACCCTCCTGTGGACACAAGGTCAGTCTGACCTGTTCTCTATTCCTGCCTGAGGTAAACAAACCCACTTATTACCAAATGGCAGCGTCCACACAGGTGATCAATATGGGGACATCTGCAGCTTGTTCCTTTTGTGAATGTAATAGTCTCCTCTGCTTTCTTTCCTTTGATATTTTCATCAGAATAATTCAGTCTGACAATGTTTCTAAGTTACTGAGAACAACCAAGGGATAAACAGTTCAGTCACCTTGGCCTCTTTCTTCTCCTAGTATTAAAAGAGGCTAACAGTTACTATGATATAGTATTTTACTCATTGACTTTCTTTTGAAGGTTCATAATCTGGAAGCTGTTTAAAAAAATCAATTTGCATAAATGCTTTTTAACAACAACAAAAAAAAGTTTACTCTTCCTTGACTTATTAATATTTTTTTTACATAGCAATTAGATACAAAACCTGTGTGCTTGTGGAGATATATACATACATATATTCACACACACATGCATGTATATATGCACAAAACTTGTCTCTTGTAGCTGGAAACAGTTCAACTGAGAAAAATTATGTGCACACCAAAACAATTGTGATTTTTCAACAAGATCCCAGTGTTTTCTTTGTAAAAAACTAGGATTGGAAAAACATGAGGTTTTCCTGCCAGATTCCATTCATTTTCAGCAGGAACAATCTGCTCCTCTCAGCTGAACGTTTTACAGCAAGAATGGCTGGAACTGAGGAACCAGCTCCTGTTTGGAAATAGTAATTGTTTTTAATGAAAATGCCTGCCTACCATTTGGAGCTAATACCAGGACCACGATTCCACTAGGACAAAGCATCAGCTGGACAGAAATACACAGTGCAAGAGGGCAAGATGTCACACTACCAGGAAAGCAAAGGAGAAGGTCTTTCTTTTTTTTTCCCTGCTTTTTCTTTTTCTCTCCTTTTCTATTGGTTTCATCTGTAGTTCCCTAAGAGATACCAGATAATAAAAAGGGCAAGGGCCAAAAATCACCTGGTGGTGACTGGAGTCATGCCAAACCATTGTATGTTTGAAAACAAAACTGATGGTACAGAGCAGTGTGTTAGACCTCCCTGATAGTTAGGGTTTACTTGGGGAAAAAAAAAAAAATATAGCCAGCTTGGCAGAAATAATCTGACATACAAGAAGATGGATGTGATTGAAAGAGCCTGGGAGTTCAGTTTTTTACAATCCAGCCTGCTCATTGCAGAAGCCAGCATCTTTAGATACAGTGAAATGTTTTAAGCAGAGGTAGAGATTCAGTGATTGCCTTGCTGTCTCTCTTTAGAGCCAGGTTTTGCTGCAGTTCTTATGACTGGATACAGATTGGGAAATCACAGAAGCAGAATATGTTTGGCTACATTTAAAGCCAGATGAATATTTACAAGAACAAATGAAAAATCTACGGTTGTGCAAGCCCATTAATGGAAATATGGCTTTTCCATAGCATGCCTTCCTTGTCCATCTCAGCTTTCTCCCCTCCAGAATATGCTCAGAATATGGTCTATTAGCACAAGAACAACTTATTTTCTATGGCTTATTTGAGTTTTATTTTAAATGGAAGGAGTATATTAGTTAAAAGGGCATGAAGAATAGAATCATATACATGGTAGTCTGAGAATATTAGAGACAACTGGAAGATTCGAAGGGACAGGTCTTACCTTTTTCAGGTGAGCTGATACAATACAAAATAAGCTATAATAGAAATTACAATACATAATATTATATATCAAAATAATATAATAATTATAAATTTAATTATATTAAAATAATGTTATAATAGCTTATAAAATAAATACGAAATAATTTTTAAAATCACATTTTCAGACAAATAGGGCTTGCTGTTTTACTAAATCAATGAAATGGACTGTCTAGAACTTAGGCTATGATTCCATCTACTAGGGCAAATATCTATTTGGATACATCTCAACGATGCCTAACACAATGAGGACACTATCTATTTTCACAGCACAGGCAGGATAGCTTTTGATATCAATGACCATGGGGAACAAAGGCAAACAGAAATGTGAACTCACTCTCACCCCAATAATTCCACTGTGATAACACAGGTTAATGCTGAAAATAATTCAGGTCACTGTGTGACTCTACCAGACCACAGCAGGTTCTTTACAGGCATTTCAGTTTATCATGCTGCACTTTAAGAAGTCAAAAAAAAAAAAAAAAAAAAAAAAAAAAAAAGCCCCTTAATTTGTAGCTGCCACAGAAATCTGTCCTACTGAGAAATTGGAGTTTCACCTTCAAATCTTTGAGTTGTCTTCCTGTGTGTTCAGTGTGTCTTGGAACAGCCAAGAAGGAAATGAAGGCTGTAGCCAGCTTTGCAAATGCCCAAATTTGACAGCACAAAGTGTCAGTCTGCTCTTGTGTGGAACTGTGTGTACTTCTGTGATGTTCCAGAGTAGCCAGCTTGGATGGCTCTGACCCAGGCTTCAGCCTCCTTCTTGGAGTGCTGAATGGCTCCATGTGCTGGAGTGTTAGAAATATATTCTACCTTGCCTAATTTGCTCAGCAGTTGGCCATCTTTTAGCCATTGCAATGAGAAGCTCTTGGCGAAGTAGCTGTTAATACCTGCTTTTTGAAGTGTGCTGCTTGGTAATAAAGCCTTAGCGATACTCGGAGGAAAATTCTGAAATTAGGAAGACAAACTAATGCCTTGGCAGTGTAGAAGCAAGACAGAAATCCTTTCAAGAGTCATCTTCTCTTTTCCTGAGTTTACTGGCAGCCCAGGAGAGAATTGTGGGGGTAAGATTGTGTACCCTGAATTTGTGGCTGCTTTTGAAGAGGGACTTACAGAGCAAACTGCATTAAAACATGGTGCATATATTTGCTTACAAATCTGATTTGCTGATTTAGGATCCAGATTTTGCAATTTAACCCCAAAGCCACTGAAAGCTGCTCCCAGAAACCTCTAGCTGAGCACAGTGATGGGCCAGACACAGGCTTGGCAGGAAGGGCTCAGAGAACAGAAGAGGGTCTTGGATTGAGCTGCTGTCTGGGATTCAGGAGGAAGACTTTTCAGCCTGGATTGCACCTGCAGCCCTGTACATCTGGCAGCTGATGAAGTTTTGCTGTAAAACCTGGGTGCTGTGTTCAGACAGGATGTGGCATTATGGAATATACATTTTGGTTCAGATGCTTGGGGTAGATCCCTGAGTTTGACTATCCGAATAGCACAAGACTGCAATCTTGCAGCTCACCTTGTGGGCAAGCAGTAGACAATAATTTTATTTTTGAGTATCTGAATACCATAAGTCTGCAGTCTTGCAGCTCATCCTGTGGGAAATCAGTAGAGAATAATTTTATTTTTGTTCTGATGAATCTGGAAAGAAGTTTTTCTGCTGCTCATACCTGAGCCAGCCATCCAAGGAGGATGAATAAATAAGGGGTTTCAAACATTATCCCGTATGTTTTGTTAATAAATCCCAGTTTATTAGTTATTTCCTGTTTTTGCCCTAGAAAAAGCCAGAAGAATCTATTAAAAGCCTATCCATTGATTTCTAAATGTGAATTAGGAAAGATGATAAACTGTGCAACTGCTTCTTTGAATTGAAGGAATTAGATCTGATGCTATTTTCTTGTTTGTTGGGCTTGCTGTAAATGGTATTTCTGCCCTGGGTGCTTAGAGATCTGATGTTACTGAGCATGTCCAGATCCATTAATAATAATAACTTTCTGTATGGAACAGGATTATTATGTTAGATGTTGTAATCTTATGCTTTGAAAGCTTGTAGTAGATTTTGAGAAAGCAGTGGTGCAAAAATTGCATGGTTTTATGCATAATTTACATGGGTGTTCTTTGAGTTTTATTTCCTTCTGACACTTTCACACCAGTTTTGACCAACATTTATCATAAGAAAATCTCTTTAGGTAATTACTAGTCAGTATTAATAGTTGTTTTCCTATGACTTTACTGGAATTGAAATTGCAATTTCAATTCAAAAGGTACATTTTTTCACATTTTGCCATTTTCTTTATTTCTCCTCACTTCTTTTTGATATTCTTTTTAATTTAAAAGCACAATTTTAAAATGGCAAAGACAAAATAGGATCAAAACTTCTAAAAAAATTAGAGGTAATTGTGGAACACTGGAGTTCACTGCTTTGGATGGCCTTCAGGAAGAGCCTATTTCACCTCTCTCTATTGATTATATAGGGTCTTAGTGTGGGTACCTGAAGTTAGACTTTTAAGTTAGACAGTGTAAATTCCTCACATACTCTTTCACATTTATGCTGAATTCATTTGTGGATCAAAGCCTATGGCCATGGCCCTTAGTTAGACAACTTTAAAAAAGTTTCTGTAGAATAGCAGGCAAAAGAGAGGATATTGTACTTTTAGAAATACAGTTGTGAAGTCTCAGACATCATGGGAAGGCTAAAATAGAAAATCCTGGCCATGGTCTATTATGCTGCCATTAAATTATGAGAACATGTTCTCAGGTTTGAGTTCGTGTGGATGGTTCTACCTTTTTACATCAGGGACTGGGAGCCCAAATGCCCTTCTCTAGGCTGCTTTCACTACTGAATTTCCTCTCTGTGGACTAAATCTGGGGTCCTGCCGAGGGTTAGGATGATGGAGTCCTTGTTTTCCAAATGGCTCTTTGTGAACAGTGCAAGTGTTTTGCAAATTTTCCCTTTGCGTTGTAATTGAGTCTTACTGACACTGTCTCTGTGCTTAGCCACTCTGGGTCAAGATATGCTTCTGAAGTTTGCTTGATAAAAAATTTACACGGCCAAGGAACAATGAAGACAACCTAGACAAGTATTCCCTTACCATGATAAAGCAATATGCTTGAACATAACTATAAAATATTTGGGAGAATGTGGAATATAGCCTGATACTCAGCTGTTTGGCTGAAAGGGAGTATTATCCTCAAATCAGCTGAAGGTCCTGAAATGCTCAGTGCTATCACATAAATGTCCTATGAAAGGGCACATGTACATGGGTGCTCTTTTCTGGGCATTGCAAGTCCTGCAGCTTTTTTCCCCCCAGTAAGAAAATCAGTCAACCCTCCTTTAAAGCGAGGGGTTAATGACATGCATGCAGCTGCTAATACTTAACTTCTGAGGCAATATGGTCTTCAGGGGTCATTTCCAGGCAGGCTATGACATGTCACATCTACCATCAAACATTTTCTTAGGGCTATCAGGAGCTCCTTCCTCCTCTTTGCCTGCTGATTTTCATTAACCACTTGGACTCTCTCTAGTCCTACCTCTACTTCTGCTGAGTGTCTGTGCACATACTGGTAACTCCCAAGTTTCCCTGGCTGACTAGACATGGTTGTTTGTTACTTGATGACTTTTCAAAGAGTATTGAGTCCTATTTCCCCAAGATGAAGTGGGTCAGGAGAAGTAATTGTGAGAGAAGGTGACTGTGACGAAATACGGAAGGCCAGACAGCAGTGATTGTAAGGGGAGCTCAGGAGATATTTGAAAGTTTAAATATATGCCTAAAAAAAAACCAAAAAAAAAAAAAAATTAGGAATCTTTTGAAGTTAATTAGAAGGTACAAAGAGGTATTGACTGAAGTGGCTCTGTGGAGCAGTGCAACCAAATGCATCCCAAATGCTGTGGATTACTGAGGTGGGCAGATGCACTCGCCTTGCCACTCTAGCAGGGGGTGTAGCTGCTTTGGATGAAATTCCCAGGGAGGTTGGGGCCTCATTTGCAGGTGCCAGAAGTCTGGCACTGTTATCTGGCCTGTGTTGACACCTGGACAGTGCACAGAGCCCCAGCCCTTGGGTGAAGAGGAAGGCAGGAGGGTCCTGCAGTCACACCCTGACCACGGTGCAGATGCATCTTCCCTCGTGCCACTCCCTGCTCTATCAGCTCTGCTCTCTGTTACTGTGTGCATAAATCCACGAGCACTCTGACATTCAGTTTGTCACACAGACCAAGAATTAAAAAAAATAAAATGAATTAGAATAAAGGGAAGCAAGGTAATTGCACACGTCTTCACAATATTCAATTCAGCTCCATCCAGATCTCTAATTTAAGGTCAGCCCAATAATTCAGTGAACAAAATAGAAGTGGATGCCATTAAAAACTGAATATTTACCAGGCTTCGGTGCTTACTGAACATAGCTGTTCTTTACCTTGGTAATTTACTTTCTTATTTCTCAGGCTAAAAACTGAAAAGTTCTCCAAATACTACACAAAATATAAATACAATTTGGATTTGAATCGCACCAGTGCTAGTTTTTATTGATTTTCACTTTTTAAAAATTGATTTTATGCTCAGTTCTAAGGGGAGTATTCACACCTATGCAAAGAATTTTCTTAGTACCTGGATAGTTGGGGATGGATTATGGAACCATAGCCTTCTTGTGAGCCTGAAATTTGTTACAGTGTGAAGGTTAGCCATGGAGGCAGGTGGATGAATGGGTGGTCTCTGTTTAATTTTTAATCTGCACATTACTTTAGCTGCTGTCTTTGATGATATTCTCACCAGGGAGGCCAGGGGCTAAGCAGGTAATGCAGCAGAGCAGAATTTTTCTACATTAAAATTTCCCACTGTTACCAAACAGGTCCAAGAGCAGCTCCCAGAAGTAAAAGTGATGAATAAGCACAGCAATGCCATCCAGCCTGGCAACCAGAAAGACTAGAAGACATAATCATAAAAATGCTGGAAGTGATGAGTGTCTTGTCTACACAAGAGTTCCCATCAGCAGTAACAGCAATGGGAAATCTTTAGGAAAATCTCAGTGACATGGAGCCATTAAAATCGGTTCCTGTAGCTCAGGACTAAGGAATGTTTCTGCAGGGCAGCTTCAGACAGGATTTGTTTTTGGATTCTCTACCCTCTGGATAATTCAGATTTTGATTTTCTTTGGTTTGAGTTCATTTACACGTTCACCTATAAATTCAGGACAGCATTAATCTCTCAAGAGTTTAAAGCTGTTTATTAACTGAGGCACACCCCCTCTTCCTACTGGTGTGTCAATGAACTTCCACTCTACCTGGCTGTGACATTTCAGGTGGCTTTTTGCCAACACACAGTTCTGTGGCACAGGCAGGACTCTGGCTCTCACTGAGAGCTCTAAATGAGGGAAGGGGAGGCTTGAAGGGAGGAGAGAACATACTCAGCAGCACCAAAAAATTAGCAAACAGTAAAGAGAAAGCAATATAGAGAAATATGTGAGGCCTTTTATTTCAGAACTCTCTCTGTCTCAGGACTTGTTGCAATGTGAAAGTTGAGCCTTTGAAAGCTCCTGGCCAAGGAGGTGCAAGATGGTGTGTCAGACACCCAGGACAGGGGAGGCTGGCTGTAGTCAGGTGCTGCTGAGCAGAGGATGCCAGCAGGTCTGGGCACTCCTGGCTGTAGCAGGGAAGCTCCTTGCCCTGCAGCAGCAAGTGCTGCTCAGAGGTTCCTGCTCAGAGTGGTCTCCAAGTGCTGTGCCACTAAGTTGTGCGAGGAAAAGTGTGAGGCAGCCATTTAAATGGACTCACCTGTTGTAAATAGAGATGTTTGGGTTTTAGAGGGCTGCAGGAATCTGTTTTCTGGCTCAGCTGGCAGGAAACAATCCCCTGAATCCCTGGGAACAAAGGGAGGTAAAAGGGTTTTTTCCCACTGTGGTGAATTCATGGCATTCTGCATCTGAGTGAATGGTGCCTGTATATTTCCTCTTACAACCAAAACCCCACTCCTGTTCCCTTATATCAGGCCAAACACAGGTGAGGAATTGGTTTTGTGGGATGGGTGGCTCGGGGGAATTCTCTTCCCTATGGGGTATGTCTGTGAATATATTTAACAGAAACTGAGCTAATATTTCTGTTAGATTCTGAACCTCATGAGTTTGCAGAAGACCTTAGGACACCTCCTACCAGTCCCTAGATCTGAAGCAGTAAATACCAAAATAGTTTAAATTATTGGAAACCATAATTTTGGTTACAAAACCACCAAAGTATATAAGTTATTCCAAACTTTCTGGGATTGGTACTTCCTTTTTTTCTATGTTGTTAGCATCAGACAGAGATAAAGCAACAGTGTAAATAGACAACTGGTGAGACACTTGAATTTCTGTCTGTATCTCTCTTTCAAGGTGCTGAGGCTTTACTCAGTAGTTGCTCTCAATGTGGGTGAAGCTGGCCATATGGCAAGCAGAAAACAGTGCTGGGAGAACTTTCACACATACCTATTGTAGTGCCTTCCTTGCTAAATGAGGATTTTCTTCCTCAAGTCCAGATTTCACACTCAGTTCTCTGGGGTGATGCATTAAACCCCAAACAAGGCTGAGGTGTTTGCATCAGCTCGTTGTAATGCCTTGGAGAAATCCACCTTCTCTTCCATGCTGTGGGGGTGTTTTGTGGAAACCTCTCTGGTCCAACTGATATGGGAGCTGGGGGAAGGAAGAACTCCATTAGATTTGCTGTTAAATCTACACCAGGTTCATCAACACCTTTGTTGCCAGTATATTCTTTTAGCATTGCCCCTGAGGGATTTCTCTGAATCCTCCCTCGGCTTTGCTTGCACAAGTTCATTATGCTGCTGTGAATTTTAGATTAATTTTTCAGATCTCAGATCTGCAATGTGTTCCTCTAAAGCACCTGTTGGAGCCAAGGCATCTGTTCCAGTGGGATTGGGTATACACGTTTGTCTTTAGATGACTTAGCTCCTCGTGTTTCTTTCAATCTCTCTGTGCTTTCCACCCATCCACGTGTCAAGCTGCAAACCAATATTGATTTCAGAGACCATATGCTGTCCTAATGCCTACAAGCATTTCTCCTGGTAGTACCAATGGGAGTTCTTCCTGTGGAGTCAGGGCTTTCCAGGCTTTGGATGCTTCTCTTGACTCTTCTTGTGTTGGCTTATTAACTTTTCTTCATGACAGACAGAAATTTAGGTGCATCTCAAAGTAAAACCTGCTTAGTCAAAGAACTGCTATTTTGTTGTGAATCACAGCTCACCTTTTAGCAATATTTAACTGCAAACTTTATGAACAAAACCTTGTCCTATAAATATGTTAATGTAAGTAACATCAGTGCACATCTTTTGGCCTGTCCATATAGTGCCTGATTTAAACCTGCTGAAGTCAACAGAAAGATGAATGTGTTTTTTTTAAGAAGTCAGGTTTATAGCTGCCTAAACCCACTAATTAGAGAAGCAGGGTGTTTGGAAGAAGTGCTTCTTCACCACACATTTTAGGCACATTTTAGGAAGTCTGTACAGGGACTGTTCAGTGGGACTGACTCTCCAGCAGGTTTTGGGTTGTTTTTCTAAGAGACTCAGCCATGTGGGCTTCCTTCATTATTCAGCCATGAATAGGAACTGTCTTGAAGGTCACAAATTAATTAGACTCTCTTGTGTAGCACCCTCCTCAATTAAAGAGTATATTAGAGTGCCATCTCCCAGTGTGAGTGCCTTTGTGGTCTTGTCAGAAAGGTCCTCCAGCTACCTCTTTTCCTGTTTGTTTGGGTTTTTTTAATTTTTAAAATTTTTTTAATTTTTCACATGAAATGCTGTGGTCTTCAGCATTACACTTCTGTAGCACTTGCCTAATTTTAATATGTTTTTATCCAATTAAGGTCAAGAAAGTAAAAAAAAAAAAAAAAAGGCATTTCTCCTAGCACTGACCTTAAATTCACTGATTAAACCTTAAATTCACTGCTTAAATTCACTGTCTTTTAGTGACAGCTCTTTCTCAAAAGAGATTCTGGAATCCAGGCAAAAATCTGCCACCTGCAAGTGCTGGCTGAAGGATGGCAGGCCATGTCATGGAATTATGGAATATCTCAAATGGGAAGGCACTGATAAAAATCATATATTGAATAATCAAATACGTGTCTAAGCTTAGAAACAAGACCCCAGTGTAAAACTTTGGAAAGAATTACACTTCCCTTATCCAAGAAGAGGAAAAGGTTGTGGGAAATATATCAGTTCTAGCCTATCTCTTCAACAAGGCAGAAAATCCAGTGCTGAATGATTGTACCTACCAGCTCAAATGGCATCTGTAGGTGTTAGTCATTGACCTCAGGTGTGCACAGGCCTGCATGCAAAAGACTGCAAAATAAAACTTTCAAAGAGAAGAAATCCTGAAGTGCTTCTTTCTGGGTTTCATCACCTGGTCAGCACGAAGCTGTGAACTTGCAGTCTTTTGTTTATTGCATTTATGCTCTTCATGTTCCTCTGGTGGGCAAGCACAATATATAATATTGTACTATGCAATTGTACAATATATAATATTGTACTATACAGTTGTACAATGTATAATATTGTAGTATACAATTGTACAGTATATAATATTGTACTATACAATGGTACAGTATATAATATTGTACTATACAATTATACAATATATAATATTGTATTATACATTTGTACAATATATAATATTGTATTATACAATTGTACAATATATAATATTCCACTATACAATTATACAATATATAATATTGTACTATTCAATTATACAATATATAATATTATACTATACAGTTGTACAATATATAATATTGTTCTATACAATGGTGCAATATATAATATTCCACTATACAATTATACAATATATAATATTGTACTATACACTAATATCCTAATGCTATGTGAGAGCTAATGAGAAACACACGCAGCTGAGTTTGTTTTAAAACATCTCTCAGGTTTACCCACTGTATGTGTGGTGATGAAACGAAGCGAGGATGAAACAAAATCTCTGCAAAAGGTAACACAAGTCCTGGCTGCTTCAGAGTGAGATATGATGAAGATACTGTCCTGCTTTTGCTTTTCCTTGCTACCATTTGAATTTCTTGATCTGGTTAAAGTAAGAGAGCGCTGGAGGAGGAGGATGGGGTGGGTTTGGGAGAGGGGGCAGGGAGCAGACCTCCTGAATACCAAGCTCAAGAGCTCTCCTGCACAATGAGATTAGCACGATGTGATCATTTTGGTGCCAAGGTGCTAACACAATAATACAAGCGAGTTTGCCAACTTTTCAAATTGAATGTATTTGATTATTTGCTTTTAATTAGTGTGAGTTTTGGAGTATGTACAGGATTGTTAGAGATACATGAAAAGCCTCCTATGGCAGGAGAGTGGATTCTCAGTAAAGACGGTAGAGCATTGTTCTTTTTTAGTTCTGGAGAATGAGATTTAACAGCTATGTTAAATGTTTTAGCCCATTTTTATTGTGCCTCTGTTTCAACCTATTGGCAAGCCCAAGTGATGTGAGAAAATAAACCTCTCATTTGAGCTGAATGTTGAGCACTTTGCTATAAGAAGTATTTCCAGCCCAACTTCAGGGTACAGAAAATAGCACTGGTTTAGTTACAGGAGGCTCCTACATTTTCCCCCCTTAGCAAGATCTTGAGTAAAATCATGCTGTCATTATTTTTTTCCCCAAGCAGTGCTCTCCTTTATGCTCATTTATCTTGAATGTTGTTGTCAAAATTGTAAGTATCTAAAAATCCTTTTAAATGGCAGAAAGAGATTGCAGCTCTGGAGGAAATATAAGAAGACAAAATATTTATTTTGACCTCTTTCTGTTTTGTTTTGAAGAAGGAATGCAGAGCAAAGGCGTCTCAGGGATTGTTTGGCTGATTTAGCACTGGCTCACTTCATGACTTGCCAGTCACTGGGAGTAACTCACCTCCCTGGATCAGGAGATGTGTCAGCAAAAGGCAAAGTATCTCTCCTTGTTTGGCACAGACTGTAGGTCAATGTCCCTTTCTCAGCTTTCAGCATTACCTGCCTTAACTGAGTTCAGACTCTTGAGCTTCCAACACCCAAAGAACAGGAATAGGAAAGACTCAACACATTCTGTGTGTAGCAGCAGAATCTTCTACCTACACTGTTCTCCAGACAATTATACACAGTTATATATGCACACACACATATATATATATTTAAAATACTCTCCCCTTAAACAATAGAGAAAAACAAATGGTTGACAATAACAATGGCAGCAGCTCTCCAACAAAAGCATGCAATTATTACAATTACACTATCCTTGATTAGGCTCCCATGCATTGCATTTCAATGTAATTGATGTTGTAGGTTGACACATTGGACACCAAATATTCTCGCCTGTCCCTTCACTCTTTTGTTTCAGAGCCTGATTTGCATTTTCTATGCTTTTAGTAATGAAGACTTAGCACTTTTCCTCCATTAGAAAAAAAAAGAGAGACACAATAATCTGCAACTCGGCACTTGTTTAAGGATTCTGACCCTCAAAAATACCACTTTGCTTCACACATTAGCTGCTTACAAAGAAGGAAGCTAATGTATCATCTAATTGGGCAAACCACTGCATCTGATTTCTCTCAATCAGACTATTAGCTTCGTAATTACCCATCTGCCTCATGTGGAAAAACGGCAAGGCGAACACCCAGCTAATAACATTCTCAAGAGCTCTCTACCACAATGAGATGAGCATGATGTTGTGGGATATAGTCCCTAACCATTTAAATGCCAAGGTGGTCTCACAATACAGTGGGAGTCTGCCAACCTTCACAGTCTGAATGTGCTTAATTATTTGTCTTTAATTAGTCTGAGTTTTGGGGTCTGTTCAGGATGGGTGATGAAAAAATGAACGTCAGGAAATAAAGCCTCTCGAGCTCCCTGGCAGTCTGTTTTGCATGCTCCTGTCTGCTAAAATAGTGGTGTGGAGAGTAGGATTTATCTCCTGGCCAACTCAGGTTTCCACTCACTTCACTTTTTTATGGGTTAGAAAAAGTTTTCTGGGTACCTAAACTAGGGAACTTTTTCAGAATTCAGATGGAGAATGCTCAAACAAACTTCAGCCTTAAATATTTTATTTCCTGCAGCTTTATACTCTTGACCTTTATAGCATCAAACTACACTAAATTAAGTGAGGAGATGCTCAGATCTCTCTTCAGCAGAGAGAGGTACCATTCCCTACTTCCCAGCCTGGTTCTGCCCCTCCTGGCTAGCTCACAGTATCTCTGAGCACGTCTCCCACTCGGTCAACTTGCAGATTGCAAAAGGCTGGAATGCCCTTGCTACCTGACTCCAAGGTTGAAACCATATGGTCAAGTCGCAGGTGATTCTCTGAGAAGGGCCCTTGGCTCTGTTCTCACTCCCACATGTGGTTTAGTAAAGCCCACATCTGGTTGCAGGTAGAGTGCAGAGCAGGATGCATCTGCCTAATCTGTGTTCTTTTCATTGATTTGGAAGCTTAGTGGAGATTCATTAAGGAGAAATCAAATATTGATCCATATCGACTAATTACAAATAGTTGAGTTTCCTTCATGTGTCTTACCAAAAAAGCATACAGCATTCCTCATTTTATTGTAATTTATTCTTTTGTCCTTGAACCTAGAATACTGGTTATGGGCTTGATCATACAAGTACTGATGATCCCAGCAAGGAAATTAAGAACTCTTACAGACAATCTTACAGGAAAGGGAAGCACACTCACCCATTAAATAATGCTTAAAATTTCTTATCAGAAAACTGTAACATATACCAAATTATTTTGCATATTGATCTATTTCTATTCAGAAACATTCATCCTTTGGCCTTTCCAGAAACCAGCATCTGAAATGCTGCCACAACTAGTGATATAATAATATATAGTGGGATATGAGGTATAAATACAACTATTCATCAGTAACTTGATATTCCAACAACCCTCTCTGCCTTTCTAGCGGCAGGACTAGCAAGATGTGTACACAGCAAATGGAAACAACCAGATGGTCTTGCAGTTATGACCCTCACTCTCTTCTCTCCCATTGTTTACTGTTATCATTCATTGTACTTCGTCCAAACCCCTTTACAGGTCTGCCAGCATGGATTGCTGGATGGAGGCCCTAAACTGCAAACTCTTCACATGCCTATTTCTGATCCTGCATAAACACAGCTTGGGCCATCACAGATGAACTGGAAACTCGAGCCTGTAATGCTTAGTCCAGGTAGTTTTTTTGTCACGTGAATCAAAGCGTCTACAGCTATGGTTGGGTCATGTGAATAACTTTGTTGATATAGGAAATTGTTACAGGCAATGTTGGTTCAAGGCTTCTCAGCAATGTAGGAATCACTGAATATGAATACCCATAGTGTGACAGCCAGGAGAGGCCAGCCCTGCCCCCAGAGGGAGAGAGGCATGAGAAGTGGCCATGCCAGGTCCATTCCAGTGATCCACAGTAGATTTGGGAGAAGTGGTCGCTCTTCCAGAGGGCAGAACCCTCTTCCTCTCCTCAGCAGTGGAAAATGCCCTGAGCATTGAGATATTTCTCTTGGAGACAGAAAAAGCTGGTCTGGCTTTCTGGACAATTGCTGTAGTGGAGTCCTTGTTTGCCTGTTTTGCTGACCCTGGAAGTTTGCTGCCACAGACAATTGCTTGCATTGCCTCTAACAAAGAGCTCTGGTAATTTTGTGAGGTCCTGTGGTTTTTTGCTGCTTGGTAATTGTGTCATGTTAAATAATACTTTTCAGTTGAAAGGCACATAGCATTTTAGCCTCCCCAAACCTTCACCAGATATCATTAAGGGATTCCCAGCTTTATCTCTGTGAAATAGTGTCCCTGTTTTATTGACTGCAAAACTGACACGAGGCCTTGGGCAATGTGGTCGTGTAGTTCTGTGAACTGCCTGAGTGTTTACCTGTTCATCAGAATGAGTACAGAGCATTAAATAACTTCAGCTCTCTTACTCATGCACGTTGTCCTCACCCAGGTGGCATTCTGCCTGAGTGAGGACTTTGAGACTGCCACTCCAAATGCCTGTGTTCCCTGTGTTTTACCTTTGCCTTCTCCCTAGTGACCTCTCTGGGGGCAAGCTGTGCAATCTCTGGTGAGACACATCACTTTAGTTGAGGTGTTGACTCACTTATGGCTTCAGATTAAGCTGGTGTGCCTGAAGTGCTGGTGCCCAACCAGCTGCCCCCCCTGTGCTTCCTTCTGCAACTGCTGGCTCCAGAGGGGATGGCCCAGCAGCTCTTGAATTGCTACTATTTATTGTCCAGAATCCTACAGCAAATTCACATTGGCTCCAGCTTTCTTTCCCCTATTGGCCTGTGAAATGCAGCAGTCCAAGAGCTGACTCTTTCCTGCTCTGTGGTTATTTTTCTCAGCCACGGGCTGGATAATCCCAGGATAAAGGTGCCAGGCATGTGTCCCAGGGCAGGATCCACCACCCCACCCCTGCTGAAGGTGTCAGCACGTGCAGCTCTTGCTGACTTGCTCTGTTTGTCGTGGCATGGATGTGTTGAGCCCTTCTGCTGGTTATTTATGCACGGAACTGTTGCTTGGAAAGATTCAAGGCTGAGTTGAGAATGACATGAAAGATGGCAAAACCACCCTGTTGGACCAACAAAATGTTTCTTCTGAGTCACTCTCCAGAAGCTCTGCTTGAATATGACTCTCCTTTTCAAACATTCATGGACATTAGCTGGCACTAATTCAGAGGGAAAGCTGATGATGGAGCTGCTTGAGTGTCTTGAACTGCATGAATGGCCTGTGTTGTGGCTTTGTGAGGGAGAATCTGATCAGACAGAAGAGAAAATATTCTAGAGACTTTAAAAGGATGACTGAGAGACCCTAGGAGCACATTTTTTCTTCTTAAGCGGGAAGATGCTTAGGTTTATCAGAAAAATTCTCTAAGTTAAGATTTCAGTTTAAATATTTTTCTTGGACATATGTTTGCTATCAGGAGGACTTTCTTGCTGGAGTAGGATTGATTCCTTCCAATCTAGGTATTCATTGCACTCATAAGCAATGGTTTACCTTTCACTAAAAAATAAGTGACTTTTTTTTCTCCTGCTTTCTTGTCTCCAGGAAATGAATTTTGCTCTCCTTTTAATGAATAAGTGAGGAAGGGCTGGCATTTATAATTTTTTCTTAGCAAGAAAAGGCAGCAGTTCACCTTCTGCCCTATAAGTTTCACTCCCCACTGGCCATCAGTATTCCAGCTATGTGTGACCTATTCCCTAAACTCTGCCAAGTTACACCACTGGTAGTTTGGCTCAGTTCCCTGTTTCACCATGGGGCTTCAGTGTTTTCTTGAGGTCCCCACTGAACTCTTGGTGCAGAGTAGTGCTTGTACTTTCTTGGGATATTACATGTTTCATGCAGTTGTGAGATTTTCAGATGCTGAGGTAAAAAAGGACCTTTGATATGCCTGGGGCAGGTGAAAATGAGCTCCCTTCAGAGGTAATAAATGTACAGGACATAATCTGAAGGGGATTGTGCTGTGTGTGTTATGGAATCCCTTGTTTCTGCTGCTTTCTGTGAGTTTCTGCAGGATTTGAGCACATTTCGTAACTCTGGGCCACTGCTCTAGTCCACCTGAGAAGATCAAGGACTCTTTTTGGCCCCAGATTTTCAGGGAACAACACATCAGCAGATCCAGTGATGTTCTTGATTAATTTAACTCACACAGCACAAGTGCAATAAGGAACTCAGTCAAATGAAAGTCTTTTTCATCATTCCTTTTTTGTATTACAACAAAGCTGGCAGGGCCACTGACCAGCACATATGAACCAATATATTCACAGTTCTGGGAAGTAATGTCTTCCTTTTATTATTTTCTTTTTCATTAGAAGCTGTTGGTTAACTAAGCTGAAATACAGAGTAGATAAAGGAACCAGAGGGGTGTGTTTTGACTTTAGGCAGAGCAATCCAGGTGCTTTTCCCAGGGAGAGATTAGCAGCTCTCTTGCTGAGAGATTCTGGTGCACAGCCAGCTCTGAACAGCCAGTACTGCAAGCAGCCACCTCTGGAGTGGAGAGAAAGTGAATTTAGGAGAGGAGGCCAGGACAAATCTCTGTTCTTTTAGGTTGTGCTGTAATGCCAGACACTAATTCTCTGTGGTGCCTTATCTAATTCAAGAAACTATATAAAAAAAAATTCCAAACCTTTGCTAAGATTTGAACCTTAATAAGGATATCAGAAATAGCAGGCTAAACCAACAGAAGAACCCTTCTATTCATCATTTGAAAGAATTTCTGCCTTCCATGGTTTAGTTTTTCTAAAAACTGCTAATACCCAGCCAGTTTTGTCAGAATACACAGGATCTAGTTTATTCCACGGGGTTTGTGTTTGGTGCCAGGCTACAAGGTCACTTCTCAAAAATAGGGCACTGTCTCTATCATAACCTAGACCTATTTGCAATTCACCCCTTTCCCCTTGGCTGCAGAGCTGTTTGCTCTCGTCAGGACATAAGCTGAATATTTATAATAATAAGCCTTTATTGAACAGGGGTGTCCAAACTCAGGGTATTACTTGCAGCAACACTTGGGGTAATGGAGAGTTCAGTGTTATCAGTCACAGGCTGGGGTTTGATAGCAGTGTACTGACTTCTGCTATGTGGAGAGGCTAATGTAGCTGGACTGAAAAGGACTTTATAAACAGCAGTTTTGCTTAGGGCATCAGCTGTCAATCATCTTCTGTGAGAGCTTCCAAATGAGGTTAGTGTGCTGGATAGGCATGTTGTCTGGTGTTTAATCAAGTCCTTGATGCAATCTTCATGGTACTTCTAGATTCCTGGAGGAGACTCTGGACAGGGATCTAAAAAAATTGTCAAGAAGTGCACCTGGAATGACAAAGAATGATAGAAAACTCCAGTCAGATGACATCCTCAGAGAGGCTAGCAAGCTTGACTTGGTGACAGATGAACTGGAGGGTGATGTCTGATTTCAAAGAGAATGACTTTTATATTTTTTGTCTGACAAAGTGAAGCTGAATGGACTGGAATTTATGAAAGATAATATTGATAAAGTTATTTTAATCTGTAATGAAGTTTCCCATTCCATTAAGTAGTAATTCAAAGTTTACACTGCAAATGGACTGCTATTCAAACTGCACTGCTGGGTCATTAATTAAAGTGTGAATGACTTTTATGGGAGCTAAATTAAAGAGACCTATGTCTACCCATATTACAGTGGCAGCTACTCCCTTCTTGGCCGTGAGGATCAATTGATGGTTTTATGATACAATCACATGTTTTGTACCAGCTTGCTCAAGCTTGTCCATCTCCTGGTGAGGGGAGAGCCTTCCTGTAACATTCTCTCTTGTGCTATCAGGTAAGGGAGCTGCTGTTGCACTGAGGACCAAGAAAGCACTCAAGCAATTTGCCAGTTTGGTCTTGTGAGGAGGTAAAGAGCCCAGCAGCAAAATTGCATTTTCCCTCTGCTTAATAAAACAGGCTGAAGCTGTATTTCTTCATCTCCTTCTGCCCTGGTGCAAGTTCTTGATTGGATTTTTTTTTTTTTTGGTTGCACAGCCAAAGTGGCTTTTGATCTTCACGCAGCCTCCAGGATCTTGAATAGCAAGAATCAGTTTTTAAAAATCAAATCTCTAACACGAGGCTGCTATTTTAAATCAGAGAGGAATGACTTGTTGGGAAAGGACAATGCCTTTGGTCTCAGCTGGCCAAGGACAGGGAGCTGCTGCATGCCTGGAGCAGCCAGGAGCAGTGACCCTTGCAGGGGCTGCACCGTGCCTGGCTCCTGGGAATTCCAGGGTCTCTGCCCAGTTTCAGTGGACAGGTGTCATTTCCACCCAGTCAAAAAAGCCATCCTCTGAAGCAGGCACTAATTGGCCCCCTTGTTGGCCATCTCAGCAGAGATGCCAGAGAGAATGGGCATGAAATCCCACTCAAACCCTCCGTGGTTTTCTCCTCAGGTCAAGGTTGAGGTGCTTTGGCAGACAAGTGTGAGGAAAGCTGACACTGCTGCTGTCAGTCTCCAGGTCTGTCAAGCTGCCACCTTTTCTAAGCACTGGAACGCAGGGGTTTGGGCTTTTAAGATGTGTTTTTATTAGTGTGTGAAACTTGGTGCTTTCGGAAGTGTTGTCCTTTGGGGGGTTGTCAATGCCAATGAACAAGGGAGATTTCTAACCTGCTCCTAAGGCAATATATATAACAATTTATTGCTTAGCTAGAGCCTGCCTTCCCCAACATTCCAAACACACACCAGCACAGCCTGCCACCATCTTTTATACAGAGTAAGGGAGACCCCACTCCTTTATAAGCAGTCTGTGTGACCCAGAATAGTTCAGGCCAATAAGTTACACTTGTTTAATAGATGCTTCATAAGGCCCCAGAGTTTATCTTCTAAATAGAACTTTCATCAAATACATTGCTTCAGCATCAAATATATCGAGTGTAGAAGCTTTTTAAGGCAGCATAATGATTTTAGGGAATGTAATTCAAGATACTTGATAGTATACAGCATACCAAGACACTTAAGTAAAAAAGACTCGCTGATTCTTTAATACACACAAATGGTTTGTGGAGCATGTAGGCATTTAAAACTCCTCCAAAAGATTGCACAAAGGCTTTGGTTTGGCTCTGCATTTACATGCAAGCTAACCAGGGAGTCTGTGGGGACAGCACACAGAGCAGTCAGTCAGCAAGACCTCTGACACCAGCTTTTGCAGGGCTTGGAATCATCCCTGCAAGTCATTTCTTAGAAAAAACAAACAATCCATTAAAATTGTAAGCATCTTGAATAACTTTTCTGCTTTCTGAAACCTTCTTAGAGAGGTTTATAGTCACTACAAATGCTGTTTTAGTACGAATTTCTGGCCCAGACCCTGAGGGCTCTTTACTTGCTGTTGGATTTTCTTTTTATTATTTCTTTTTTCACTAATGCCTTGCAAAACCACAGTGGGTATTAGCCCATCTGAGTGCAGGTAATATTGCAGAGGGAACCATTTCTAGTGTCATTTTCCTCCTTAATGTTCTTTAAAGCTTTTGTGCTGCAACTAGCTGAAATAAGCACTCTGCTCTAGAATTTGTGCCAGATAACAGGTTTCCCCAAACTTCGTGCTCCTGTTACAGGAGCTGTGCATTATCTATGTTGAATGTTTTCCTGCAGATTTTGATCATGTGTTTTTTTATGCTTCTAATCCAAGGGAACAAGTGAGGTGGAAGGCCTGCCCAAGGAGATGCTGCATGTGCTCAGATTGTGCTGTGGCTTTTCTCCCACTGCAGCATTAGAATATAAATGAAATAAACCTCCAAGCTGCAGGAAGCTGCTTGGGAGCTGCACCTGTGCAGGGCTGAATTCAGGGCAGCAGAGGAGACAAACTAAGTGCACAGACTTGCCTCTCTTAACAACTTTTCTTTCTGTTTCCTCTCACCTGGCTCTTCTAGCAGCCAAATCACTTTATGTGGTACTGGGAATCTGCTGAGGCTCCAGCAGAGAAGTTCTGGATTACAGCTGAATGTGGACAGAAGGACAAATCCCTGGACTTGGAGAGAGGAAAAAACTTTAAGGAGAAGCAGCTGCTACTGTGTCTTCTCCAAGGAATTCACAAGGAAGTTAAAAAGCTTAGAGTTCAGGGAAGAGTGGCAGAAAGAATTACCTGAATGGAAATCTGGTTCGGAATGAGGGAGAAAAGAAGTGTAATGAATTTTATTCATCAAAGAGGAGGTTAAACAGGGATTAATATATCTACAGAGGAAAAAAATACAGGTACTGATGGGAGCAAGAAGTTGTAAAAGTCCAGGGTGGGAAGGTGAGGCTTGACTTATTCAGACTAGATATAAAGCACATTTCTATCATTATGATAATTAACTGTTGAAACAACTTAAGGGCTGAAGTGGTTACTCTGTCACTGGAAAATATTGCTGTGTTGTGCTGTAAGATATGCTGCAGTTTTAATCAAGGCTTTTGGATTCAAAATGGGAGATAACAGAGATTCAGTCAGTATGGAAGAGGTGAAAATAATAACATTGATTCTTGTCTACTGTTTGTGCAGTTTATCAAGTCTCATTTGCAGAGTACGTATTTTTTTCTTTCAAAATTACTGGCAGAAGTAAAAATTTCCTTTTGTCACATCTTTATATTTTAAAACTTTGTTCTGTGACATATACAGAACTTATACTAATCTGGATAAAACAACCGTTTGAAAAAGAATTAGTGAAGAGTTTACACTTAAGAGTAAAGTGCCAAACAGTTTTAAGGCACCCAAACTGGAGAGAAGATTCTGTCCCAGGAGGTTTAAGAGGCAACTGGCTCAATCTTTCTACAGTCAAGTACAAAACCCACCAAGTATAATTCTGTATTTGTATGTATATGCCCTTTAAATATTGACATGCTAGAGAAAATACCAATACAGTTCTGAAATTGAGCACTTGCTAATTTTATGAAAAATTAAATTGTGCTGGGTTTTGGTATGTAATATGAGACTTTCACCAACTTCCACTTTTTTTTTCTGAATGGTTATGTCTGTCAGAATACCTATGTAACAGCATCATTTGGAATAATTGTAAGTGGGGATCTTTTCTTGCGTTTGGAAGAATGGGATCTGCATTCTTTCTTAGGTTTATTAATTTTTAAATCAAATTAACATCACTTTTGAAAAGGAGAAAAAAAAAGAAGTAAAAAGTTGAAAAGCTAGAGGATACAAGACAGAGGTGAGAAACTGTGATTTTAAGGCTATAGCCAGGTAAATTTAAATAAAAGCCAATTAGGCAGCCCCAGGGGAAGGTTTTAAGGGAATTGTGATCCTGCCTGGTCAGAAGATAAACAATGATGGCTCGAGTGCTCCAGGGTGTAATCCAGTAAATGAATGCTCTTGGAGTGGTGTAACTGCCAGTACACATCCTCTAGTAGTATTTCCTCTGAAATTTATCCTTTAAGTATTTACCTGATTTACAGAGAGGTTCATACTTTTTTCCTGCAAAGTCTTTCCCTGTTCTTTTCCTCGGGCTCAGAGGATTTGGGCTCAGATTGATTTGCCAGGTATTAGATGGGCTGTGGTCATTCACTTCGGTTTTAGCTGATGTGTTTTTACCTCATTTCCCATGGCACAGACACCTGTCTGGCCAGGTACCACGGAGTGGCAATCCTAAGGATTGCTTACTCCTGTTCCATTGGAAAATAATCTGTATTTTGGTCAGAAGCATCCGAGGATGTTGTCTCAAAGGTCAGTGAAAGGGATTTAAATGTAGGTGTGACTGACAGTTACTTGTACTGTGAAACTGCATGAGTACAGCTCTGTGTTAGCTCTATAAAGCAAATAATTCAGGTTAAAAGAAAAAAAAAAAAAAGATAGCAAAGGTTTTACTGGTGATCAGTAAGCATTTAAATAAAATTAAATTTCTATTGATTTAAACAGATTTAAACACAGAAATGATATAAATTACATAAGGAAGTATAATAGGAATTACACAGCTGCATTAATTTTATGTACTGGTAAACGTATGAAATATAATTTTATTATACAGTGCTGCTGGGTACAGCACCAAGAACAAACTCTCTTCTGCTGCAATGCTGTGCCAGCCTAGGTATATTTTGAGTTTGTTTGCATTTAATTGTCACCTCATTCTCTCTTGTCTTTCACCTCCCCTGGTGTATGTTTTGCTTTTGGATCCATTTGAACATGGATGGTAAGTTCTCTGATGGAGGAGGCCTCCACTTAGCAAAGGTGTGTGTGAGGCAGCACCACAGCAAAAATGCTTCCCAGGAGGGCAGGGAATGCTGCAAAGGCTTGGCCAGAGGGGTGGTGTCAGAACCCAGAACATTCCTCTGGCTGCCCTGGGTGAGCAGAGACCCTGCAGGGAGTCAGAAACATCAGTGCCTTGGATTTGAGCCCATGGAAAACATTACCATCCTTGTATGGAGAATTACAAGACACTAGAGTTTGAGTAGAGTGGTAGTACAGGGTGAATATGTAGATTTTTAGGGGTTTTATGAGGGGGGTTTGAGGGACAAAGATGGAGGATTTTGGGTGTGTCCCTGCCCTTCTTCTTGGTCTTTCAGCCTCCATCTTCTGCTGGGGTGGTGACACTTTTGATAGGTTCAGAGTAAAGGTGCACTGTCTAATAAAGTGGATAAGTATTGGAAAATTACTGTAAATAAAGAGTACATAGATGGTAGTATAAAAGATAAACCCTGCCCAGAGGGTGCCAGTCTGCTCCATCTCGACCTGCAGGACAGAGCTGTGCAGGCCAGAGCCACAGTGTACCAGACAACAAACAATAAACACCCCTTGGACACGAGAACAGAGAGAGCTGAGCTGTTCCTCTGCACCTGGCTGGGAAAAGCAGAGACTTTGGGCAGTTCTGGGATCTCAGCAACAACCCCAAACCCAAGAGTGTGGCTGCCCCATCCCTGGAACATCTCCAAGGCCAGGCTGGGCAGGGCTGGGAACAGCCTGGACTGCTGGGAGGTGAACTGGAGCCCCATGGCAGGGGAACTGGAACCAGATGGAATTAAGATCTCCTCCAGCTCAAACCATTCCGTGGGTTTACGACTAATTTTTAGAGGTTTGTTGGAGTCTGAGGAACTGCTAAGGGAGCTCTGCCCAAGGACAAAGGTTTGCAGGACTGAATCCAACAGAATGCATTTGGGAACAGCATTTGGGAAGGAGAAGCAGATCTCTGGTGAGCATTGCCCAGAGCATGGAGTGTTGGCTGAAAAGGTCAAGGTGGGGAAAGGTAAGGGAGCAGGGATTCTTGTTAATCTCATGACCTTAGCAATTCCATGTGGGGAAGGAAATGGCTTTCCTCGAGGTGGAGGATGGATTTGGAAAGAGATGCAGCTGAGAATAAGATCTAATTCTCTGTGCTTGTAACCGTATAGAGCTGAAATCAGTGGAATATTTGCCTCTGGTGTCCACATGTCTGGCCCCAGGGAAGGAGAGCTGCTCCCCACTCCTCCCTCGATGGCTCCTGACACAGCCTGAGCTCACTGACACCACACTCCATGAGACAGCAGAAGGGTCACAGAGGCAGCCTTCAGTGGGGAAACATTGCTGAACTGCTGCAAAACTCTGGGCTAAGTTGGGAACTTGGAACTTTTCATCATTTGAGGAACCAGGAGAAAGAACAGGGCAGGGAATGAGCAAAGTCACTGGCCTAAATATTGAGAGAGAGAACTTCTGAAGCAGGGGGAGATCACAAGATAAAAATATCTTTGCATTTACAGCACAGGGTGGGGCAAGAAAATAAAGGTGGAGGAAGTTTCTAGATAAAGCATCCTTTAAAAGTACTCCAATTTTTGATGTGATAAACATCATTCAAAGCAAACAGAACAGCTGCAAAATATGATAAAAATCACTTGAAAGTTCATTGATTTTGCAGTAAAACTGTAAGTACTTCACTTTATAATAATTGTTCCTCTCATGCTTTCAAATCTTGTACTTGAGCTACAAGAGTATTCAGGTCAGGGCTGCATTCAGAAAATAGGCACAAAAAGACAATGAAGCTCAACTAGAGAGATACTTTAATCATGAGCTAATTTACAAACCAAAGCAAAACAAAATCATTTTTGTCTAAGATTATTAGAAGATGCTAATTTGCTGCCTAAAATTATCTTTTTCTGTAACCTAAAAAAAAAAAAAAAAATTAAACCCCACTCTTATCTTCCTAATTAAATTTCGTGACTTGGCTAACATGGTTGGTTAGATTTTTTTTTTCTTGTCTAAGGACAATATGCATGTGTTATTCAAATATGAGCTCCTCTCTAGTATAAACTCATATAAACACTGTCCTGACGGTGCTAAACTAATGATAGTGCTTTTTCTAATAATTTTCTCTTGGCTTGTAGCTATATTTAAAATAAGTGAGCATCTTTTATGGAAGAGAGAGACGTGTGAAAACGGAGCTTTGGGAAGTGTGTGCAGCCTCGTAAAATTTGTAAGAGACTCGAAAACACCCGACATAAAAGCAGCAAACACACCCACCACACCCAGCTGCCCTCCTCCCCCAAGCCCAGCAATTTAAAGCAATGTTGGGTGGCAGCAACATTTCTGTGATCCTAAGATAAGGACACAGCATCAGAGCTAGGCAAGGTAAGAATAGAGAGTATTCATTTTAATTAAAAAAGTGAATACATCCTTTGTTATCTGTAATAATTTTTTTACTTTCTGGAAGCATTTATGAGAGCATTTTTTCCTTTTTAAAATTTTTTTTAAAAAAACACGTTGTGTGTGCATGCACAAAAAATGTACACACAGCTGCTTGCAAAAGTTTTATGTGAATAAATATTTTTATGTACATTTTATATACGTAAGATATGAAATTTATGTACATAATATATGAAAATAAGTATATTTATGTACATTTTTAATATAAACAATTTAAATTGTCTTCAGATATGATTGCTTAGCCATCTTAAAGGCTCTCTAGGGCCTTTAGGGACATCTTGTAGCTAATTAGTAATCTGTCTAATAAATAAGTGCATGGCTCAAGAGTCTGCTCCTTTCCCTAGGTTAGACACAGGCTCAGTAACTCGACTGAATCTGGTCCGTGGGGTTGGCTATCATCCAGGGTGGGGCAGTGAGGAGATCCTCCAGCCCAGGGGGTTCTTCTGCCCTGTGAGCAGCGGGGCAAACCTGGCTGCCCTGTGTACAGAGATATTTTGAGGAGCTGGCAGCCAAATCCGTGCCACTGCACCCCTCGCAGTTCAGGAGCACCTGAGCGTGCTGGCAGGCACAGGAGAGGATGGCTGAAATGACTGCCAGAAGCCATTTGGTTTCTGAGTGCTTTCAAGTTTGTTTTTTTTTTTTAAATCACAAAGCCTAAGGGCCACGTGGGTTTGGTTTTTTTTTTTTTTTATGATTTAAACGCTCGATGGTGTTCAGTCCTGTTCTAAGTGCGCAGCCATACAAAGCAATCATATACACTTCAAGCCTTTCATATTGGTAAAGTTCAAACATTCATAACACAGCCCTTCATTTCAAAAGACCGTGCTCGCACAGAGCCAAATGTCAGCAAAGGTACAAGCCCATTATTTATTATTTATTTATTTATTTAATTTTATTTATTTATTTATTTATTTATTTATTATATTATTTCTTTATTCATTTACTTATTTAATTAATTAATTTTATTTATTTATTTTACTTTATATTATTTATTTATTTATTATTCTATTATTTTATTTCTTTATTCATTTACTTATTTAATTAATTAATTTTATTTATTTATTTTATATTATATTATTTTATTTATTTATTTTATATTATATTATTTTATTTATTTATTTTATTATTTTATTTACTCATTTACTTATTAAATTAATTAATTTTATTGATCTATTTTATTTATTTATTTATTGATATTTAATTAATCAATTCTATTTATTTTAATTTTATTTATTTATTTTGTTTATTTAATTTATGTATGTATGTATGTATTTATTTATTTATTTATTTATTTATTTATTTATTTATTCTTGATGCCCTCGTGGCACCTTCTGTGAAGCAGCTCGTCTCGTTCTGTCCTGCTCTTTGTTTGCAGACCGTGCTGCAGCCCTGGTGCTCTCAGTGCACTCTCTCTGCCTCCCCACCAGCGGGGCACAGAGGGACCCAGACCCTGCACCAGCTGCCTGAGCCGGGGGTCCTGGGGGCTCCTGCAGCCTTTCTTGTTGATTTGTTGTGACTGCTGTGCTGCCAGCCAGGCCCCTGGGTGCCCTGAGCCGCTGCCTCCCTTGACAACTCGCCCGTTCTCCTGTAGCTCGTTTGTTAATTAGTGCTCTCTGGAT
Source organism: Sitta carolinensis (assembly GCA_032173965.1). Lineage (NCBI taxonomy): Eukaryota > Metazoa > Chordata > Aves > Passeriformes > Sittidae > Sitta > Sitta carolinensis. The sequence continues at coordinate 1,442,433 of JAVUNC010000019.1, forward strand.
GGTCTGGTTTAAGCAACTGCTCCCTAAGTCCTTGATTGCTTCCTCTTTCCACATTTCTGGGCAGTTCTTTTGACTGTATACATCTGATCACCCTGGTGCACTCTATAAAACACATCTCCCTTTGCTGCTGTCAGCAGTCTGCAATCCTACCAGTGCTGATTTGTCAGGTTTCTCAAGGGGCCATTATTTTTTTAATGCTGTGGTGTGCACACCAGACGAAACAACAGTGAGAGTGCCAGGTGTTGGGGCCTTCCTGTTGGACTGTTGATTCTGCTCCTTGTCCTTCTGACCTCACAGTGATGCCCTGTGCACCAACTTTCACAAATGAGAGATGGTGATAAACTGAAAAGAACCTTTGCAAAAATGTGTTTGGTACAGTGCTGTTCAATCTGGGCGAGCCTGTGTTCTCATGCAGAGAAGAGAGAGGAATGGGACTATTGCACAAGGTCATGGATTTGTTTGTCCTTTTTTTCCAAGGTCTATCTGTGAACATTTGAGGGCAAGTTTAAATTATGCTGCTGAGCCAGTCTTTGCATCTCTTTTATGAAGCAAGGGGTTTGACTGCTCTCAACTAGCATAAAATGGCTCTGCATTGGGAACAGCCAAATACTGCCTGGTCTGCACTGAAATCAGAGCAGCAGATTTTTGAGCAGAAGTCTGCTATCACTTCTGACTCAGGAAGCTTTCTAATTTCTCCTCCTTTTTATCTACATATTTGAGTTCATCTCGACATCAACAATTTGCACTCTAAGGTTTTTCCATCCCTTTTCATTTGATTTTAGCATGTGTAATACGAAGTAATACCAGTGGAAGAACATTTATCAATGCACTCCTCTTTCTGCTAGCAGCCAGTGCATCACACAGGTGACACAGCTAACTGTATCCTGCTGAAGTTCTTCCACTAGACATGTGGCCTGTATCTATTGTGTGCCTGAGCTTTGTCCTGGCACTAAAGAAATCAGTTGTACCAACCCCTGGTGTTGTGCTCACATTGCCCTTGTAGGCTTCGTGCTGAAGGAGGAAAATGGGACTTGTAGGCAAAGCCAAAGCCTGGGCTGACTTGGTAAAAATGGCCCTCAAAATGCAGATGGAGACTCAGATAAATGAGTTTTTGGAAGCTGCACTTCACAGGGATGGTGTTCTTGGTTGCCTCTAAAAGCACAGGACCACCCCAGAACTTTCTTCGGCTGTGAAAGAACCAGCTCCAGATTAACAGTCTGGGCAGTGAGTAAATTTGGCCACAAAGCCATGGCTAAACCCAAGTGGCTGCTCACTCCTGACACTGTAATGGCATAGCAGGACACCAAGCTGATTGATGAAGGGATTAAAACATCTGTGAGGTGTGTTGTGTCATCTCAGTGTTAATCTCACACCACTGCTGCTGCTGTTTCCTGAGGTGCATGTAGGGCTCACTCTGTCCAGTGTGTTACCTCTGCCTTCAGGGCTGAGGTGTGCTCACAGTTGGCTCAGCATCTGTGTTTTAGGAGACTGCCAACGTGTGAGACTGTCCCTGGAATCATTAATCTTCAATTTCAGCAAACGTTGTCTCTCCTTTTCCTTAATTTTTAGGGATAACGCAACTTCTGAGTCTGTCTCCTGGAACACCCAGTCTTCCAAGGTTTTCAGAAACTTCATGAAGCTAATATATGAAACTAAAAGCTATGCACTGTAGTAACTCTGATGAGAAATTATTAAGATCCAGTGATTAACAATTTTGTAACTTTTTGACTTAACTTTCACTGGGCTGTTTTCTGCTGGATTTATTTTTGGATCTCTTGTCATTCACAACCGGGCAGGGTTTGGTTCATTAAATAGCAAAGTTTTCAAGCCAATGCTTACATTGTCCATCAATATCTTGGCAGAATTATCCATGATTCTTCTTAATTGAGGGAAGCGGTGAGAATGGGCATCCAATTAGGGCATTCATTGTCTCAAACATCCATTCCTGTTTACGCTTCTTGGAAGCTTTCTCAATGTGCTGTGTTGTGCTGGCCTGAGAATCACACTGCTCCTGACCTACTTGGCCTGTTAATCTCACTCATCCTCTGTCTGTCCCTTTGTCCGACTTTTGTAGTCCGGGATTCTGGGACAAAATATGCAGATGTCTTTGTCCTTTGGATATTCCTTGAAATGCCAAGTTTCTGGGCACTCTGAAACCGGGGAGTTTCAAATGCCAGTGAAAAGCTGAGCTTCTTAACCATTACTTCCCATGAGAGCAAATTCTGCTCTATGAGATATTTCAGGAGCACCCCGAGGCCATGCCCCAGGGCACAGAGATCACCTTACTGCTGGGTGTGTGGGGGCCAACTCACCTTTTTATTTTCCTCTAACTGTTGAGTCTCAGCTCAGGTCAGGTGGCTGTGCAGGGAGCTGCACATGGCAGTGCTGCTGTGCGCTCCAGGGACCCCCAGGGAACTCCTGGATTGTTGAGCACCTACAGATCAAACAGCCTGGTGGCCAGGACAGCATCTCTCACCACAAATTCACCAGGATACAGGGATGGATGTAAACCTCCCTGCCACCTCTCAGTCCATCCCAAGGCAGGAACGTGGCTGGCCATGCCTGTCTGCTCCCCAGGGGTGATCTTTCCTGTACTAAAATCCACATATTGACACTGGTGTGCCCACTTTTAACAGATGCATCGCTGCCATGGTGTCCTGGCTCCTGTGATGACAGGGCTGGGAAGCTCCTTCTCCCGTGGTTACATTTGGCATCTCTACAATCAGCATTATGTCCTTTACCACATGTCTGGTCTGCTTATTTATGGAGATATGCAGGTTAACAAGATTTAAGACTGTTTATTCCAATAATAATAACAATAATAACAATAATAATAATAATAATAATAATAATTTTTATTATTATTATTATTCCCCACTGCTGATTGCTGGGCAAGTAGTGAAATTACAGCAGCATGGTGCAGCAGGGATGAAGAATGCTCTTAAATTGCATCAGGCCCCTTACTGGAGACAGCCTGAATGACTTTGGTAGGAGCACTGCCTGGGCAGAGCCCCAGGGTACATCAACAATCCAGAAAATAGGTTTGACACCACCCTTTGCTCTTCATCCTATTATTTTGGGGTATCTTGCTGGTGAGAAACAACCTGCATACACTCAGACCATGCCCTAGGTGTGTGCAAGTGAAGCCAGATTTGGCCAGACAATGACAACCCAATCACCTGCCCATAACCTTGTGTCCAACAATGTGACTGCAGCGCTGCTGTGTGTAGCTGTGTAAGTGTATTTGGAAAATACATCCATTTGAAATGTCCTTCTTAAGTACAGTGAGAGTGCTATAGTTAAGGGATCTTGGTTTAGAGGAGGAGGATTGATTAGAAATAATAATAAATTCTGTAGAATATGTGGCCATGCCACATTCAATCTGGTAAACCTCTTATGTCTCACAACCCGATCACGAATTTTCTGTGTCAGTGGGTGTGTAATCACTCTTAATACAATGATTTACAGTTTGTGTGCAGACAACAGATAGACACACTGAAATTAGGAAAGACTATCCAAAAAAATATTATATTTGTAATTAAACAACATTCCAACATTGTGCATGCAGCGAGACTAAAATCTGTTAGAAGACAGGAAAATGTAGCAGTAATTTTCATCTGAAAATCTGTATCATTAAGGAATTGTCCAAGATTAGACCCCTACAAGCATTAGCTTGTGAACACTGGGGGAAAAAAAAAAAAGAGCAACAGCTTTAAGCATTAATGTGGTTAATCCCAGAGCGTAGCACTTGGTTAGAGTCAGGATTTGGAATTATAGCTCAAATGGTGATATTTCAAGGGGAAGGTCAGTTTGAATCAGTGATAATACTTTGCATTTTTGCTCTGCCTTCCGAATAAGAACCTCAGAGGGGTTTATAGACATTAGTGAATTAAGGTTCTCAGATCTCTGCCAAGACTGCAGTTTTATCCCTGTTCTACAGAGGGGAAAACCGAGTCCTGAAGAATTTAAGTGCCCTGCTGAGACAGCAAAGGGTGGTGCTGAGTGGGGTGCTGCTGGACTGGGATACCTACAGCTCTGTAGGGAGGCACGGACACAGCTGTGGGCAGCAGGGTCTGGTGGAGGGGAGCCTGGGGAGGATGAGTTTGGCACTGGTGTTTTGTGCATCAGAGTCAGCAGTTTCCTTCCTCTCGTTATCTTGTGATGTGTTTTACTGCAGCTCCTCAACGTGGACTTTTTATGCTTTTTCCATCCATGGTGGCTGGGCTGTTCTGTCCTGTTCTTTGTCCTGGAAGAGCCCACTTAACTTTTCAGCAATTCTGTCTCGAAGAGATCCTTAACTATTGGAATTTGGTGGGAGACAGGCTTCCCCCCTCCATTTTTTTTTTAATTTTTTTTTTTTTTTAATGGGATTCTGTGCTGGGCAGGTGTGCTATTCTTACACAGCAGGAGGCAGGGATAGGAACTGAGAACACCAACAGGCATCATGCCTCAGAGTTCCATATTTCATTTTAGATAGTGCTTCCAGTACGTGGCCTAGAACACAACTCATTGTTCAGATTGAGACTCAATTGAAATCAGCTGCTAATTCAATTTATGTCTAAATCAATAAGTCACAACTATTCAGCTCATGTTCATATGAATAATTTCTATTAAGAGAAACATAAATTTTAGACCCTGTAGTTAATGAACTGTGTTGTTTGATAAGACCAGCAGGACCACGGCAGTGGTCTCCCCTCTGTGCTCAGCACTGGTGAGCTCACACCTGGAATTCTGTGCTCAGGTCTCATTACAAGTGGCACTGAGGTGCTGGAGTGCATCCAGAGAAGGGCCATGAAGATTCTGGATCCCAGGTTTTAGGAGGAGTGGCTGAACAAGCTGGGGTGGTTGAGCTGGAGGAAAGGAAGCTTGGTGGGGTCCCTGTCACTCCCTGAAATGAGGGTGTAGCCAGGTGGGGGTCAAGGGACAAGACAAGAGCAAATGCCTTTAAGTTGCACCAGGGGAGGTTTAGGTTGGATATTAGGGGAAATTCCTGCCTGGAAAGGGTGGTTAGGCTTTGGAAGAAGCTGCTCAGGGGAGTGGTGTGGTCACCATGCCCAGAGCTGTTCAAAAGATGAGTAGATGTGGCACTGAGGGACGTGGTTTGCTGGTGGACATTGTTAGGCTAACGTTGGACTCAATGATCTTAGAGGTTTTTTCCAATCTAAACTGTTCTATGAAATTCTCGTGACAATTGGGACTAATAGAATATGTTAACCTTTATTCGCCTCAGCTTGACACCACATTAGACCATGAATTAATTTATAAGTGCTTAGATGAGTTTCATAATTAAATAGCCATTGTGACTCCTTTGGCCTGTCAGCTGAGTCACTTATCCCAGGTCCTTTCTTTGGAAAGCAGCCTTCCCAGCAGACCAGCAGAGGTCTGTGAAGTGCAGGCAGGGTGCTCTGCTCCTCCTGTCCCTCTGCCTGTGCCCAGTGTCCTGGGCACTTGGTGGGTGCTGCTGAGGTTCAATCATTTGTGTTCCTCCCAGAAACACTTCAGCTTGGCCTCCTTCCTCTCCTCCCCCTGCCACAACCTTGACATTAAGAACTGGGAGTTTCCAGTCTCTGTGGTTCTTAAATATATGGAAGTCCTGAAAATTGCTGCCTGGTAAAAATATGAATGCAGGTGGGCTTCACAAGAGAATTCCTGTGTTGACTACCTTTGCCTGTTTGCTCTTTACATTGCTGGGGAAAAACCTGGGAACAGTTTCTCTTTGACAGGCTGGAGGGCAAACCAAGGAATAGATGAGAGGCAATGCAGAAAATCAAAGTGCTCTGAATGTTTTGGAAATAGGTTTACAGGGAAGGGAAAGGCTGCAGCTCTGGAAGCACAACCCTGTGATGCTCAGCTCTGTGCACCTAATGAGGGGAGTGTGAGTCCATGCAGACCCATGGAAAGATTTTATACCCCCATGCCATGTGCTAAGGGACTTTAATTAAGGACTTTAGTGTGTCTTGTTTCACTCTGAGGAATGTAATCCCTAGCATTGAACAACTAAAAGCCATTTGGTAACTACAAAGATATTTCCAAAGAAAAACCTTTATGTTCTGGAAAAAACCCAAATGGTAACAACAACAACAAAAACAAAACAAAAACCCAAAAAACCAAACCAGAAACAAACAAACAAACACCAAAACAAACAAAAAAACAAACCCCAACAAAACAAACAAACAAAAAAAGAAAAAAAAAATAAAGAAGGAAGCAAAGTAAAAGTGTTGAACTTTGCACCTTAAAAAATGAAAGCTATGAGTTCATTTAACTTGATCTGCTTGGTGTGTCCTGGTTTCCATCTTGCATATGGGATTCCTGTGTTGGAGTTTATCTGCCAGGACCTGCCTTTCTCAAAATTTAAAGATGTTTCCATAAGACCTTCCATCAAATGCTATTCCTCCTCTTACTTTAAATAACAAGGTATGACAGGATTACCATCACAGGCCCAATTTTACAGCTGGAGAAGCAAAGTATTAAAGGATTTTTCCAGTGTGACAGAAGTTTAGAGGAGGAATAAACGACACAGGGTTGGGGGAGATGTTCTCCAGTGGTATCCTTTGCTGAATGTCCAAAATTAGGAAGAAAACAAGATATATGCTTATTCATTTCTAGATTCTTTTTACTAGCCCAGAAGTATGTGAGCAACAATGTTTTGTATTCTATAACATCAAGTAATAGGGCCACAAGAAACTGATTTTCTGAGTAGGAGGAAGAAAGGCCAAACTTGTTAAGGAAATAATGTTACTTTCAAGATTCTCAGGGGATATTAGAAACAATGGAGAGTAAAACAAATGCTAGAATTGCATATAAAAGGCACTTGACATAAAAATGTCAAATGGCCCAAACCACATTTCTGCAAAATGCTGTGATGTTGCTCTATTGGCAAGGATACAAAAGGGAGCAGGACTAGAAGATGCCAGCTACTCATTTTATTAAGAAGTCAGAGAACAGAAAAATGAATGGGTAAATTAAATTGTAATAAGAATGGAAGAAATGGCAATGCATTTAGTTAGTAAAGCCCATTTAATAGCAGAAGTTTTATAATTATAAGTGACTCACCCTGCAGCTAGCAAGAATGGGAATGCAGTGCCACTGCATGTGGCTTGTGTTGAAGTATTCATGGACTTGCCAGGCTCTTTACACAGACTTGTCCACAGAGAATGAGAAAGCTTTCTGCTTGCACCTGTTAAGACAGTTTCTATTTCTGTTTCTGCAGGTTCTCTGCTTTTGTGCCCCAGCTTCTGGTTCAGCTCAGTAATGCTTCAGCCATGACCCTCTACAAGGTCTGTTCCCTGTGAGCAAACATGATTTAAAACCAGTTCTGGCAATGGGTGGGAACTGAATGGTAGTGTCCTTTCTCTAGTGATTTTAAACAGGGAATGTGAAAATGAGAGTTCAGGTGTGTGTACTAATGGAAACAACGGTGTCTCTTCAAGGAATATTGTCCCACTCCCTGACAAAACAGAGTTTTTGAAGGAGAAGCTGACTGCCCCATCCTGCTCACTTCACAAACTGACACTGATGCCTTAATACAAGTTTTCCTTTGCTTGTGATTTCAGGCCCTGGAATAAGATGGTCAAGCAGTAGTAGTGAGACTGTGTTGGTTGGTTTTTCTGGATGTTTTTCTTTTGTTGTTTTGTTTTGTTTTGTTTTGTGGGGTTTTCTGGTCTATTTTAACCTTCAGTTATCAGTGCTCTTCCTTTGGGCTGGTGAGTGAAGTAAGACAGGTGCCAGTTAATTCCTCTGGTCAGACTCAGGTTGATGCAGATGGTTTTGGCGTGGAGAGCAAGGGTTTACCCCAGAGCTAGCAAGGCATGAGCCAGGCAGAAGTGGGTAGGACGCAGAAAGCAAAGCTGCCCTCATCCCCATGCAGCTGCCACTGGCCAGAGGAGTCAGGCTGTGTGTGTGGCAGGGGTGGCTGCACACCGTGAGACATCTTCCCAAAGTCAGGGAGAGCAGGGCAGAAAACAGACTTGCTGAGTTGCAATCTGCTTTTGGCAGAAAAAAAGATGCACAGCAGCCCTTGCTCAGAGCAGATTGTGCAGTTACCTTTTAGCCCTCTGCTAGTCGTTGACAGAGTTTGTTCTGTTCATGCTCCAATACAGGACATTAGTTCATAACTTCCTTTAATGTTAAATCCAGAAGTTTAAAAATAGAAGGCAGATGTGAAGATTCCACAAATACACTATAATTAATTAATTATATCCAATATATACCTGTTATATATCACATTATCAAAGGGATTTTAGAATAGAGATGTCTGTCTGCACAGTCTTGGAGTATTGCATTTCCATCTTTTCCACAGGAGGTGGCCTGACTTCCAGGACAAATATCAGTCATTAGTGCTGAGTTTCCATGGTAGATTCACCATGGATGTGGTGGAATCACAGATTCATAGAATGCCCTGGGTTGGAGGAGACCTTAAAGATCATCCAGGTCCAGTTTCATCCAACCTGGCCTTGAATGCTTTCAGGGATGGGGCTCCCTCAACTTCTCTGGGCAACAGGTTCCAGTGCCTCAGCATCCTCACAGTCAGGATTTTTTTCCCAATATCTAATCTAAACCTAAAATAGTCTTTTTCAGTCTGAAACCATTCCTCCTTGTCCTGTCACTACGTGGTCTTGTAATGTAGCACTAATACATATTTGAATACAGCAAAACTGTTTACTTAGCATAGAGGATCCCACAGTTTTACTTTGAAGTTGGATTCTCTATTTACTTGACTTTTGTTCTTGTTAATTGATGGCCCCTATTTATCAATATATAAGTTTTTCTGTTGATTTACCTGAAAAGTGCTTGATAATTTATTTTTGATGTAACATTATTTTTGCATGAAATGATGGGCTAAATATTGTTTGATGATGAACTGCTTACACTGGTTGAATGGAGCTGACTGCCCCAGCAGCAGGGTTGTCTGGAATTATTTCTGGTTTTCTTACCCATGCACTTCAAGGAGAAGCAGTGGAAATGGTTCATTTTGTCAGTTTTTGGCCCATGGTCCTTTCCAGGCTGTGACAGAGGGACAGTTATATAGGAAATAACAGTTCTATTTTTCATTTTACTGAATGGTCTTCTTATTTTCTCACGTTTTTTGTATCAGCTGAAAGGAGAGATTGATTGTTATTTTCTGTGCTTTAAATCAACATCATGTATTAGAGAGCTACAGTATTGCTCCCAAATAGAGGAAAACTGATGCCATTTTTAAACTGAGATGTTACATTCTGGGGGAAAAAGGATCATCCATTTTATGAAACTCTTTCCATTTGCTTTCTCTTTGGGCTTTAATTTATTTTCAACATGTATTCACTATGGCTGTGAGATGGGAGAGGAAGGGATGGCCACGAATGCTTTTGGTGATTGGGACAAGGGGCTGCAGGGGTGCAAGGATGGGAAAACCTTCCTGGATCAAAGACAATTTATGCAAACCTGGTGCCTGCAGTGTCACCCATAGCTGATGTGATTGTTGAAGGTCTGGTTTTGTTATGGAGACTGACTAACCTCTGGGATTACCTACATTTCTGTATGGAAAAAGAAGAAAAAAATGACAAACCAAGGTGTTGGTTTGTATGGATTTGAGGCTGGACCTTAGGCTCAAATTCTTGTTGCAATTTGGTCTCTACATTTTCCTTGAAGCAGACCTTAGCCACTGCACCTCAGCAGCCCACCAGCACACCTGATGCTAATTAAATATATCAGCAAATATTTAAAAAAACACTTGAAAAAAAAATCCAACTCTGCTTTGGCAGCAGTTACTAATCCTACACTGACTCCCCCAGCCCTTAGTTTGGGAAATGCTGGGAGCTGAGGGAGGAGATAATTCTTTGTTCCACCACGAAGTTCTGTGTCATTCTTGGAGGGCTGTGCTGGGGCAGCTCCTCAGGAATTTGTTTATTCTTTGCTGGTCTTACATTTGTTTCCCTGGCCCACCACAGTCTTCTCTGCAGGCCAGGCTGTGCTCTCTCTCCAGGCTTGGTTGTGGTTGTGGTGTTCTTTCTTTCCACCCTTGGGACAGCACTATCTGTGCTTTCTTTATTTATATATTTATATATAAATATTATATATTTATATTCTATAAATAAATAAATCATAGGTGTATATATATCTATATATATATCTATATCGATACCTATGCTTTTATTTATTTATTTATTTATTTATTTGTTTGTTTGTTTATTTAATAATGCTTTATTTATAACAATTCTCCAATATCTACCCACTATGCTGTACAGTGTCATTTTGTTCCAGACCAACCCAAATGTGCCACCCAACCACAGAAGATGGAGAACAAGAGGATGAAGAGGAAGCTCAGGGACACCCCCCATTGCCTCCATCTTTGCCCCCTGATCTCACATTCTAAAACCCCCAAAATTCTACTTTTTCACCCCTGTGACAGGCTAATTATCATTCTGTCTAAATTCTTGCGGCTTACGTGTCTTCCCCAGGGCAGTGGGAATGCTGTCCTGGTTCCCAGAGGCAAACAGGTGTTTTTCCCCAAATCTGAGCCCCTGTGCAGCTCCCATGAGTGTGGAGCTGCCCCTAAGCCTGGCTGTGAGCTAAGCCACACACCCAGCTGCTGCCTCCAGCTCCTGGTAATGAATTTGCATCGCAGTGGAATTTAGAAAGGAATTGCCCCGGTTCTAAAGCTCATTGGTTGCTAACAATAATAACAATGAAAAAAAAAGAAAAAAAAAAAAGAGCCATTTCTTAAGGACTGAAAAAACTAATCAGTGCATGTGTAGTTTCTGTGTCTCCTGCAGGTTCTTGTCTTGTGGGGCTGCCAGACCGCCCCAGTCACGTGCTGGCTGTCTGATTTCCGACTCAAGCTTTTCATTTCCTAAATGATAACGGATAAAAGATAAAATCTGGCACACACAGGTAATCTTTGCCATCTTAATATTTGTTAAGCTTTTTGATTTACTGAGAAGTTAAAGTCACTGCAGGTCACAAAACCTGCACATTAGATCTGCTTCATAAAACACTGTGAGTGAATGCTTTAGTCATTCATTTCACCATCTTTAAACCAATGTAGCTGAAGAATTGCACCTCCAATTTATAAATCTTTTAATTTATTTCTGATTCTGGTTTATAGGATGGGACCATATCCAGCTTTCCCCAGCCATTTGTGCATAGCTAGAGAAGAAACCTAACATATTTCTTGCATAATGGAGACTTGATCCAGCTTACATTTGTTAAATCATCCAAAAGGAAATATTCTCACTAGGAAACTTTTGCACACAGTTAATGTATCCAGTCTGATACCTGTGTTTTAAGTTTCTGCTGTTCTGCTGCACATCTACTTCTCTCTCCCTCCCCAGCCCAGTACATGCATTCACCCCTCCCTTCTGTAAAAGAGAAATATGATTATCACAGTACCTCTGTCTCTGTTCTGCACATCTGCTCCCCACCCTTTTTCTGAAGGAGACATATGATCCACAGGGAAATTAGAGATGATCTGAACCATTTTGGATACCTACTGCTATGGGTTGTGTGGAGGCCCATGGGTTGCTCAGGTTTCACATCTGCCAGCTTTTCAGAGGATGTGATCAAGGGCAGAAATAAACAGATGATGATGATGATGATATGATGATGAAGATGCTATGGAAACTGGTGTGAAGGAAATGGGATCCCTCCTTCCTGGAAATGTGTGTGCCCCCTAGCCCAAGTCAAGATCATGTGGATATAGCAGGAAGGCTAACACAAAGCAAAGTGTATTTTAAATAATGCATTATTTTAAAAAGGGAGCCTATGTCTTTAAAATACAGCATCAGAGTTAGAATCTGCTTTAGATTTGGGCATGGTCTTTGACCTTGGAACGCTGACAATGTAAAAAAGAGTGAAATGGGTCAAAGAGTCTGTCAGACAAGGTGAGAGATACTAAGCTTGCCTCTGATCTCACACCAACATGCAGTGGTGTAACTCCATTGCCCTCTGTAGATTTATGCAAACATATGGAGAGAAAAACCTGCCCCAGAACGATTCAGTACCAAAATAGACCCTTTTTTTCTGTGGCAATGTAAAAGCCTTACAGGAGGAACACACAAGATTCCAAAGGGCAAAATTTTGGCTTGGATTAATACTGCTTCGAGCCACCCCAATGCAGAAACTTCTCTCCAATTAGCTGACCTTGATGGATAAATTCCTCCTTTTTATCTTCCTCCAACCTTTCCCATATTACATCTCTTCTTCTCCTTGATCCTCCTGATAAAGTCAGGCTGTCCTTCCAACTGTGATCAGCAGAGCCTTTAGCCAGTGCACAGCTCGCTCTCCAAGGACTCCTGATGCCAGGGGCTCCTTTCATTTTCTCTGCAAATACTTTTTAACAAATTCAAAAGGCCTTATTGGGAAGGGAACAAAATACATTTGTGTGTAGTGCTGTATCTGCTAAACGGTGTGTGCTTTTCCCCATGCAGCTCTCCAGGGACCTGCAGGCACGTTCTGTGGGCAGAGCACATGGAATTGCTCAGATGTATTGTTTGCACAGTGCAGTATTTCTCTGAGTATCAGATCCTGGGAGGGAATTAGGAACATGCCTAGCTTTTAGAGACTTCCTGGGCTGAGTGGGCTGGATTCACCCTGCTCAGAGCCTGCCTTTGCCTTTGCAGGACAGGGCAGGTGAGTGTCTGACCCTCACAAGGATTCAGCCAAGTGTCCAGGCTCCCTCCATCATCAGGGCAGCCAGGAGAGAGCAGATCATCACTCCTGCATCAGCCAGACACTTCGGGTAATTGGTTTGGGGATGGGGAATTCAGCCCCAAGTTCCTCATGTATTCCTGCCTCGTCTGGTCAGCCAGCTCTCTTGGGATGCTGTGCAAAGAGCAGCGAGTGATGGGCTTCAAGCACAAACTAGAAAAACATGGCTTGGACTGGGAGAGCTCCAGCAGCTCAAAACTCAGCCTTCCTCTTGTGGGAAGGAGGATATTAATGGAAAACAGCCAGTGGCTGAGATACGAGCAGGCATTGGAGGGTCTCTGCCTTTCAGATTGGGACTTGTGTGTCAAAAAAGGGATTTCATCTCTTTGGATGGGAAGAAAGAGGGAGACAGAAGCTTCAAGAAATCTCTTGATGGCAGTAAAGAAGTGTGAGTATATTTGCACTGTAAGAAAGCTGTTAGGTGTGTCATTACCAGGTGCTTTACCCTGCTGAATTGCCTGCTTTATCTATAAACCACTTGCCCAGTTTTCTTTTGCCCCTTCAAGATACAACAAAGAGACGTTTTGTTTGAACCTCCAAATTTACCTCTGAGCAGCTTAGGTAAGGAAAAAAACCCCTGAGAGTTGTGTCTGTACACGTGTCTGTGTGTGCAAGGACAGGAAAGCAGGAAATGTGCCAGCTGCTGGGGGAAAAAGGGGAGAGTGCAGGAAGGGCTTTCAATATTTCTTTTCCATGTATTTATTAGTTCACTGCTCTTTGATATCTTTCCCCCAGCCACTGCTTCCACTAGATTGTCTACCATTTTACCAGCAAACAATTATCCTTCCCACAGCTTGGAGTTACTGTTCCTCATACGCTCCTGTTTTGGGTTCACAAAAACTTTTACTTTGCTTTTTATTAGTCTTAGGTCTCCTGAGTTCTCCTGTAAGTTTTTATAATCTTCACATTCGATAACACAGGCCAAATTTGTTTGACCCTGCCCTCGGTTTCTAATAAAATATCTTTTTCCCCAAGGTGCTGGGAAGAGAGTCATATCTGGGTGGAATCGTGTGAAGTAAATGAATTTTTTGCATGTCCTCACCCTTAGATCAGGCAGTATTGTCTCATGATGTGTTTTGTTCTGCTTCTTCCTGAAGGTGCAAGCTGCCCACTACCCTGTCTGGAGGAAGTGAAATTCAGCCTTGGCATGGAATTGCTGAAATGTGGTTGCTGAAATCCCCACTTTGACTGAAAAGTTTGGGGAATTGTCACTGGTCCCACCAGGCTGGATCATATTTTGGGACTGAAGGCTTGACATATCTGTCCCTCCTCTTGGCTTTCAGAGACCACTTCTGTGAAACACCTGGCACCCCTGAGGTGAGGCTCTTGCTGAGTTAACCCTCAGGTTAACTCAGAGAGAAAAAAAAAAATCAAAAAAAATAAAGAGCAAAGTGCCCTGTCGTGATATATATGGCTTTTTGCTTGCATTTCTCAACTTACTGAAAATAATTCTTGCCCTTTGTAAACCAAGATTGATAGTGATTTTTTTTCCCCAGCTGAATGGTTCTGTTGTACAGGATACAAACACAGGAGCCAAAGAATTAAGCAGGTAGAAAAAGTGTTAACTCTGGCTCTCTTAAAAAATTTAGGACAGAGCACTAGGGGAAGATAGGAAGATTTACCTCAGACTTTCACACCTTTAGGAATACATCCTCAAGATGGAGAATATCCTGGGAAGTCCTGTGACCATGTTTCAGAAAAACGAATTCATCCCTTCTGTTTCACACAGCACAACTTTTTATGTCAAGCCAGTTTTTTCTGAGCTCCTGGTGACTTTCACTGTTAAATGATTTCTGTACCATCTCAGGGCTCTCGTTCTGCTAGAGCATTTTCAGGGACTCAGGAAAATCAACCATTTGACTTCTTCACATAAATGAATATGTTTCTGTCCCACCAAAAAAAAAAAAAATTAAAAAATAAATAGAAAAAAAAAAAAAAACCAAGGAAGAAAAAAGTGTGTTCATGCAAGACCTTTCCAGGTAGCTTTCAAGTCCTTTGTTTTCTGCTTGGTCTTGAGTTGTCAATGTTACTGTTCATTTGCATTTCCCATCTCTGGGTAAGACAATGTCCTCAGGGTTCTGACTCGTTATTGGACGCCAGGGCTGAGAGCTGAGCCCTACCTTCATGTTCTATTGTATTTGATGGGGGATTCTCAGCAGGGCTGTGTCTCTTCCTGTTTGCAGGATATCTCCTTTCCTGACAAAGTTTGGTACCTGCTGGTGATGGAGGTGTATCCCAGAGTTAACCCTGTTCCTGCCGAGCAGAATGGCAGCTGAGGGGATGCCTCTCCTGAGAGAGCTGTAGCTGATGGATTCTGCTCTGTTCTCCTGGGCAGATTTACTCGAGAAAATCTGAGTTTATTATGCCCTGATCTCCAGCAGTGTGGAGGGGAAGCTTTGCTGTGCTGATGCAAAGGCTCTCCCAGCTGTGGCTGAGAGGAGCAGTTCTGTTAAAATTCAGTTCCTGCCACTTCACACCCGGAGGTGGAGGAGAGCTGCTGCACGGGTGGATGTGAGAACAGAACACACTCCCAAAGTTTGCTGAGGGATTGTTAAAATCAATGTAATTTTGTGTTGCAGCCTTATGTGCCTGACACAGCTCTGTTAGAATTCCAGGTTACTGAGTCTAGGGAAGCATGGGAAGGACCAGGGAAATCTCTGCTGGGAGTGCACAGGGGAAGATTTTTGCAAACTTTGTTGTCTCTGTCTACATTGAGAGATTATGACTGATGGGATTTTGACTCTCAGGCAATAAAGGACTCATTTGCAGTTAGTAATAGACTTCTTCATTCCTCTAACAGACATTTCTCCACGTACTTTGCTGTATATTCCTAAGAAGAATTCTTATTTCATAAACCACGATTCCTAATTAATTGTTTCGGATATTTAGTTCTGCCACAAAACCCAAGAATATTACCCAATGGAAAATTAGATAGGCAGAAATAATATTGCTCTGTCTTTCTGAGTAATTAAGGTGAATATTTAATTCCACCCAACTTTCACATGCATGACATCATTTGCATTGTTACTAGAAGAGACCAGAGAAGAATGCATCCTGTCTGCTGCTTACACAATCTCTGTGATTCCCTCAGTTTGGTTTCTGTAATTATTTAATGACAGTTAATTCTCAGTTTCAACAACCTGGAAGCTCACTTGTTCTACCTGTAGGAAAGCTTCCAGTCTGAAAAGCTTCTGAAGCAGTGCCTGAGTCCACTGATTGCTTTCTGAATATCTTAAAGAATCAAGTCACTGCCCAAAGGGTAAAACATTTCTCCTCACAGTGTTTTAGAATAGGATGTTTTTACAGAAAAAAAACCCTTTGCTTTCCAAACACACAGAAACTTTCTGTGGAAGTATAAAGTGAAAATCAAATTGCACAGCTGGAATGGACCTTGCCCTGCAGCTGCCCTGGCCTGACACAATTTCTGTGCTCTGTGCAGCAGGCATGTGTCTCGTTAGAGCAGGGACCAATGCTGTAGTAAATGCATTATTTAGGAAAAAAGGGGTGAAAGTCCTTTCAGGTGTCAGCAGGTGTTACAGCAAGGTGTCCAGTTTGGTGGTGTATCTCTATCTTGTCTTTCCATGCTGGCAGGTATCCCTCAAGATGCTCCCTTTGGTCTCTCCAGCCCCAGATATTGTAACATCACACTCCTTTGGATATATATTTTGAGGTTTTATAGATGAGCTATTTTGCTGTATCCTCTCTGGATCCTTACCTTATATTTTACTTCTCTTTTTATTACTTGAAGCATTCTTTTGTATTTCACCCAGGTCCTCCCTTATTTTCATTCCTTAAGGACCTCTAGAAGTACAATCCCTAACCAAGCACACTTTGTTCAGGTGTCCCAAGAGACTAGACATTTTTAAAACATCTGGTGATTAAAAAAAAAAAAAAAAAAAAAAAACAAACAAACAAAACAAAAAAAAAAAAAAAAAAAACAAAAAAAAAAAAAAAGAAAAACAGAAGTGCAATAAAATAATAACAAAATCAAATTGAAGAATTTTATATCAGTGTGAACCCAACTACAAAAATTCCCTATTTAAAGCACCCAAAATCACCACTACACCGTGTTTCATTTGGTTAATTTTTAACACGAAATATCCTGTGGTATTTTTGTATCTCTCACCTCACCTAATTATTCCACTGGCGGCAATGGAAAATAGAAATAAAAAATTCTGTTGTAAACGCTGCATTTCTGTGAGAAACGTGGCAGTTTGATTTTCCCAAGGGCAGCAGTTCCTCATTTGACTGCAGAACTCAGGAACCCCGGGGTGAACATTTGGGGAGGCTTGGGAAGGCTCTGCCCAAGGTTGTGTGCACGTGCTGGGCCCCACCATAAATTACTGATGTCAGCTCTGCTGCCCTGGAGTTGTGGCTCCACATGCAAACAGAGGGAGATTTAAGAACGTGGTTCTATTTGCACTTTTCTCTATTAATTTATAATTAATGTCTTTCTAGATAATAGAGGTTTTAAATATCTATTAATTTTAAATTAATTTATCAATTTTTTTTGTTGTTTATTTTTTGTCCCTCTGGATTGTCATATCATTACCCAAATTATGATCATGTTGGTTTTAGGTACTTGTAGTGCAGCTTCAATTCTAACGAGATTTTGTTTCTGTAAGGGCAAGAAAATGAAGTTTTTTGTAGACTGTTAGAAGCAGTCATGTTGATAGGAGAATGGGTTGTGTGCATATTTTCCAGAAAAACAAAGTTTTTAAAACTGTAGCATGATTTACAGGTATTGTCCTGATCTTTGAAAAACAATTAAAATTTTAAAAGTACTGTATATACAGTCTACATTAAACATTTTCATTATTAATTTATTGTTTGTAATAAGTTTAACCCTAATCCAATGTTTATTAAAACTGGACCGGATTTATTAAATTGGTTCAAGATTATCAAATATGTGCAGATCTTTACATATATTACATTAATTCTCTTTCTAAATATTTGCAAAATTTATTAAGTCTTTGTAAGTCTTCTAAAAATGTTACATGACACTCAGATTGGCCATATTCATAACACTGTCAGAATTCACTGATTATAAGAATATCCAAAAAAAATGAAACAGCACAGCGTGGTGATTCCAAAACCATTTTGAGATGTTAAATTTAAAAAAAAAAAAATGTTTTTGCAAAGGGAAACTCCTTGTGTGCACTCCACTTTGCCCTCCTGCTCTTACTGGGAGCTTTGCCAGCTCCAGGGTGCACTTTAGGCAGTCCTGCAGCCCCAGGAGCCTTTCTGGGAGCATCCCTTCCAATGCCTAGTGAGGGCACTGGATTCAGAAGGTTTATGGAAATTTGGATTAGTAATACTTACGTGTCTTGCACTGAGTGTTCAACTCCAGAACAGTACTAATCACCAGGAATTTAAAAAAAAATCTTAACATTACTCTTCTTGTTTCTGTTTTTTCTCTGCAAGACAAGGAGGAGGACACAATCCTGCAAGTCAGGCCAGGTGCCATGGAGATGAGCTGAACACTGCTTACAACATTTTTGGAGAGTGTGTTGATCACAATCAAGTAACTACCTCTTAGATAAAACAGATTTTTAAATTTTTTTTTTGCCACTACCAGAATATTTTCAGTGCAGGAAATATTTTATTTCAAACTTGAAAGCTGAGTTTTCTAGAGCAGTTCTTGATGTTTACCAAAGGGTGACTGTTCAGTTCAGGGTTTTGTTTTTTTGGACTTTGATGACACAAAGCCATGGTCTAGAGCTGCTGGTGGCTGTGACCTGAGCCAAGGTCCAGCCCAGGCTGGCCTTATGGAACTGCTGCAGTTGTCACTCAGTGCCTCCCAGCCTTTGGAGGACACAAGCCACATGTGCTGCTTGGGATGCTTGTGAGAACACCAGGGGGTGATGTGAATTTTCCAGCTGAATTTTTCAACCTGAATTTCCCCCGCTGGTGTAAACAAGAGGAATCCTGAGAACCAGCTCCTGGAAAATAAGTTCTGGCTCGAGAGATAAATAGTTCTTGGGAAGAGTGACATTCCACTTTTATTTTCTCAACAGAACATCAGAAATGTGAGAGACTGCCAGAATTCAAAGACAATTTTTCTTTTTGCAATATTCCTTTTAGGCACCTCATTTTAAATACACAATGCATTTGTCTCAAGTACACAGGGAAATACGTTAGGAGCAAGATCATTGTCTGATGCAAACCAAATCAGAAGTGTGGAATTTCATTGGAACCACGGAAATTAACACGAACTGTGATCTCGGTGTTAATGCTGAATTTTAAGTCTACATTCTGTTGTATTTAACCTTTGGGTAGGCTCATTACAGTAGGCATTGTATACATCTTTTTCTGAGCTATTCATTTAAACAGCCTTCCACGGAGTATGTGAGCATTTTGCTTTGGGCAAAGAAAACACACACTTAACATTTCTGTTCTGAACTGTATCTTAAATGAACCCTTTTGTAGTTAGGAAATATGTAATTAAAACTGTAATCCAGTGGAGCACTGAAATGTATGCTTAAGAACCTGCACAGTCTTATGAAATTTCTGGGTCTATTTGCTAGGATTATATCACTCCTGTATTATCCTACATTTCGTTTCCAGGCAGCTGGTCCCATGGCATGAAGGCTTTCTTGCAAGGGAATGTTTTATCCAGCTCTGAGAAATTCTCATGTTTAATTTGAGGCTGAGGAGAATTCCTACCAGCCAAAGAGATGATGGAGAGGCCAGACTGGGTAAGGGGATGTTCCTGAGCTTTCTGCATTGGTGATACAGTGGGAGAATTTAGAATGCATTTTTACCTATAAAGCAACTGTCAGAATTTTTCATTAAAGACCTACAGGTCTCTTTCAGGAAAGGTGTGGAGTTCCTCAGACATCTCTGGGCAGCCTGAGAGAGTGAAGTGGTCAGGAGTGATGGCAGAGCTGGGGTCAGTACATAGGGTCCAAAAGCAGTTTAGGAGGGAGAGTTTAAGTTCTGGGCAGGGAATCACTTGCAGCCTTACTCCTGAGACATTTTTATCAGCTGATAGGAATTGCAGGCAAGGTGATTTGTCTGGAACTATGAGCTATGGTAACAAATTCAGCAGCTCTGTAAACGAGGAATTCAGAGTCTTTTTACAGAGAGAGAACCTAGTTCTCTTAGAGACGTGGAGAGGAAGAATCTCTCTGACAAAAATCCAACGACTGTGCTCTTGTACATGAAAAGGAAGGATGGGTTCCAGTTTACTCATGCAGGTAGCATTTGGTGTCACGTTTTTTTGAAAACCAGGAATATATAAAAACCAGCAAGTTGTGAGATTTTCAGAGGACAAAACCCCAGCATTTTTCATCTCACTTGCTGGACTGAAGCTGTTAGTCAGCTGAGAACTGAAGATACAGAGTCAGATGTTGTGGTGCAGGAGGTCACTCCTCTGGGAGTGAGAAAAATCAGTGAGACTCTGATTTATAGTAGCTAATTATTGTCTTGTATCCAGAAACTCTTCAGAAGGAAAAGATGAGAGCCCTAAGCCCTTTTCTCTCCTAGATGAGGAGCATAACTACAAGATGAGGATCAGATATTTCTGGAGTCATGATTCCTCCATTCCTGGCTGCACAGCAGTTTGAAAGTCTTCTGTATCTTCATGGTTTGTGCACTCTCGTGGGATTTGAGTTCAAAAGCCTCAGGCTGAAGTGAGGCCCAATATTTTGACTTCACAATTAGATGAGTGCTCTAAGTGCCAGGCTATTTGGCAAGAAGCAGGCACCACCACCAGTGTGAGTGAGTAGTGAGTGCTTGGAATATATCTAACTTCTCCAGGGATTTACATGCTGGGTTTTCTAAAACCCAAACCCACTTTGTTTCCTAAATCCCAAACAGCTTTAAGCAGAGATGCCCAGGTGGCCAGCTCAAGAAAAGATAGATATCCTCTGGGACATCCTCTGTGGTACAAATATAGCCATAGTTCTGTGCGTAAATTCCTGAACACTTTGTTGAATGCTGACCTAAAATAGTTCATTGTAATATCAGAGGAAGCTATTTAATTTCATCCAGTCACTTCTTCACGGAGCCATACAAATTGTTATTTGGCTAGAACATATCAGCCAGAAAGACATCTTGTTCCCATTTGAAGGATCTAAAAGATGAGCCCACCATTTCATATCCATTATTGATGCTCGTGTTAAATTATGTGCCTGATTCCTCTGTTGAATTTTCCTGGCTTTCATTTGCAGATGATAGGAGCGTGGTCTCACAGAGTAGCTGCAGTGCCTTTGCACCAGTTTTGTGGAAATAGTTTTTCAACCTAAGCATTCCTTAAAAGCTGCAAATCTCTTTCCTTTGGCTCCTCTGGAGGTCTGTAGCTTTACACATACAATTTGTTTCCTAGAGCATTCATTTGAGCTGAATATCACATCAACGTGATTTAAACAGCTACAGTGGAGTGGGAAGTTATTGTTTATTAATTGTTTTTCTGTGTTTTTTAACATTTGATCTCCTTTAACACCTTATAGAGATACATTTTTGGTGGCACAGCTTGCCCCAGTTTGGCTAGATCAATCTGGTATATGTGAAAGACAGCTTCATTTGCTGTCCTTGACATAACTAACCTTACATTAACAGGAACGCTTCTTCCTAGCTAGACTTACTATTTATTCAGAATCTTAATAGGTGGGCTTTGTGCTTAGAAATTTTTAATGCTGCTTATCCTATATTTTAAGTCAAAGTGTATATTTCTGTTGAGAATTCTCCATCTTCTTTTTTTTTTTCTTTTTTTTTTTTTTTTTACAAAAGAGGTAAGTGTTTTCATTCACCTTTTGTGGCTTCCAAGCTATTGAGCAGCACTCGTTGTGTTTGAATGTCACATTATATGTATTATAGCTGATAAAGAAATGTCATTTTCCCTCTATTGCTAATATCCTTTAAGACACTTAAAACCAAGGTGTTTTGACTGAAATTGTTTGTCTAACAAAATATATTTAAAATAACATCACGAATTTGTTGGAGAAGATCAAATTGTAGTGAGGTCCTTCTTTCCCATACATTCAGTGTGATGAGTCCCTCTAAGTTAGGAAATATCTGAGAATGGAGCTGTGCAAGGCATGTAGGTTAGGAAGGTGTTTGCTTTGCCAAATTTTCCATAGGCACAGCAACCATTCCCTGTTCCTGAGCTTCTGGCAGCCAGTCCAGAGCTGGAGATTGCCTCCAAGCTGTGTAGCTCAGCCCAGTGGCTCAGAGCACCATGCTAGAAATGCTGTAGTTGCACACTCAGAATGGTCAAACATGCAAAAGAGGACACCTGTGAATCCTTTCTATCATGTGCAGCTAGGATGGTTCCATGGCCCCAAGTCAAGAGTGTTTTCTAGGGTTAGACTTCTCCCTACTGCAGATTTTCCCTCAACTTCTGCTATTCATCACGTGAAGGTGAATTTTAATATCCTGTTTCTTTTAAGAGGTCTTTAGCCTCTTTCTAGTGCTTCAGAAAACTACTGAAATCTGTGGATATTAGAATTAATAGTACAGCTTCCTCCATGGCCCTGGGCCCCTTGGCCTGGGAATGCAGAGAATATAGAGAAGTTCTGGTAGTGAGAGGAATGACACTCAACGAGCAAAATCACAAACAGGGCTAGCAAGGCAAGACCTGTTCTCTGGGGTCCAGGACAGATGGATTTATGTGCACTCCTGCCTCATCCTTTCCTATCCAGGAACTTGTGTCTTCCTGTAAGGAACCAGTGGTGCAGAGTGAGTCATCCTGGCCCTCAGCCACCTGGCATTGCTCCTTTTTTTTTTTTTTTTGAGGAAAATCCCCTGGCTTTTGCAGGGCACCCCTGAGACAAAGGGGGGCCAGGATCTGGCCCAGGAGCCGTAACACATGCAGCTCACTGAAACTGCTTAACTCTGTCCCACAGCTACAACACACCATTGTCTGCCCATCATATCTTGTGGAAGCTCATGGTGATTTTTTCCATGCATCTTATCCAGCTGTGTGTTGTTATCGAGTGCAGCTTCTGTTTGTTAGTTCCTTAGATAAAGGCCTCCCTAAGTCTGAGCCACGCTCTGCTATTGTGCCTCTTCCTATATCACTGTATGTGGTGCATTTCTTCTTTTATGTCTCTTCCAAAAGTATCTCAGAGCATCCATCCGTCATCTGGTGATAGGACTTGCTCGTTGTGATTGTTCCCTTTTCCAGAAATAAAAATGTATGGCATACATAGCATTTAGCAACACTGTACAGAACTCTGCTCCCTATCATGAAGAGATTAGGGCCTCTTAATGTAATACAGTTTCCAGCTGCAGCCATAGACTGGACTTTTATTAACTGAAAGGCATGTATAGATGTGCTCTGTTTTCCTGTGTTTTATTTCTGGATTCTACTTTTTTCAGACTTATCCCTGCCATGTTTGCTGAGGCATATGTGTGTAGATACCTTGCAACAGCTAACAGACTATTTCTAGGTAAGGTCACATCCTCAGATATGCTAAACACATGAAAGACCCCAAAGTGAACAAGTGAGTAGGTTTCTATACATAAGGAAGAATGTTTCCTTACATTTCATTTTATTTTATTTTATTTTTTTATTTTATTTTATTTATTATTTTATTTATTTTATTTTTATTTTATTTTATTTATTTATTTTATTTATTTTATTTTATTATTTATTTTATTTTATTTTATTTTATTTTTTATTATTATTTTATTTTATTTTATTTATTTATTTTATTTTATTTTTTTATTTTTATTTATTATTTTTATTTTATTTTATTTTATTTATTTTATTTTTTATTTATTTTAATTTTGTTATTTATTTAATAATAATTTTTATTTTTTTTTATTTTTTTTTTTTTTTTTTTTTTTTTTTATCAGCATTTGTGGTATATTTGTCAGCTGTAGACATAGCAATATCAATAAAAACTTTCTGCCACTTAAAGTTTCAGGATTTATCGTGAAATACCTTTCATGCTTTGTTTCCCATCTTTTCAAAATTCTAATACTGTGAAACTGATGTGCATAGGGGCACATCACTTGGGTTTGTGCTGGGAGAGTGCATTTTTTTGAGCTTTCTGTGAGTTCATAAGAGGTACAAGTTGGGTTATTTCGGAATGAAGTCGTGCCCTGATAAAGCTCCATATGGAATGAAAGGCAGCAGCATTTGTTTAGCAACAACGGGTCGACATGAGCACGCAAATGTACTGTGAGTCCCTTGGTTTTTCAGTCAATAACAAGGTAAAAATCAACGGAGCACAGGTAAGGAAAATAACGGGCCGTTTTTAGAAATATTGGCTCTGAAAAGCCACTGTCTCAAGAACACGGGAACAAAAAACCAAGGCAAATATAATAATAAAAAAATAATTTTAGACTTGGAAAATTTCATGCCACTTTTAAATATTTTGGTACTGTGGCTATAAGTACAAAGCAAACAAATTCTCTGTAGGAGTGACAGCCATTTCCCCTAAAACCAACACGAGTTGTCTTGTCTATCATATTTGTATATCTAAAACAGAAGTCCTGGAGACAGTGACTTGGATCTCTCCATACCAGTCTGTACCTGATAGAATAAAGAATGAAGGATCTGAGAACAGGGGCTACTGTAAGTTACTTCTTTTGAGGCTTTTCTTGTTTGGGGTCAGAGTGATGGGATTCTTGAAAGCCTTTAAATTAGGAGTCATTCAGCAGCAGCTGCCAGGGCTTGGTGTACAAAAGAAGGCAGTCCTGGCATCTGTCATCTTGAGGAAGCTGTAGGTTCTGTGCAGGCTGGGATCAAACCAACCCCTCAGCATCTGAATAAAAAGTGGGACTGAGTCAGAGAGCTGACCCTAAATGCACGTGTGGAAACTGTCCACACCTCAGTGCTTGGCAGCGAATTAATTGTAACTCAAAACTGGGATAGGAGATCAGAAACAGCATGAAAAACAAAAGCTGCGCTGCCTTGGGTTATCTGGTGCTTGGGAATTAAAAAAGTCTGATGGAAATCTACAGCCACAACTTTAGGCTCCTCAGCTGGTAGATTTTGCATTAAGGAAGTATTTGCAGAGGTGTTTTAAGAAAACCGATGGGCAGGCATACTTTTAGTGGGGCTGCCTTAGCTTCTCTTGGGATTTTTGTTTTGGGAAAGTGGCCCAAATGATGCCTTGTGAGCAGCTCGGACCGGGGAGCAGAGCAGCAGGGAGGAGCAGTGGTGACACCCCAAATCTCAGCCTTTCTGTGGGTCCTTGGTGGCCCCTGGTCTGCCAGGTGACTGAAGGAAGATTGCTTCTCTCCCCAGCTGCTTTGTGGAGGTTTTGCCCTCTGGGTTCCTGCAGTCCCTGGGCTTCCCAAACTCTGGAAGCGCTGAAGTTCACACCTGGGCAGTGTCAGCACAAGGTAAGGGCCCAGCAAACGCAGCCTGAGGTCAGCAGCAGTCAGGCTTCGAAAAGTTCTGATGGTGTGTTCTTTGTTCTGTCTGCCTGTCTGTGTAGGCACACAAACACACGATAGATTAATTGAGTTAAATATATCCCAAAGTTGTTTGAAACAATGCCTATTTAATTTTTTCAAGAGGCTGCACAGAAGTATAGCATTGTACCACAAATAAAAGTGTTGCCACAATGCCTGTAAATCAGAGCTTTAAACTATGTTTCAATTATCCTTCTATTATCCAGCTGGTGTTTAAACATGTTTATTATTCAAATCAGTAGAGAATGTGCTGCTGTTGTGTAAACAACTGTCAAATGCTGAAACAATGATTACAAGGCACCATCTCTTTCAGGTGTACTTAGAGGTACTTATACCTCAACCACTTGTATTTAAATAACATGCAAACACAATGCTTGAGTGACTACTTTCACTCCTGTTTCCAATACCTCGTGCCAATTCTATTACATTAAGAGGGAAATCTATTACATTTTTCATTTATACACATCTGTACTCTGTTTTTAACCATTGTATCATTAAGGCTTGAGTTAATATAATAGATATGCCAAGAGATGCAGTACATATTGAGAAATCCTGTTCAAAATAAAAGCCAATTTCTCTGTATTATTTTAGGGCATTTGAAAGCTTTTATGAAAACAATACTAAGAAAATTATTTTCTGAAGAGGAAGCCTGAGAAATAAAAGATTTAGTTGTGGAACTCTGCTATCCTCCAACCTCTATTTGTTTTCATGTAAACCGAGTACATTACAAGTTGGTTGGTTTTGGGTATTTTTTTTTTCAGGTAAGGCATTAACAAAATGGAATATTGGTGGCACTGAACTGTCTTCTCTTGCCTGTGACAGTATTCAGCATCTTCACACACACTTAGTGCAGGGCAGAGGTAGTTTGATGAGCAGCGTTTGCCAAGGGAGCTTTTGAGGCAACTTGATTTGTCACAAACCGGGAGGGAGAATATTTTAAAAAAAACTGCATTTGGGAAAATGCTGATAGGAAAACAAAAAACAGAAACGGGAGGAAAAATTTTATGCTAATCTCAACGAAGTAAAGACAGTCTTTGTCTGTCTTCTACCTTCTAAGAGGACGAAACCTGGAAAACAAAAGCAGAAAAAAAGTAAAAAGAAGGTGACATAACCATTGCTTCATGCACCCCCTCCCCCCTTTTCCTGTCCTTTAAGTTAGATGCTTAAATACAAAGCTAATGGAAGAAGCAAACGGTACAACACTACCACAAGGATAAGCTGTCGTAGTGTGCTGATAAAATATGACATTCTTTTTCAGAACTTAATAGAGATGCTTTGACTGTTGTTCTGCAGTCAACAAGGCTGGTCTAATTGGTGGCCATGGCAACAAAATCAGGTCATACAGAGGTTCATACCGAGATCAAGCATATGTAGATCTTCTTGTTCAAATATACATAAAGATAAGAACCTTTAGTGAGAGTCCACAGTGAAAGGCTGAAGATGGGTGCTCCCACGCACATCTAATATTACTTAGAAATATTTACCTGTTTGTAACATAATGATGTTTTGCAGAACAGAAATAGAAAAATCCTTCGTAATCATTGGAAAACAATAATGTTTTAAAGTCAAAGTAGAGTGTATCCATGCACTTTGCTTCATAGCTGCTCGTAATTTACTCCCTGGAGTTTTTAGTGATCTGACTTATATTTTAGATGTAATTAAGTAATCAGTGGTGTAAACTGTAAAATGGATGTTTAGGCTGCTTAAGGTTGAATTTTCACAGCCTTAGCAGCTGCGCAGTTGTGGTTCCTGCCCACACCTCCGGCCACCCCTTTACAATTATTACTGGAGTTATTCAGATAGTTATGATATTTCATAGAAATGAAATAGCAGCTGATAACAGCAGGCAGCAAAGACCCAGTAACTCTCGTGATTGCCTCTCCCTTATTTCCCACTAAGAGCACTAAGGTGTGCAAGGCTTGGGTTGGTCCCCAGGTAAGCCAAGCCCTGCTCAGGGAAACCAGCAGCTGCTGGCTGTATTCCTGCAGGACAGAGGCTGTAACAGATCTGCCCCCTCTCACCTCTGTGGATCAGGTGTCCTCTACAGCCTTCCAGCCTCTCCATCTGTATTTATAAGCCAGGGTCGTAATAATTAAAAGTTATAATCTTAGGATACTCAGGAGTCTAAAAAATATATATAGATTTTTTTGTATTATAGATCTATTTTTTATATTATAGATACAGTCGTGGGCAGGTATACCTGGGACAAAATCCTCACCTGTCTAAAAGGACCCTGCTGGAAATGCTCCAGGTCTGGGTTCTGAATCCAGTTGGCAGCACGTTGTTGGAAAGCTCTCTCCATGCTCTCCCCTGCCTCTGAGGGGATGCACGACCAGTACCCACACTCTCAGCTGCACTCATTTTCTCACCAGCAAAAATTTGCACTTTGAGTGCCTTCTGCAGCAGGATTTTTTAATAAGTTGAAGTAGGCATACTAGGGTAGAAAGAGAGGAAAGCATTTTGAGGTAATTTCCATCTCTTCTGGACAGTTCCCCAGAGGTTTTGCATCAGGGAAATATTTTACTGATTTCCTGCTTCCTTCTGGTCTTTGCTAAAGATATATGTGACCCACAGATGGTGGGTCTGTGTGGTGCTGGTGGAGCCCTTCTTGTTCTTTCCTCAGCTTCTTTTGCCTGATATTATCAGCAAAGCCCTGCCACCAGCCCCTACCCCCTCCTTCTCAGCAAAGCTGTTTTCTTAGCTACAAGGATATGCAAAAAATCTGATTTTAGTTATCTGTTCCGCTAAAGGCAAGGATTAAGATTAAGGTTTAAATTTGTTGCTTTTTTTTTCCCCCTAGAACAAAATGCTCTGGTCCAGTCCCTGTGCATTCCCGAGTCTTTCCACAGTTCCTTATGAAACATATTTTAGCTCTAGCTAGTGTTTCTAAGTCCTTTTCCTCTCTAAATCACTGAATTTCTGCATGTGTCTCCTGCAGGGATTGAAAACTCTCCCTTCCCCAAACACACTGCTTTGAAAACACGTTAAACTCACCTGCGATGTTCCACATTACCTTAATTTCTTGATATTCTTTTCTATCAGTATAAATTGTTGCTACTTTAAAAGCTACAAGAATAAGTTTTACTCCTGAAGCTGAATGATGGGCGTGTGTGGTTAAACCTGACCCGTGAGGAGAGCTTGATCTAAACTCTGAAAAAATAAAATCCATAGGTGAGTGGTGATCCATGTGGATATGGAAATGTGGAAAGGAGAAGAGATGGATCTGCAGCATGCTGGGTGTGCTTGTGAAATGAAGGTTAAATTTGTGGGCCCTGAGCTACACATGAGCAAAACACAAAGTTTGCATTGACTTGCCCTTAAATATCTGTATAGGACCATGGAAGAGGAGTGGCTTTCCTGTGTAGTCTGGGTTTTCTAGGCCTGAGGTTTCTGAGTTTCTAAACTCATGTTTTGGTTTAAGAAGACCTGGTTCTTACAGACTGGACATAAACAGAGCTAGAGTTTTGTGTCACGAGTTTGATATTTTACATTCCTTTCTGTAGGACAGACTTTCTCTGTGCCTTTCAGTTTTGGCCAAGGGGATGAAGAGTTCTGGCACTCTTCTGACCAATGAGAGTGAAAGTATATAAAGAGGGTAATTGTTTTAGAAAGTATATAAAGAGGGTAATTGTTTCAATAAATTGGAGTCAGATGAATTTTCCTGAACGATGTTCCTGTCGTTTGTTACTCACCACAAGGACATCCCTGGCCAGTCAGTTTTCATCTCAGCAGGCACTGAGCTCCTTCTTCCCTTCAGACATACAGATCTAGAAAAATATCGAGGTGAAAACCCACAGAAATGAATAAACAAACAGAAATATTCCAGCCTTGACCCAGTGAATTCTTAAGGCACAGGATGATGACAGGGCCAGGGGCTGGATATACTTCCAGGTACTGGATATTACTTCCAGGTAATGAGGTTTAATCCCTCATGGGGAATTAAACATCTCCCTCCTCCAAGTCCTTTTCTGGCACGTGTGTGCCAACAGGTGTGACCACGGGCACGGAGGAGCAAAGTGCCAATGCCTTCCTGCACAAGGGATGACAATTGCAGGGGTGTGCAGCCTGCCCAGCAAAAAAAAAAAAAAGCATTGTTGCCTGGCACCTATACATCATCCAACTTGTGAGCAGGCACCGTGCCATCAGAACAGATGGCAGGGAGAGAAAGCAGCCAAACTACCCCGCACAGGAGATGCGTTAAAGTATAGGTGTGGAGAGTGATTTCCAGCCAAGAACGTCCAAACAGCTCTCTGCGTCTTGAATTTACATGCCCAGAGTTAAGGGGATGGGCAAGCGTTTAACTGCTCTCCCAGCTGGGTACGGTTCCATCCGCACACAAAAAGCTTCTACTTCAGCTGCTTCAAGTGACATTTTGGCCCAGCTGAATTAGGCGGGGTGCTGGAAATGACAGAGAGAAGCGTTTTAAAGTGATCTCCACCTTTTCTGGCTCTCCTCTGGATGTCCCCCCTCTGTGGAATAGGTGAAAAGGAACTCTGGTGGCCGATTGTTATTTATGGAAATTCGCAGGGTGCTGCAAAGTACTCTTTGCTTTCTAGTGTAAATGTCTTTACAAAGAAGAGCGTAACACTTAGAAGTAATGGCACACTTAAAAAAAACAAAAAAGGAGAAGAGCACTGAATTGTTGCTAGGCCCTTTCCTATGGATAGGATGCAAATTCAGCAGAAAACACCCCAACAATTTCAGATAAAGAGTGTGGTATACTTTTCTGGCATACATATTGGGAATGTCCTTTCATGCTAATAAAACAAAGAAGCGTTAATGATATCCTAACACAGAGTGGGGGGAAAGTGTTTTAATATACTCCTTCATGAACCATTCTACTGACTCTTAAAATGGCACACTGCAGCCCTCTATGTTTGCATCTTTGTGCTTTCTGGAGCAAATTTACTTAGTTTATGAACAAAAAGACATTGAGGTTTGGGGTTTTTTTTTCAAACCTCAGTTTTTCAAAATTCTAGGAATTTAAAGCCAGCCCTCATCTGCCATCACCATAAAGAGCTCAGGCTGAGTTCTGTCCCCATTTTCACTTGTGAACTGTACTGTCTTTGGATTATGACCTTCCTCACACCTGAAGCCTCATTGTTTTCAAGACGAAATTTTACTTCTTTTTTGTTGTTGGCCTGGTTTTCATAGCAGTGTGAAGAAGGGTGTGTTTCTCTGAAAAGCTGCAGGTGCAGTAATACTTTCATTTAAGTCTCTAGAGCTCTAATAAGCACAGATGAAGGGAAAGGGGATTTTTTTTTTTTCAAAAGGACCTTGTATTCTGTGGCTGCTGTAAGACTGCTTAATGTCTTTCAGAATCAGCCTTTAAAGCTGGCACTGACTGGAATTTCCTTAGTTGCCAAATGTGTTTGGAATTGGGGTTTGGATTCAGCCCTATCAGCTGAACTAATGAAGTGAATCTTGGTCTAAGAGGAAGAGTGGGAAAGGGGAATAAATAGGCCTGAAGAAGAGCAAGACATTACTGAAGCTGAATTTCTGCATTTTAACTAATTACAGGAAGGTTAAAGGATTGACAACAAACATTTTTCTTTTAATAAGGTGGAACTAAGTGAAGAGCCCTTATCTTCTCATGGGCAAAACCTTTTGACTCTCTTACAGGAAGTTCCTTTTTACATGGGATTTTTTAAGGGAGAGAATAATTCCCATTGCTACAGAAAACCTTCCTTAAAGGACACAAGGAACTCCAGCTTCTTGGGCTGGGATGGATTTCAGCTTGTGTCTCAGCTAAACCCCTTTTCCAGGTCACTGTGACTGCATTTTGAGGTCTCAGGGATGTCCCAGTTTGGATGCAGCTGGGCTAAAGGCAGCTGAGGTGTCTGGTGGAGGGCATGGCTCTGCCAGCTGAGTTCCACTGCTTTGGCAGTGGCTGGGGGAGGAGGAATCTGAGAAGCATTCCCCTTCAGAGGGACTCATGGCCCTCTCTTGTGCAGTGATTTCAAACCCAGTTTTAGGTAGATAGAGATGAGGAAGATCTCCAGACTGTATCTGAGACTTGTGTCTCTGTGTGTGTGTGCATCAAACGTGGACAACAGCAGAGCTGGGACAGTGAGAGCTGAAAAACCCTGCACACTAAATGGCTTTTGGTGAGATTTTAGCCTTCTAATGCAAATAGGAGGGAGGTGTACAGTGGGAAGGGAAAAAGATGTGATTGAGCAGTAAACATGAGTGATGGTTGCAGGATAAATAATATTATTAACTTACATTTTATTACTGTGGCTGCTGTGATAGCAGAGGGCACTTTTTTCAGGCACACAAGTAATAATAGCCCAGAGAAAAGCACACGGTCCATCAAACTCTTCCCTCTGGCAGCAGAAAATACAAATCACCAGGTATGGTAGCTGACCATCTTATGCACAATTATCTCTCTTATGCCTGCATGGCTACATTTGCTGCCTGCTCCAAACATATTCAGCTCCCTCTTGAACCCATGTTCACCATTTCCATCTATTACTGCCTTCAACAAAGACCATTTTATTCTGTGCAATGACAGGCCTTTGCA
Source organism: Sitta carolinensis (assembly GCA_032173965.1). Lineage (NCBI taxonomy): Eukaryota > Metazoa > Chordata > Aves > Passeriformes > Sittidae > Sitta > Sitta carolinensis. The sequence continues at coordinate 1,474,012 of JAVUNC010000019.1, forward strand.
GAAGGATATTCTGCCTGAATTTCTCATACTGCTTTTTGAAGTCTTCCCCTTGTCAGTGTCAGTCTTTGTGGCCTCTTGTTTTGAACGATAAATTTTCAGAAATCTTATTTGGCAGTAATCAATTCTTCTCCTTACAGGATCCTCTATGTTTTGAAAGATCTTCTCTTCTGATTCTTCTTCTTTCAAAACCAGTGCACATTGAGAGTCTTCGTGTACTGTATGCCTACAAAACCAGAAATTAGATAAAGCTTTAAAAATGAGGGATAAAATAAATCTTTGCTGACTGGCTGAATGGCATTCTTCTCATTGAACATGGATATTATTGAAAGGAAAATGTGCATTTAATATAAAAAGGTGTTCTAACCACTCTGTCCAATTACAGCAAAGCATGAATGATGGTAATGTTTTCCAAGCCTCCAAATAAAACGAGAAACATTAACCTAAATGGGATGTTGGTATTCTTCTGCAAACACCTTAGAGTTTCTTTCTTCAGCAGCCCTGCTTTCTGCTCTTATTTCCCAAGGGACCTCCTGAAACAGGTGAGAACTTGATGTTCTACCTCAGCTGATGGAGGGTTTTTTTGCTAGCCTAATACCTGGAATGGAATTATAGAAATACCTATACCTGTAATGGAATTATAGAAATACCTATACCTGTAATGGAATTATAGAAATACCTATACCTGTAATGGAATGCTAGTTGTCTGAGAATACATAATTCTAAGGAGCACACTGGAAATGTGTACACCCCCCAAAACTGACTGATGCTGGTGTCTCTAATTCTGTTTCAGTGCTAGGATTATGATGACATATGCTTGATTGTCTTCTGATGTGTTCAGCCCCAAATTCACTGACACTCTTGTCTCTGTTTCTGCTTCACAGCAGTATTCTGATGACAAATGCTTTGCAGGCTACTCTGATTGTCTTCTGGTGTTTGCATCAGATAAATATTACTACTGCTAATACAAATATTTAGTACCATCAATATCTGGTGCTAATACTAGGCACTAGTAATACTGAATTCTAGATAATACTGCTATCCTGAAATACTAGTCAATAAGATTGCTAAATATATCCTACAATATACTTGGGCTATTAAAGTTAAAAGAACTTCTTTAGATAAAGGCACTTCAGACTATAGACTCTTCAATGTTGATCATATTTACTCTTTTCTGTGGGTAAATCTAGGCTGATCCCATAAATCCACACAGGTGATTCAAGAGAGATATTACAGTAAGTTTCATCCATTACTTTCAGTTTGATTCCACTGTTTTGTAGCCTGATTTTCTGTTGGACTCCAGGATTTCAAATTTCATCGTCAGAACACTGCCTGCACACTGTAGTGCTATGGTCACAGTGTAGGCAGAACCTAAGATGTTTGTGTTGATTTTAAAATTCTTACCAACCCATCTCTCTCCTTACTTAATTGAAACCAAACACTTGCCTGCACTTTCTTGCAAAAATAAATGGTTTGTTGTAATAGCTTTCATTTTCTTTAGTGACAGACTCTTGGCACTACAGATAAGAAATTATTTCAAATAATGAAAATTTTAACTTCGAGGCGAGCTAATTCAGCTCCTTTGGGTTTGCTGAGGAGCAGGAGTGCACACACAAGGCAGTAAGCTGCTGTAAATCAGTGGCTGTGTGGTTACCAGGCTGGCTGTCCCCCTGACCTGTCATAAATGCAGGGTGGTTTACTCTGGAGGGAAGGATGGGGAAGTGAGAATGTTCTGTGAGAATATTCACTGTAATCACCCCAGAGCAGCTGAGATGTGGCAGCTGCTTCCCTGTGTGCTCTGCCCCTTATGAGATAGGTGAGGGAATTGGAGGGAGTTTATCCCTAATAGGAGATTCCAGGATTGTCACTCCTTACAGCAGGAGAAAATGGGGTATTAGGTTTGAGGAAATAGGGCCTCTCCTTTGGGTGGTTTTTATTTACCAGGGTTGGGAGGGCACTCAAATCACGGTTCTGTATCATTCCTTCCCCCTTGCTGGTGCCTGAATTGCAGGTGGCACTACTTCCCATGAGAAATTCTGGATGAAAAATTCTCTATGCTGAAATTTTTGTCTCCTTGGAACTTAAGGTTATTTTTATTCTTGTCCAGAGCCTTGCTAATAATGACTCATGTGGCTTTAGAAAACAATAAAGAATCAAATATCAAGAACATTCTTTCCACACAGGTTTTCAATGGCAGATCCCAGCTACAAGAAAGAAAATAATCTATTACCAAAACCCAGTGTTCCAATGGTTTGTGTGTGTTGTTTCACTCTAATATGTTAAGTGAAATGCTGTGTTTTCCAGCTCCTGCCTTCATTTTAACAAACAGATCTTTTAAAATATTGTGAAAGTAACCGAAATCCCTTAAAAAGACTATCAGAATTCTCCCTTTTCAAGCTGCATATAGCCTTTTCAAACATAAGATTTAAAATTTATGTGTAGCTGGAGACTTTTTTAATGAATGGAAATCTATCAAGAAATTGGTGAATTATCTTTTTCCTATTTTTTAAGCATTTTACCCTCTTTATGTAAGTTATTTTATTGCTTCTTGCAACGACTCTTCACCTGTTTTCTGCCTCTCAATGCCCTAAAAAGTTTTTGTGTACCTCCTCAGAGTGGATTGTCTTCCAGTGGTGGTGAAGAGAACCCTCTAAGTCTCTTATCTCTTTTAGACATTGTAAATCTTTGTAATGTAGTTAGATTCTCGGGATGAGAAAAAAATATCGAAGGCCAAGGCATTATTTAGTTCAAGTTCTGTTGATTATTTTATGTTTTTGTCCTTCAAAGAAGTTCAGGGCTCAGTAAGTGCAGTATAAAGAAAGATAAAAGAATTTTGTGCTACAGAGCCTAAGGAAAGAAGTGTATCTTTTATTACTTATGAAATTAAACTAAAATTATTGTCTCTAGAAATGCAGATAAACACATTAAATCCCTAATAGGCTGTGTCTCATGGAAAAATATATTGCAGTTTGAGAGGTTCTCTCTTTGAAGTCATCTGATAAAGGATTTTAATTGAGATCATTTCAATATGCAAATATGGTCTGGCCATTACACATCATTAATGCTTAGGCTTAGTGTAAATATTCCAGTTTAAAGGCTGGCTTTCTGCATGCTTCCCACCTACACAGAGAGAGCTTATCACAGGCAATTATCTTACCCAAATAAAAAATGAAAATGGGAAAGTTAAATAAATAAAAGAACATTCTGATGGAATCACAGTAATGTGCTTCTTGGTTAACATTAGCCCTGGCTTTTGGACAGCTGGGTTGGTTAATGCTTGTCCTTTGCTTTTGCATCAATCTCAGTGAATCTTCCTGTATTCCACAGTGATATATGCCTAGTCATATCTTTTCTGCCTAACAAATAAGCCACTGAGATAACAAAGACAGGATCAATATGGAAAACTGTAGTCCTAAGAGAACATAATCTTGATACTTGGTCTTGATCCCAAGTAAAATCGCAGAATAAAAAAGTAATAAACTGAACTCCCTTTGGAGTGATTGATACCCTTTGGATTTTTGATAGTGTGTGAGTTAGAAGGTATTCAGAAATCAAGCTCTGTCCTTTCCATGGAAATACATAATTGCATATAGGCTTTTTTTTGGATGCACAAAGAACAACGAGAAGAAAGGCATCCAACTCTCAGTGACAGTTGAAAGGCATGAGATGCCAAATTTTCCATTGTACAACTGAGAATCTCCCCTGTCGTGGCAGAGTTCACACAGGCACTACTGGGAATGGAACTTTCGTTCTGTCTCTCAGCATGCACTTAAACTGGTTGCAATGAGGAAATCCAATTCTCAGAAATTAAAGCTGTTGTGAACAGCTGATCCAGGCTGTGGATCTCATTCTGCATTACAAATGCACAACTTCTCAAGGTCTTCTAGAGCAAGAAATTCATTCTGTTTGGAAGCTTAATGTAGCAGTTGTAACATTCACAACCAAAACCAACCTGTGATTTATAGTTATGGTTACTAATTTTAATGTGGATACACTTATTCAAAGCACAGTCTAAATAAAGGTTTAGCCTCGATCACATTTACAAACACTGCTGTTTGAAATAATTAAAACAAACAGACGGAAGAAATACCTGCTAGTTAATTCCACTTATACACGTATTTATTATTATGCAAATTAGGGAAAAACCTTTTCAGACGGTGTCATCTCATCCCGTAGCAGCATTTCCAATATCTGCATTCAAGCTGGTTCTCTCTGCTGCCTAGGCAGTGGGCTGGAAATCCAGAGGGCCACTTCACTCCCCAGTTTGGCTCACTCATCTTTAGTCAAGACACTTGGTCCTTTGGCTCATCTGTTTCATGAACAAATAAGAGGAGAAATGCCCTCCTCTGTGAGACACTGTGAGGGTGATGGATCTAAATCAATCACCAAGCTTTTGGTGTCTGTGGTGCTTTCTGAGCCATTTGTTTCTTCTTCTTCTGTGATGTACAAGTGGGGGCACCAGGGGGTTTGTAGGAATGAATTGGCCACAGTCTAAGGCCTGTCCAGCTAGTAAGGACCAAATCCCACAGCTTCTGTAAACCAGATCTTTTGTACTGCCTCTTCATCTACATCTCTGTCATGCCAGCTTCCATCTTTTTTCCACTCCTATCTGTATTTTCTTTCCAGCCTGTCTTCAGTGGATTCTATGAGAGTTGTTTGTTGAAGTATCTGTACTGCTTCTCTTTCCTAATCTATAAAAATTTAATCTAAAAGACCATCAGAGTACGTTTCAAAATTCAAGAAAGTAACAGAGCCACTTACAGATGAGCTGTGGGGGGAGGAAGAATCCTGTAACAGAGAGAGGTCCCTGGGTTTTGAGAGCCTTGGAGGCCCTGCTGACTTTGGGTGGATATGATGATCAGAGCTGCTGGACACACTCAGGTCCACAGCAGGGTTCACTTTAGCCTGGCTCTCTGTCCACATGCCCTGCAGACCAGGCTCGGGGTTTCCTTTGCTCAGGATGTGTAAAAGTCTCTGTTTCCCAACCCAGCTGTGGAAGCTGTGGTTGAATGAGTCAGAAGTCTTGGGCTGATGCTCTCAAGGTTGTTTTATAGTTTCTTATCTCAGATACTTTCTGTCTGGGCTGCCCAGGTCTGTTCAGCAGGGCAGCCCCAGGCACACTCTCTGCCCCTGGGGCAGGCACTGATTTTTGTACTACAAATTCCCTGTTAGTTATTTACAGTGATGATCCAATGCCCATCACCTGTGTTAGACAGTTCCATTCTACTCCAATCCAATCCCCCAGTGCCACCATCCCCAAGAAGATGGGGTTGGGAAGAAGAAGGAAGGAGGACAGGACAATGCCCAAATCCCTCCATCTCACCCCCTAAACCCCCATGGTAAAAATCCCCAAAATTTCCCTTTTCACTCTACAACTACTACTATCATGCTATCTAAACTTTTGTGACTTTTAGTTCTTCCTTCAAAGGTTTAATTTGTTCCATGGATCAAACTCAAAGCCAGGGTCTCTGACCCCCCTGCCAGGGCTTTGCAGCCCCTTGGCTGGGGCTGGGATCCTCCAGGACTGTCACAGACACGTCCTGGGTTCCCACTTCTGCAGAAGTCTGAGCCTCACAAGTGAGTGTGGGAGCCCATGGTGGGCAGGGCTTGGTCTGTAAAATCAAATGGCTCACACTGGGAGCTGTGGGGAACTCGTGTGCCTGGCTCTGGAAGAGGACATGCCAGAGCTGTGCTTGTTTGATGCCCTCCTGGATTCAAAGGGGCTGAAAGCAAATGTTTACCCTCAGATGTGCACGTGGCAGCTTGGTCCTCTCAGCTGTCCATTACCAAGAAGCAGTGCTGAGTGTGGCACACTGTCTCAGCATGCCCCAAGCTCCTCTCAGCACACTCCCTGCTGCTGGCTCCGTGTCCCAGGGCTCCTGTCACACAGGAGCAGTGGTTGTGCAGGGGTGTTTGCTCAGAAAAGGATAAATTTGTGAATTAGCAGCTTAGCCTGCTCGTGCACAGGTCCTGCTGGCTGCAAATGCTAGCTGAAATCTTGTCTGTGGTGTTCAGGCTGGCTAGGGACAGTGAGGGCACAGGACACAGCTATTCCTCCCCAACAGCTCACAGCCTGTAAAAATCAACCAGGGACTCCAGCTGTTGCAGCCAAACCTGTATTACCTTTAACTTTGAAGACAAGACACAAGAGGCTTTGTTTTGGGCAAACTATCTCCATTTCCTTTGGTTCATGGGGATCATAATTTTACCACAACTGTGGTGCTGGTAGAGGTCACATTAGCTAATTTAAAGCTGTCTCTGTTTTGTCCACAGAATGCCAAGGCTAAGGCTAATTTGATCCTGTTTGCCATGATGCAGTGCAGAACAGCAGTGTGTTTCCAGGGAGCAAACACAAGGCATTTAAAATCTCAGCATCATTTCTCAAAGATCTTCAAACTGACTTGGTTTCTTCCTGCCTTTTCTGAGCAGTTTGAGAAATCCTCTGGAATTATTGAAAATTTTGTGCAGATGAAAGTCCCATCCCAGTATTTAGAAAGGAAGGATGCGTTTCCAGTTCCACTTTAAAACAGTTTTTTTCTGATGTTATATGCTCTAAATGTCATGAGTCAAAGTACATTTTTTTTGTAACATTTCAAATTTTGGGTATTTTGTTTTGATTCAGAACAAAGCCAGTGTATAAAATCCACAACCAGAAGTCTGCCATTTGTGAGGCTTTGCCAGCTGCCAACCTTTGCCAAAATCTGGGAAAATTCATCTGACTCCCACAACTGGACACAGTGCTCACAGGGCATGGGACCAAAACTCTAGATCCAAGCACTGAATCTCTGAGAATATTTATTCAGGAGTTCTTTTTGGCTTGTCCTTTTCCTTAAAAATTTGAATTATAAATTTAAAGAGACTTCTGTAATAGGAAAGAGACTTGTGTACTGGAATGAGGCTGGAAATTAGGGATTCTTGACTTGGCATACAACTATATATCACTACTACTCTATAACAACTATACAACTGCAACAACCTAATTCAGGTCAAAGAGGAAAAAAGAGAGAGAGGAAGAAGAATAGGGAAGAGGCAAGAAAGAAAAAGAGAATCAAAGAACTGGGACTGAGGAGGGAGTGGGATATGGGGAGAATGTATGCTGGTGAGGAGCAGAGAAAGAAAGGGGAAAAGAAATAAGGGGAGAGGAGGGACAAGACAAAGAAATGGGGGAAAATAGAAAAAGTACAGAGGGCAGAGAACAAAAAAAAAGAAGAACTTAGAGACAGAAGGAAAAGCTGCAGGGAAGAGGGTTTATTAGAGAAAAAAAATCGCAGCTTGCTGAAATAGGGTTGGCGTAGAAGATTTTTATTTCATATCCTGCTGCCTAGGCTCTGATGATTCCTAGGCTGAAGGTATATGACACCAGTAGATAACATACAGGCAGCTTCTGTGCTCTTCTGAAAAGCTTTTTGTGTCCCTGACAACTTGTTCTAATTGCACAAGTTCAAACACTTCAGATGTTCTGTGTGGCTACAAGCACTTTAGAAAAGGTTGATGCAGAAAAACCATCTCTCTGTAGTATCCGTGGACTGACTTTTCTTTACAAGTGCTTCTGTTGATGGTTAACTTGGATAGTTAATCCAAGCACTGAGGAGATACTGCTAATATCTTGAATTAAAAAAATAAAATAGAATAAAATTAGATTGTAGGAAATTTGTGGGGAAATTTAAATTTGCTTCTGTGTTTTTGGTGGGACTGTCTCTGTCTTTTCCTGAACTAAGGAATGTTTGTTCAAGCCCTTCCTTCAGTCTGCCTCCAGCACACCTAGGTTCTTTTTCCCAGCCTAGCTCAGCCACATCAGCTGCTGACTTCACTTTTAATGAGTAATAGAAAATGCTTTCAACCTTCAAAGCCCTGAGATGTACATGAAACTTATTATGATGTGACCAGGGAAAGAATAGTCTGTGTCTCACCTGGGACCTCATTTGAGGTCCTCTTGGGAACTGATCATGGAAATGGCAGAACTGACTGGAGCTGAAAGAACAGCATAATGGGGAAAAAAAGGGGGTTAGCAAGCAGAGATGGGCTTCTAAGTTTTAAGGCTCCTTTCATTGCTGAGGGGAAGAATTGGTTGCATAAAGGGATTTTGGAGGTAGGAATCATTCAGAACCAGGAAGCAAAGGTTGCAGATTAAGTTGAAATAACGTTCCAGGAGAAAGGAGGTGTATTTAAAGGCAAAAGATTATGTGGGAAAAGAAGCAGGGGACTAGGCCTTTGAGTCACTGCCACTTCAAACTGTGTATATTTTACTCTTCTTTCTTGTTGCTGGCTTGCATCACCTGAAGTGAAATCCTGGAAGTAGATGCTCTGCTTATTTTGTACAGAAGTGTGAGAGAAGACAACTGCAGAAGATCTCTTACACAGAACAACTTCTCTATGTCTTTGTATTTAGTTCTTTGGGCAATCTTAAAATGAAGACAATTCAAACAGATTAAAATGCAAGAGAAGTACAGGCAGTCAGGGATTGTATGGCATTTCTTTTCACTTTTTTCAACTACACCTAATTTTCAGGCTGAGTGGGAACAAGCATCTCAGTCAGTTGAGCTGGGAGAGATGTTTTTTCATAAAACATTCTGTCTGAGGCTGTAGAAGCAGAACACCCAGGCTGTACCTGCTCTGTGTGTGTGCTTGGCTGTGCAGGTGTCCTCCCTGGATGTGCAGTGTTCCCATAACACCACTCACATGGAAGAATTGCTTCTTCCCTGCTCCCAGGTAACTCAACACTGGGCTGGACAAATTCACAGTCTGGTCTGCCCTTTGTCACAGGTCTGGAGCTGTGTGCCATTACAAGTGTAGGTTTGTAAAAAGCGTTAGCAGGGAAAAAGCAAGAAAATACATATTTTCTTGGATTTCCTGGAGGATTGTGCCCCAGCACTGCAATCATGGCAGCACACAGGAGACCCATCATGTTACTGGGATATTGGCCCAAAGAATGAAGCCTTGTTTGAGGCTGTGGAGGGGAGAGGTGACAAAGCACATACAGGGAGGTGAAATGAGTGTTATGATTTTAGTTTCTGTGAAACAGGGCTCCCTCTCTTTTAAACATCTACTAAAATGATCTTTACCTGACACACCTGCACAGGAAAATTGGCTATTCACACATGGTGTGTGGAGCTGGGGGAAGAGATGGGCCTTTAAAAGTTAATCTATAGTTTAAACAGTCCCAGCTACTCATAAAATCAAAGGATGATAACAGCACGATTTTTCTTCCGCCTGTTTGCATTTGTTATGAAAGGCACTACAAAGGGAACAACAGTGGGGTATTCTGGAGTGCAGGAGCTGGCAGATGTTTGTTAATTAAAGGAATTCAGGTAGTGAAACAGTACTGAGAGTTCACAAGAGGCCACATTTGCACATGCCAGTGCCTGTGTTCATTGTCTCTCACACAACCCTGTTCACCAAGCAGCCCCTGATCACTCAGTTGTTTGTAGGCCATAGTCAGCACAGAGAGAAAAACATGTAAAACCTGCTTTGGGACAGTATCCTTTGCTTGCAAGGGTGCTGCAAACATTAGTTGGGTTTGAATTCACACAATGTGCTTGTCTGAGGAGTCTGGGACCCCTGTGCTTCTCCAAACAGGGAAGCTCACCTGGCTCAGGGGGTGCTGGCAGGGCTGAGGCCATGTCTCACAGGGCTGTCAGACCTTCAGGTGAGAGAACAGCATGTAATGGCTTGGGTTCAAGTTGGTTTGGGTCATAGTTCTTTCCCAAAGTCCTTACAGAAGATGGTAGTCATATATACCATGTCAACAGTGGTGTCAGAACTGATAATCCTTGCATACTCCTTCCTACAGGCTGCTTTTTAAACAAGCCAAACAAAATAAAACAAGAAAAAAAAAAAAAAAAAAAAAAAAAGAAAAAAAGAAAGGGCAACACCCTATCTGAGGAAAAAACTTCATTATTTAAAAACAAATGAACAAAGTTCATGCTCAAGCTCAAGGGGAGCAAAGCCTGAGGTGAGCAGCAGAGCTGGGTCTGTCTTCAGGTGCTTTTGGGATCCAGGATAACAAACATGGTTTTTGTCAGCCAGCCAACTTAGAAGAACTTTGTTATTGTGTTTTTAAGCAGTAATTTCCTTTGTACTGATGGGATGTACTTCTCCACAGACACTTCAAAAATGCATGGGGCAAGGTTTCAGGGAGGCAACACTGAGTGCAGAGGACACCTGGAAGTGCCCAATTCTTAGCAGGTGCCTATCCCAGTTAAGAAATAAGAGTTATCTTATTCCTGGTGGCTTCTTACTTTATTTTATTCCAAACTGAGCTAAACAGTGGAAAGAATCAGAAAAAAATCCCCCAGTGTTTCAGTTGAGATAAACTTCCAGGCTGCGTTTCAGGGACAGGCTGGGGATTAAGGAACTTGGGTTAAATCACACCTCTGCCATAAATTCCTTTGCAATGTTGCTTGGTGTGGCTGTTCTTGGATGTTCTAGTTCCTCCCTTGCCAGATGGGGCTCATGGCTGTTTCACAGCAAGCCTCATAGCAAACTGAGAGTAGATTATCACATAAATTAAGGTGCTCGGAGACCTTTGCTTAGTATGTGCTGAAAAGTCCAAATTTATATTGTGTTGAATATTCCTGTTCAATAAAACTGTTATGCCACAAGTGATTCATGGCATGTCTTAATGACATTGTAGTTAATCTGAGCAGTTTGAAACCAATTTTCTTTGTGGTTTCTTGCCACTTCTGCTTAGAATTCCAGCAAAAATCCAGAACTGCGGAGGTGTGTTAATACACTCTCCCATTGTAGCCCAAGTTAAATATTTTTTCTCTTTTGATGATTTTTTACCTTACTAAGAACTCCATAAAACAGGTATCTGTGCAAACTCTGCAGGAAAAATGATTGTTTGTTCATTTCAGGTCATTTTGGGTGTTTGCAGATTCATCATTCAACTAGACACGAGTTTTGTTTGCCACAAGAGCAGTGAAGACTCAAAATGTGTTCAAATTTACTGGTTACAGGTAGATGTGGAAGAAAATTAAAGATGTGGTTAATACTTGTTGTCTTACAGTCCTTCAAATTTTCTCTTAAAGCAAGTATTTCTCACATTCCTACAGCATTTCTGTATTTTATCTTGGAATATCTGCATAGCCTAAAAGTGATAGCACAGAAAATCTCATTTGGGTGAATAAAACAAACACAGGCCTTCCTAAATACCTGAGTTGTGCTGAAGACAAAAAAAGCCCTTTGTGGAACAAGCTATTAAGTGTTGAAAACAGTTTTGTAGTAATTTTGGGGGGAGCTTTTGAAAGTCCACATGGAACCATACCTTAGGTTTTTAAGAGCCTTATGGTGGGCCTTTTCACACTGGTCATTAAACTTCCAGTCTGACACTGGGGTTTAGAATTACCCTAAAGCTGAATGAAATCTAAAGTTCTTCAGCTTGTTTCATTAAATTAATTCAATCATCCCAAGTGTGCCTGTTCCAGGGCATAAAGCAAAAGACAGGAGTACATTGGAAGTGAATTTACAGCAAGCTGAGATGTATGGTGACACATCACCTCATGTCAAACCCTGGTTATGGATGAGCCATTTGTTCTTGTGTCCTTCCTCAAAGCCATGTGTGCTTTCAGAAACCAGGTTTTTAAACCTGTTAAATAAACCTTATAACTTTGAAGACAAGCCCATTGCAAGGGTTGCTGTTCATTCTGGTGCGCAGGCAGGATTTCTCCTCCATTGGTGAGTCAATGAAGGTCAAGGCATGGCCCTTCTGTTTGGCACAGCAGTTGTGTCAGTAAAAAAGGCTGTACTCCCCATGCTGACTTCAGTGAAGCAGTGTTCTGGTTGTACCCAGCCTGTGCAGTGCTGCCTGAGCCGTGAGTGCTGCTGGAAGATTCGTGGGAAGTTCTGGAAGGATGTCTTGGAAGGGTCTGACTCGCATGCTGCAGTGGCTGCCTTGACAAACCTGTGGTTTTTCAAACATTGTGGGATGCATTAATGGAACCTTTTTCTCCTTAAGGGCCTCTTTCCTCTTTCACCCAGCTCGTTCTGACAAGTGCAGATGAAACATCTGAAATGGGTCTGTGTTCATGCACGCTCCGATTTCTGTGCTGAGCTGGAATTTGTCCTTGGAGCATTTACTCCCCAGTCTGTTTCAGAGGTTCAGTGTGGTAGGCTGCAGTGTCTCAGAAGGTCTGTGAACTGTGGATCAGGAAATGACATTTTTAAAATAAGAGAAGCTTCCATTCTCTCCTCTCTCTGTGATGGGTTACCTTTCAGTTATGGGAAGGACTGTGTGTGCTCCAGCTGATGTGGGGCATTTGTGGAAGCAGAGCTCTGTGGCAATCAGGAATGAATCTCTGCTGCAATCTGTTCATTCACAGTAGTGTTTTAATGCTTTCCATCAAAATGCTGAAAGGATTCATGACGTGACTGCCACCTGCTAAGGTGACATCCACCTTCTAAGGTGAGAAGTCAGACCTTCTAGGCTCATAAGCTTAATTCTTGAGTAAAACTTTACAAAATGTGGGGGTCTGCACTTGATTCCAAGGCAGCTGCTGCAATTACATTTCCCAAGAGCTATTACACTTCCTTGTCACCTTACTGTAATTTCAATCCTTCACCAGCATGGAACATCATCAGTGCAATCAGGGCTTTGTCATGAGTAGGAGGAACCATGTGGTAAATGCATTGTGGCTGAATAATGAAGAAGGTGGAGTGAAACACACTTGTTTCCTGTGTCCCCCACTGCCCTAGAGTGCTGTGAACAAGCAGGCTGAGGTTTTAAAAAGTTCTTATGGAATTTTTGCAATTAATAGTAATGGGATAGTATTTCCAATTTTCTAAAATAGCTTCTACAGTCTCAGCAACAGGATTCATTTTGGTGGATAATTTTTTAAACCTTTTCTTTTCTTTTCTTTTCTTTTCTTTTCTTTTCTTTTCTTTTCTTTTCTTTTCTTTTCTTTTCTTTTCTTTTCTTTTCTTTTTTTTCTTTTCTTTCTTTTCTTTTCTTTTCTTTTCTTCTTTCTTCTCTTCTCTTCTCTCTTCTTCTCTCTTCTCTTCTCTTCTCTTCTCTTCTCTTCTCTTCTCTTCTCTTCTCTTCTCTTCTCTTCTCTTCTCTTCTCTTCTCTTCTCTTCTCTTCTCTTCTCTTCTCTTCTCTTCTCTTTCTCTTCTCTTCTCTTCTCTTCTTTCCTCCCCTCCTCCATCTCTCTCTCCCTCTATCTCATACTCTGTTGTTTTGGTTTTTTGGGTTTTTTTTTCAGTAACTAGCAAAATAAATGTTAAAATAGAAATGGGAATTGACAAATGGAAAAAGCTGCTGACAAAACATACATAACAGTTGTGGTGTAAACACCCTGCTCAAAAGAACAGATTTTCCATAATATCTGTCAGTTTGCAAGAAGGAAAAAAATAATGCTTCACAGAGCAGTATAAATAAATAACAGTGTGATGTGTAACTAATATTTTCTAATTTTCATAGGACCCACCATCTTGGCAATGTTGTGTTGCCTAGGAACTAACAAAAACATGTCTTTTTTTTTGTTTTGTTTTTAATGGTTCCTTTGTGCCCTGATATTTTTCCAAGTTGGCAGCTGCAAGGAAAAACAATGTGATTTGGTTAGATTCAACCCCTCTCTCTCTCAAGTCTGGAACAGAACAGATAAGAACTTGTGTGTCAGAATACAAAGTTTACTCAGCACGAGTCAGAAGCTTTTGATGTTTGCTATCCAATCTGGCCCGGCATCTTTGAAGTTCAGTTACTCATACCACAGCCCCATCCATAAGAAATAGCCATTTTCCCTGTGCTAGTTAAAACACTTGATGGATAGGAGCAGCCACAGCAAAAGCAGCAGGATATTTTTTTTTTCACAGCTGATCTGGGTATTTTTATTTCTGTTGATCCGAAAGAATGAAAATATTCAACCAAATGTAAGGAAGAAAACGGAAAGAAAATTCTGCAGTGTAATTTTGTGCCCTGTTCCTGGAATGTTCTTCTGTATGTTGTTCATCAATTCAGTGTAGTGCACAATTTAGTCATTCTAAAGGCTCTGAAATAATCATCTGAACCCTCTTTGCATTACTGGCTTTGAAGTCAGATATTGGTCTCATTTGTTAAAAGGAATGAAACTTCTTAAATGCTTTAACCAACATCAACAAGCAAGTCTTCTGACACAGAGAATGCATTTCCCTTCCTGTTTTTTCTCTTGGCCAGGTGAGCAGCTGGTGTAGATCCAGTTGGTGGAGCTCCATGGATTTACCCCAGCAAGGATGTGGCTCAGGAAGGCTGAGGTGGAGGGAGCTGCCCCCAGTAACCCAGCACAGAGAGGGAAGTGGAGCCCAGCCCTGAAACCCTGTCATGTGCTTCGACTACACATTCATAATTAAAGCAGGAAAAGCAGTATGGTTTGTGGTGTACCTCTTATCAGGGTCTTTTGAACTATGCAGTGAATTATTTAATTGGCATGGATAAATTCTTTTCGCTTGAACGAAATCCAGTGGCGCCGTTAAATATTACGGATGTCAAATATTAAAATGATTTTCCTGTGCTACTAGTAGTGTTCTTTGAAGGAACACAGTCTTTGTTCTAGGAAATAAAGCCATACAATCAGTATACAACTAGTGAAGTCTCACATTCTCTACCTTTTACTGAGTAAACCATAGACAACAAAACAGGAATTCTCCCCTTTCATCCTTCGTGGGTTCTCAAGGAGACCAGTGTTTGTGATTTTTTTGGAGGCTGTTCTAAAGGGTCAGTTAGTTTGCACTCAGCAGCCGAGTAAAAACCTGTACAGACAGAAGGAATATCACCATGTTTAATTGGAAATCTGCAGTCTCAACAAATTGTAACAAATCCAAGTTCTATTTTTATTGTAAATATGACCTGAGTTAGCTTTGGGAAGATGAAAGTCTAGTGTAAAGGATACAATTGAGTTAGAAAGAAAAATGCTGCACAATGGGCAGATCTTTTTTTTTTTTTTTTTTTCAAGCTTTCCTTCTGTGAAACCCTGTCAGGTAACCATTGAGGATTTTTTTATTAAGATCTGGGTATTTAGTGTACGATATTGAAATTCTTTCTTTTTCTCTCTTCTCCCTTTTTTGACCTTTACCATTAGAAGGATGTAAAATCTGGGTACCAGCTCTTACCATGATAGAAGACATTACAGACAGACAGACACATGCTCACTCCATCCAGTAAAGGAAGGACTGCACGTTATGCACTGCCCCACAGATAAGTAAGTATTTTGTATTAAGTATTTTGCCTTACTGAAATATGTAGAAGCTGTTCACAATGTGACTCAGAGTGTTTGAAAGAATTTGTCTAGTCCTGAGTTGCTCTGTCTGCTCTTGAACTTTACCCTCTTTTAAACTTCTAGTTAGAAAAAAATAACCTAAAGGAAAGTTTCTACTAAAACACAGGCATCGTGATTGTTGCTATTTCAGCAGTTAAAAAGAAACATTAATATGTGTCCTCAATAAAGTAGTAGGTTGTTGTCAAGTCTCCTTTTCCTCTAAGAAGGAATGAAAAACAGGAAAGAAGGTTAACACAGATGCAGTGGACTCTGCTACTGATTTTAAGACCTCAGATCTCTCTGTAGGAGGGCCCATCTCCTGCCAGAGACAGCATTTGCCCTACAAGACCCAAAATGCAGATATTACTCATTTCACAGCAGGCAGGAGTGAGAAAAAGTTAGGGCAGAAAAGAGGGATGAAAGAATGCTTGCCCTTGACCTGCTGCCCAAGTCTGATTTCCCCTGGGAAGAGGTGAGGAAGGGGATGTCTGTAAGCTCCAGCTGGTTTACAGGCTGCAGTTGGGGGCTCCTGAGTCCCCCTGAGCTCCCTGCTCTCCTGGATGTGGGTGGGTTTATCACTCAGGGAGAGTGAGGGCTCCTTGTGAGAGGTCCTGTAAGAAAGGCCAAATACACACCAAATACACAAACTGCTCTTTAGAAATGTGCTAATTATTGCAATGCCTTGAAGTGCAGCAGGGTAGTCTTGCTGAGAATTGATCTGCCTGTGCACACACGTGTCCTGTGCCCTTATCAGAGTCAGAACAGGTAGGTCATGGGATGCTGGTCTTTTTTTCTTCTTTACCCCCTGGGGAATAATACCCATCTCCCAGGGTAATACTAATAGCAAACTTTTCCTCCTACACAAATGCCTGAAAGGTGGTTCTTGAGATATAGTCCAGCAAGGGAAAATCAGCATAGCTCCACAAAGCTGATTTACTGCAGTCTTTGTTTTGATCCAATAGATCTGGTCTGTAAAATGAACCTTTGCCCAACAGAGGATGTGATTTTTACATTGAAAACACTATGTAATCCTAGAAAGATAAACTGCTGGGAGTTTCTATTTCATGTGCAACGTGGCTCTTTTATGTTTGAAGAGCAGAAGGAAATCTTAGGATTTATTCAGTGTAATTGTGAACGAGGTCTGTGGACTTTAATTCCTGTACACGTGCAAACTCTGAAATTAGGCATAAAGTCTCAATGTGTTCTTAATATCCCACTTCACTGCAGTTGAGTTGCAGGCAGTGTACAGCACTGTTTTCCCATATCTATCTGCAGTGAAAGTATCTGTGTCAGGACTGTGGCATAGGAAGCTCTGTGACAAATTCACATTTGTCTCTCTGTCCTGAGCTGGAGAGCAACTGCTGCTGGTGGGCTGCAGCAGCCAGGCTCACGAGCAGGTTGCTTGCTTAGAGGACAGGCAGAGCTCACTGCATGAGAGCAGCTCTCATTTCTGCTGCAGGCTTACCCCTGGCATTTGTGATTCGAAGGTAATACCCTGTGCAGTGTTCTTTTATTTCCCACATCCTCCTTCCAAAGAGAGGAAACTCGTAGGCTGATGTTTTGACAGTAAAGCAAATGTCGATTGCTCTTTTATAAATTCTGACAAGCTACTGTATGTAACGTTTATTTAGTGCTCTGTGTGTGTTGCCAGCAACACTAGCTAAATTTCTTTAGCAAAAATAAAAGGGTTCAATCAATCATATGATCTGGGCAACCTGTATTTATATCTCCAGTGTGTCATAACCTAGTGTTGCTTGTCACTTCTTAACTGATCTACAAATATTACAAAAGCAATTTTCTGTCAGACTAAGGCTTGATCACAGTTGACCTCAAATGTCTAAGCATACCCACTGGAGAACCTCCAAAGTCCCACAGATATTTATGGATCATGTTCTCTCTCTACTGTACCCATTGGCATCAAAGAAAACCTACCTGACATTTTCCATCCAGGTTGCTTCTGCCTTCATACACCTTCCCATCACTTACCTTCTGCCACTTTCTAAGTGCTCTAGAGACGAAAATAAGGATGTCTTTCTGTCTTCAGCAGGGTGGTGTGTGAGCTTGGAGAGACACCCACTTTTCTTATGGCTCTCATCCCCTCTTCCCTCTCTTACTAGTTAGGTCTTTGTTATTACAAAATGTATCTTTTTTTTTTTGTTGTTGTTTGGAAAGTGTACAATGAAAACAGAATGCCAGCTGCATCTTTGCTGAAAGAGCAGCCTTAGTTAGCACAGTAGCTTCGGAGCACACTGGGAAACTGTTGATGCTGCAACCTCTATGACTGTGAGAATATTGCTCTGTGAGTTGTTTTTTATCAGGAACTCATAGCTGTTGGCTGAGTGTCTGTGGATTTTTCTGGATTCAAATTTATCCTCCCCCTGCTTTTCTCCCCAATACCAGATTTATCTTTGAAATGTACTCACAGATGGTATAAATCATTTCTAAATGTCCCCAGTACAATGCAGTTTCTTAGGAATTCCTCTTCTCTTGTTTTGCAAATGTTTTTTTCCTTTGGCATATGGAAGTGACCTTGGTGTGTCTTACAACACTCAATATCGGGAGGCTTTATAAAACTCATATCTCAGAAGTGTCTGACATTACATTACAAGAGGATCTGTAAACCTCCGTGAGATGACGAATGTCTTTTTTAAACAACAGACCAAGACTTCATTTAAATTAGTAACATGGAGATTAGAGGAGCTCTTGCAGGCTGTGCTGCAGCCATGCCAGGACTCTAGGAATATCAGTCACATGAAAGCTGTTAAGTTTGAGATGGAAATAAATCAAGGAGCCTGTAAAAACTGTCAGCAGGTCAGGGAAGTTTATGAACTCTTGCTGTATCTAATCATAAATCATAAGAATAAGCTAAAACTGAGAAGAAAAATGTCCTCTTTTGTAATCTAATGCTGTCTGTTAAGGCAATAAAACTCAAATGAAATGCATGCATTGCAATTTTTAGTTGATACTTTACATTATTACCAAAGTGAAGGAAGAGTTTCAAAGTTATAAAAGTGAGACAAATGAGAGGTGGACTTGTACTGGTTGGTGTTTCCAGGCCTGCATCTCCTCTGCCTTCCAGAAACAAAGAGCACTCATCCAGCAAAACTCTTTAGTGTGCATAAAGACTGTGTCTGCCTGTGTCTGCAGACACAGGCAGACTTAATAAGGACAGTGGCAAAGATTCATGTGCTCAAAGTAACATGGAAAGAAGCTCTCCATTGGACTGGACCCCAAAGGATGGGTGCACTTTTCAGCATCCCACTGCTGTGCAGCAGGGAAGGGGTCAGATCCAGGGTGTATGTGCAGCTTCAGTCCTAGGAGTGGAGCAAAAACCAGAGATCTGTGTTTGACCACTGTGGAGACCCACCATTTAACTCTATTATCTCTTTCAGACCACTTATGACCAGCTCACTTGTTTTAAAAGTTCTCTGGCTCAAAACTATAGCTACTTGCACAGGGCTTTGTCGAGTTTTGGCCTCTTGGTGCCTTAACCTCGTTGGTCTTTCCATTTGTGTCACTCAGGAAAGAGTCTGTATCTGTTTAGAGCCCCATTAACTTCAGTAATACTTTGTGCAGGGGTGAGGGTTTATTTGTGGGGATTGGATTGCAGGGTGAGGGCTAGAGATTGGCACCCTTTCTTGCCTGGCACACTGTTGAAAAGCGCTGTGGATGTTTCTGACACTGATATCACTCCACCAGCCAGCCATAGAGAGCAGGGTAAGTGCTCACAGTACTTTACTCTGGAATGCCAGACAAGGAAGATTTTACAATCCTAGGCCCTGACTTTGCAATCTGATCCTCACTGACAAGTCCCTTACCCTGTCTGGAGTACTACCTAAATCAATAGGACTAGCTCAGGAATAAAAGCTATTCAGGATGAAAAAAAGGAATTAAGAGGAAAGGCCTGATACTACATGAACAATGCCTGAAAGAGGGAGAGGAAACACCTCATATTTACCAGAGTACAGAAAAGTTTGAGATTAGGTTTTTTTTCCTCTGCTTCTTAGCAGGATTGTGTGCACCATCCTTGGAATCATCTGGATTGTGTTTGGTGCTAAGAAATTTAAAAAAGCTTTGTGTACGCAATTACAGAATATGTACATGGATTTTACCTGTAAAAACTGAGGGCAACAGAAGCCAGTGTGAAATATACATCAGTGATAAGGAAATCTTGATGAGGTTGTAAAATAGATACAGAATGAACACCATGCTACTGAAAAAATACAGTTGTTAAGAGCTGATACAAAGTGGAGTCACACTTATTTAAAGAAAACATTGTGAATGTCCTGTAGAAACAGAGCAAGAATCTCATACTTGTGCCAAAAATACTGTGTGGGGTTCTTCTTCAGAATTCAAACTCTCTCTTGTTGCAGATTTTATGAGACAGGCAGTGAACCTTGTGTTCATAAAGCAGGGAGATGCTCCATCTCAGCAAACACATGAACAGGAACTGAAGTTCCTTTTACGGGTTGGGTGTTTTCAAAGCAAAGCTCTTCATGGATTTTGAAGGAAAGAAGTGAGCAAATTCTCCCAAATTCAGATAGTATAGCCAGATCTTTATGATATGGCTTGATATATGAGATATGATATGGTATTATGATCTTGTTTAATAAAGAAAGCTAAAGATGGTGGTGGAGGGGAAATGCTCTGCAATGAGGAATACCTGCAAAGAAAGGCTAAAGCCTCTAACAGGTATTGTAGGTGTTTCTAAACAGGGGTATGTTCCTGCTAGTCCAAATGCCTTGTTTCAGAGAATGGTGTGTTCTGAAGACCAAAGAAATTTTTGTTTCTTATAGTAGCTGCTGATTTTTCATGAGCCCAGTGGACTCCTAGTCCAGATTTTTTAACAGTGGACAAACTCAGCAATGAACTGGAAGGTGGACAGACCACAACTTGCAGCCAAGTGTGCTGTGCATTTTACAAAGTCCTGGAGCAAAGGTTCCCATCATGAGAGCCTCTGGCACTCACTAGAAAATCCTTGATTTACATAAGGTATTAGAGAAGTAGCTTGGTGTTGTATGTGCAAGCTGAAGGAATAAAAGCAGAGCTTCAGAAAGAAAATTGTAGTCAGCCTTCATGGGGTGTTAAGATGAGGAAAATCTCTCTTGGGATGGAATTGCAGTATTCCAAGTAAAACACCGGTACTTTTGATAATTCTGAGCACAGAAAACCACTGCTCCCCATGTGGTCTCTCCCTGATGAGCACATCATCATGTTCCTGGTGTGTTCTGAGCCAAGAAACCTGACCTCAGGAGGAGCCGAAGTGCTGCCTCCCACCATGGGTGAGAGAAGGGCAGCAGGCTGGTGGATTTGGGGATGGGGGAAATTTTGTGTGGTGCCTTTCCTGGGTCTGCAAGAGAGCACAGCAGCTCTGTGGAGCAAAGAGCCCTTCTGCACAGCTGTGAGACTGGCAGGTTACAGGGGCTCCTCTGAAAATCCTGCACAGATACAGAGCTGATAAAGGCGGGATAATGGAAAGAAGAAAAGGCCAGGCCAGGCTCCCTAAAAACATTCACCCAGAGCCCTTTTTTGCTGATATACACACGTTTCCATTTGCCTCCCCCAGTGCTAGTGCTGACCTCCTCCTCTGGCTGAGCACTCAGCCTCCTGTTTGTCCCCTCTGCTTTAAAACCAGCGAGGGGCCTGATTAACCTCGTGTGTGAATTGTGTGGTGAGGACTAATTACTTGTACTTCCTTCTGGAGCACTGAAAAACATGTTTTATATTTGCCCTGCAGACACAGACAGGACATCAGGATTGGGAAAAGGCTATAAACCAGCTCTTCATTAGTTTCTCTTAATTGTTACTGGGACAGGACCTTATGGCTTCACTTCCTCTGAGAGGGGGTTACTGAGACAGACTAAAATGCAGGTGCCCAGGTGCCCATGACATAGTTTTCCCCTGCAACCAACCTGAATAGCTTTCAAGAGGAGAGATCAGAGACCAGCTTTTGTAATGTCAGCATCTTTGTTAAACATTTAGCAATCTGAATTCAGCTGCAGTAATGCCTCTGTCTTTTTTGTTCAATGGACACAAATCCTTTAACAGACTTGTAATGATATTAAAGATGAATGAAGAACATACAATATTTAATTCCTTGTCTGTGATCTTTAGTGCAGAGCAGTTTGATGTGAGTGTTTGCTTATTATACTGAAAAAGAAGGTTTAGTAAATAAGAAGGAAAATCCAATGGGGGGCATGGCAGAGAGAGCAGGGATGAGTAGTTTGTGGCAACTGGTAAAGGATGGTCTGGAGGGCTGTGGTTGAAGTATAACTCTAATGTCTTAGAACCAGAGGCAAATTGGCAATGGGGATTTCCTAACATTTCCCATGATTGGAAGGATAAAGGAAAAAGGCTATTACATAAATCAAAAGCCTTACTAAAAGAACAGTCAAATGAAGACTCAAGGGACTGGCCTTGGTTGCAAACATCTTTGCATTGCTGGGTCACCCCACTGAACAGGATCAGAAGAAAGAATTTTATTAACTGAAGGCTGTTGAGAAGCAGGTGTGGAACAGATTAATGGTTTGGAGCTCAGCTGGCTGAGAATGGCCAGACACAGGGACAAAAATTAACCCCAGCCTATTGACCAGGGGTGATGCCAGGGAGTGAGTGGATAGGGAAGTGTAAGCAGCCAACGTCAGTGGTGAGAACTAACCACAGTCTATGTGACACACTTAATCATACTGATGCTGTGCTGGGCAAGTAAAAGGGAAAAGGGAGCTCATTCTCAGTGAGAAAGGTGGGTACCTATTGCATATCCCCAGGAAACAGGGCCACAAATCAACTGTTTCTTCCTTTCAAGAGTTTAGGGGAAGGAAGAGAATTGTGTTGGTACAGTGCTGACTACACAGACCAGGCTGCTTTGGGTTAGGTGAGGCTGAGTGAAGGATGCTGCAAGGAAAGGCAAAGAAATGCATCTGGAGAGAGCTGCCTCCTGATTAACTGGCCTGGCATCACTCCCCTTGGCTGTGTGAGCCCCCTCTGCTCACCTGCACTGTGGATTGTGGCACTGCCACTGGCAGGACCAGCCAGAAACTGCCCTTCAGTCACCTGGGAGTTTTGAGGTCACAGTCATGAGAAAAGCCAAATATTATTTTTTTAGCCACACACTCTCCTCTCTTCCTAAATATCTTCTTGTCAATTCAATGCACCTATGTGTATATGTTTATAGCCAAGAAAGGAAAACAGTTTTGACCTACATAAAGTCAAAAGGAACTGCTCCTCAGTGGTGTTTGCTCTTCAGATAAAGCAATGGAGATTATATGAAAGAGTGAAAAGAACTGGTTAATGAGGGCAGACAAAATTATTTGACTTGTCTTCCATAGGAAGGAGACAAATAACAGGAAAACATGTAGGAAAAAAGCATATAAATTGTAGTGGTCATTGCAACAGGATGTTGTTGAGAGAATTAATTCAGTGAGATTAAAGATTAGAATAGGTTCTTATTTGGCTAATGAATTTCCTAAAAATTATATAATAGCTAGAGGCAAAGATTTAAGATGAAATATGCTGTGTCTGACCTGAGATCTGCTGAACACTGATCCGCTATTAGAGATTCATTGGTTCAGGCTACTGGAAGCAGATGAGCTGCTGATCTAATCCCGTGTGGGAGACAGGGTCCTTCTCCTCTCCTCTGCTTTGAAACACTGTCATCCTTCCTCTTCCTTTGAAATGCTTTCACTTCTCAACAATATTACTCATTGCTGATTGCTCCTTCTCTCCTTCTCTCCAGTTTAAAACTGAAATTGCTTTGCATTTTCCAGAAAAATATTTTCATTTTTTCCCCCACACTTTTCTCCCCTGATTCTTAAAGGGCGAATCAGTTTAATATTAAGTTTTTTTAGGTGCAAAAATGTTTGCATTTCAGTGTCCAAAGGTGCTTTTGTTGATTTTGATGACATTTTAAGTATATTTAAACTTCAGTACTTTACATTTTAAAAAGGTACATTTTGTTTATTGAGGCATGTAGCCTTTGCAGTTTAGGGGAAAATGATTTTTGCCCCAGCAGTTCTGCTGGAAAAAATCTCTCATCTTCACAACAAAATCTCTCATCTTCACAACGTAATTTATTTTCCAGTAATTATCAACATAAAAATATACCCAGATTAGCTATTAGCCTACAGTTGAATTTTATCCTTTTTTTGCCTGTTGCAGTAGCTTCTCAGAAGAATGGGGTAGATGCAGAAAGGCCAGTAATTGGGATGAAAGGGAGAAGAGTTAGCAGTCATTATGCTTCAGGGCATAATCTGATCACCAGCTGTAGTCAGAAGAGATCACTGTCTCTAGTATTTAACAGGACTAAATTTGCCACATTTTGATGAGGAGGTGAAGAGGAAGGATCTGTCTGTGACTGATCAAGTATTGAAAACAACATCACTAGCAAAATAGGTTTTTGATCTGAACTGAAGGTGCATACGTTATACATTAGCTACCTGCCAGCTAACCAATTCCACAACTTTGTTCAAATTCACGTTTTCTGAGTGACTGTAAAAAGACAATGTTTAAAGTGAGCTCAGGCAGTGAAGCAGCCTAAGCCTGATAAGAGACCCAGCAGCTTGTCACTGTTGGTGAAGCCAGTGGAATGTCACATTTTTTGGTAAGGTTTTGGAAATGTGAGCAGTACAGTGTTTCTGCTTCTTGGTATTTACTGCAAGGATGTTGGTTCAGACAGAAGCTAACTTTCTCCCCGGCAAACTGCAGGCTGCTTCCCTCTTCAGTTGGCAGAAGAGATTTTTCTTCCGCAAAACAACTCCAGGGAAATGTAAGAGGAGAAGTTTATTATTTAATTGTATGTGTGAATTGCATTAGCTTTCCTCGCAATCAATAGGAATAGTGTCATCCCACTAATTTAAAAGGGAAAACCTTAACAATATTGAGATTGAAATTCTTTGTCTTGTTTTTTTTTCTCTAAATCAGTATTTTTCTTTAGCTCACTTCTCCTTGGGAAGGGTGAGAATGAGAACCTGGTGGAGGCTTTGGTCATTTCTTGAGCTGAACCTGAGCTCCTCCTCAGCTTCATCAGGGCTCAGTAACATTTGTGTAACTCCCCTCCATGGCAGCATTACAGTTCATGTGGGGAGTGAGGAATATCGACTGGAAAAAGCCAGAAAGACAAATCATCTGGCTGCCAGTGCTGGGGAGATGGGTGTGGGATTGAAGGCTGGGTGAAGGGCCAGTGTGGCTTTGCTCTGACCAAGAGCAGCCCAGCGTTTCCAGTTTGGTTTGTCACACCTGTCCCATTGCTCCACGCTGGCCTCAGCAAGGCAGGCTCATCAGGTGGGAGGTGCAAAAAGTTTTGGGGAATGGGCAGCTGCTGAGGATGGTACTTATTGCAGCCTTGAAGCCTGAACTGCTGGGGAAGGACATGGGTGAGATGAGGGAGCTCGACTGGGCTGGGACAGCAGGCTGTGTGCAGCTCAGATGATGCTGCAGCTGGATGTGGAAGGGGTAACCAAGCCCAAGGTGTGAAACACCAGGGAAGGAGACTTGAACAGATTACAGAATGAGATTAAGAGTGCAAAAAAGAGATAAGAAAAGCAAATGCCGAGAATGAAAGGAAGCTTGTACAGGAGGTTAAGGGAGATAATGAAAAATGCTTCCAGAGTGTCAGGGCCAGGAGGTCAGTGAAGGAGAGCATAAGGCTTCTAAGATGCTGTGGAGGTAATTTATGGTCAGAAAACATTTCTAAATGTAACGTATGCTGAGGCTTGATACTCACAAAAGGAGGACAGGGGACAGATGCCACAGGCGGACATAAATTTCCCCAGAGAGGAAGAAGAAATATGGGGAAGGGGGAAGGTGTCAGGCTGACACAGGACTGCTTTGTGACCTTCGAGGACTGGCAAACAGTGTCAGGATGGGATATTAATTGAGAAAAATAATGTTTTATCATTGTGCCAGCTGAACTGAAGAGAGCTGAAAGCAAAACCAGTCTGTCATTTTGGGCCACTCCTAATGCATCTGAGTGGCTCCTGTGCAGCATCCTGTGGCCTCACAAGGAACCAATTTGTCTGGAAAGTGAACTTTATTTTACCTAATGTGGGTGAAAAGACTGTAAAATTCTTCTGAAGTCACGGCTAGCTTTAAGTTACTCAGTTTATATATGTCTTGTTTTCCTGCAGTCCTGAAATAAGGGAAATACTTAACTATTGTGGGGAATATATTTAAGGCAATGATGACTTCCCATGGTACTAATAACCAATGGCTTCAAGCCAAGATGTTTGTCCTCGTTGAGAAGTAGTTGTGACTATGTGAATGTGGATAGGGAACTTTCTTATGATGGGGCAGTAAGAAATATACCTCGAAGCTCTAGTCAAATTACCTTTAAAATACTGCATTTTGCCTTCTACAGATGTTTCTGGGTACTCTTAGAACAGATCTTTTCTTGAAAAAGCCTGGGGCTTGACTCTTCATTGGTGCAAGTCAGTATTGCTACAATCAATGGAAAATGGAGTTTGATGCAATACTCCAAGTATGTTTATGTGCCATTTTGCTTTTCCTAAGGCCCTTATAAAATCTCCCTATGGTTTCCAGAACTGTTTCCTCAGTCTAGACTTACGAGGCCAAATTATTTTTTATTCTCCCCAGTCCTTTCTCAACTAATGTCTGACAATTTTTGGTGAAGAATTTATCTGAAAATGAAGATTCTCTAAGGATGAGAGTTACTGGATCTGCCTCCTGCACCAGGTGTTCTCTCCATTCCCTGCATAAGGCAGAAGACAGGCAGTGTCCTGGGATTGGGATGCAGCAGTGCTTTGTTCTGCTCAGTTGTCAGCTGGTATGAAGGTACTGGCTCCAGCAGCACACACAAAAAGCAAGGGAGTTGAGAGAGCCACAGATGGCTTTTCCTTTTACCTGGGGCAGTTCAGATGGAAGAAAGAATCCAGTCTAAAGTTGATGAGGCAACAGGAAATTTTTCATGCTCTTCACTGCAGGCAGGTTGAGTTGGTACCACGAGATCACACAGCCCTTACTCTGACTTTTGCTTTGAGTGTCTCTCCCCATGATTATTCCTGTTTGCTCCTGTGGGGGGAACATGTGTGAGCTGGTGCGTGCTCGCTCATGTGAACGAGGGGGATGTGCTCCATCCAATAAATGCTTCTGTGGTTAGTCATTCCTGCAGTGAGGGAACAGCTAAGTCAATTGCCTCAGTTGAATGTAGCTCACAATATCCATTCTCAAATTCAGTAACCACTTGTTTGACACAAACCTTGAAATTAGAAGCACATTTTCTTGGAGACGTCTATGGGCAAAACCAGTCCCAGAGTGCTGAGAGCACTGACAATCTCCTTTTAAAGCCCTGCTTACTGGTGATGTGGGCATAAAGAACAACTGTTAGCTTTGCACAGCTTAATACTAACATGTGTGAAGCCTGGGTAGATTACAGATTGGCCAGTCTATCCCAATATATCAGATGCTGCCAGTCTGTGGGACCAAGCCCTGGAACCTGCTTGTTTATATGATTAAATTATTGGTAAAACTTTTTCTTTTGTCACCTACCAGTGTCTAAACAATTGTCTGGCATGATTTGGGCTTAGCACAGCCCAGAAGCTCTTCACAGGGAGTTTTTTGGATGTGGCCCCCCTGTTTTGGAGACAAGGAGAGTTAAATGGCACAGATGTCATCTGTTTCATGCCAGTTGTCCTCTGTGTCCAAGAATGATCCAAGGGCCTTTTAATTCCCAGTGGAGACAAGGTTTATCTGTCAGTAAAGGACATAGCATCACTGTCAGAGGATGGTATGGAGGACCTGACTTTTATTTCATTCCAGGCTTGCACTAGTGTCACCATCCCTAAATTCTTTCCTGGTTTGTTCTGCTACAAAAGAAAGAGAACACGACTGTGAAAGTGAGCTTCCACAGAAAATATCCTACAATCCAGTGGTCAAAGCATGAAGATCCCCTTGGACGGACCTCCACAAAAGCTCTGTATCAAGGCCTGAGGTGTCTGTTTGCTGTGACAAGTTGTGCATCTGGAGATGTCCCGTGGCAAACAGAAGGTTTTGTAGCCTGTGTTACCCATGCAAACACCAGCTCTAGGTGCTGTTGACTCTTGCTGTCATTGGAAAGCCTACTTATTGGTTACCTGCTGCCCCAAAGCTTTGTGATCCCTAATTTGAGGCAAGGCTTATCTCTTTGATGCTGTGACAGGAGCCTTAGAAACCTGAGAAACTCCAGCTGGATTCTCCTGGGGCTCTCTGCTAGGGCTGGCAGAGAACTGGGAGCACACCACTCTGGAAATGATTGAGTTGAGCTACAGGACTTGAGCTTCCAGGAGTCACTGAGGTTTTAACTGTTTAAATAATTCTTAGGCAATCTTATTTTTACAGAAATTAGGTGTTTCCTGTGGAGTGGAGTTCCAATTTTACAGCTGGAGGGTTTCTAACTAAAAGTTGAGCAGAAAACAGGAGGATAACAACCAAATTATGACTACTGCTAGTCGGCATGCCCTGCAGAGGAGACCAAAGGAGGAGCTAGTGAACACTAGACAGTGCTTGATTAACAAAACCTTGCTGAGAACAGTTTTGAGTGGGTGGGGGTGTCTGTTAATGCAGCAGAGGAAGCAGACCTAGATGGGCTTCCTGACCCTGGTCTGTCTTAAAATTTCCTATGTAATCTCCCCAGACATCTCCTTCAGTGCAAATATACTTTGGCCAGTAGCCTTGAGGTTTATTAACACCATGGAAAGTAATTATTGCCTTGTCCACACTCCCCATGGTGGTTATTGTTTAAGTATTTCCCTTATCCTGGATTGCAGGAAAACAATCCACTGCATAAATCTACTGACAAACAGTTCTGCTGCGGCAGCTCGGGAAGTGCAATATTCTCTCTGTGCTAATTTCAGTAAAACAGCACGTTTTTGTAAATGAGCTAATCCACAGAAAGTGACAGAATGTTACATTGCAGAGGCCTGGCTGAGCTAATGGTACAAAATGAAAGAATGTTTTCACTGCCTGTCCTCTGAGTTCAGTTGGCATAATAAAATGCTGTTTTCCCCAGTAGAATATATGTCCTTCTACTTTGCTTCTCTGTCATAATAAATGACTGGCCTGGAATTAAATGGGTTGTTCCTGGGCAAGGGATGTTAGTGATGGAAAAGACCTGTTAGATCACCCAGGCCATCTCGTTGCCAGTACAATGCTACTTACCTTGCATTTCATAGTGCTCTTTCTAATTTAGTTTTAAAAGTCTCCTGCAGCCAGCCTTTCAGTGCTCTCCTTACAGGTCTTTTGCTCATCTTCAGAGTGTGAACTTGTGAGCAAAGACAGACGGGTTACAGAGGCTTAATGAAGTAGCCCACTGTAATTATGAGGAAAAACACATTAACCTGCCCCAGTAGCAAAATACAGCCTGTAAGCCTAAATTACAGCAGCTGTAATTAAGAAGAAACCTCAATCCCACATGTTAACGTGGTTTATTCTACAACTGGGCTGGAATAAAAATTCTTAAGTAATCTGCTGTGCTGATAATTGAGAAGCAGGGTAACTTGGCCAGTTCTGCTCACAGTAGTTGCAAAGTTTCCTCTCAGCGTTGGTCTTCCTCCTTTCATCTCAGAACTCTCACCTATATCTCTGTGCAGCACGGGTCATAATTTCCAGTCCCGTGGGGTTAATATGTCTGAAAAGTCTGAAGACTGCAAAAACATCTGAGGCACTGTTTCCCCTCACAGAAACTCCAAGTTCTGTGCTTTGCTGAATTGTTGACAGCCCAGAAGTTGCTTTTATGTTATGCCTGGCCAGAGATTCTCAATTCAGGTCTGAGAAAGGATGCTTTCCTTTCCAATATATCACTGCTGGCTCGGCCATGGCTTACAGCCCCTTAAATCAGTGTTTAACACAGGTTTACGCCACATAATGAATAATAAAGGCAGAAATTGACTTTCATTTGGGAATATATAAGTCTGTCCATTGAATGCTTAGTTTGGTGTCATGAAATCTGCACTCATGTGCCTCAGTGTACACTGCTGGTCTCTTGGGTCTGGGGGAGCCCATTGTGTCTGGTTTGGATGAAAATTCTGAGGAATTTAGTACAGAAACCAAATAGGGGGATTAAGTCTGCAGGAAGTAGGTGTGATTAAGCATATGTCTGGATTAACTAAGCCTGAAGCAGAAATGGAAATGGCTCAAACACAGCCCCAATAAGATGGAAATCTCTGTCTGATAGTGACTCTCCAAATGGCCCAGTTCATGGAAAGGCACTCTTAGGAAGAGTTGCCAAAGAGCACACCAGTCAATATTCCTCCCTCTCCAGCAGATCTGGGGCTCTCTCAGCTGAACCACTGAGACACTGCAGCTCTTCCAGAGGGCAGCAAACAGCCTGGCCAGTCTGGGCTGCAAGGGTCCTGGAACAGAGCCCTGCCATTTCAATTTCTGTAGAAGTTTCTACACTGCAGTGTTTCTTCCACCACCTTTTTTTTTTTTTTTTTTGTCCCCCTTAACTTCCCCTATACTTCATGCAACTTTGGAGTGACTCCAGAGAACAAGATGCCAAGGTCTCTAGATAAACCTGCTGTAAATGAGAAGGAAACCTGGTTCCTACATGATTCTAGAACATTATTTTCTGACATAACTTCAATTGTAAAGCAGCACATTCTGCCCAGGCTTAATGGAACTTGGTTCTTATTTTTAAAGTTATATTATCACTATGTGCATCACAAAGTAGCTGTCTCCAGAAGAGTGGCTTTGAGAAAGATGACATATTTAGATGTCTTTTCAATAAGGCATCTGAGGAATTTATTGGTTATTGTTCAGTACTAGAGCTGCCACCAGTAAATCTTGGACTTCATGTTTTTGTTTGTTAACTTCTGTCCCCCCCTCATCTTGGCCTGATGTGCCAAGTATTTTAACCACAATGAAATTAGTGGCTGCTCTTCTCAGGTTTAAGGGATTGCACTGTGTCATCAGCTGGACCTTTAGTTTTATGCAGACATGTCAGATAAAAAGTACTGCAAAAGCTTTATTTTTGTTTTCACCACTGAGTATTGGTTTGTTCATTCAAATCTCCCTAAGCCAAACATAGGACATTTAGAAATAACTGACTTGATAAACTCTGATTTTAAAATTACAACAAGGGAAAACTCAAACACACTGTAAACCTTAAAGGGAGATGTCTACTGCAGTAGTTGAAATGATTCACTATCCATTGGGGAAGTTTCTTCCTTGAATTCAGCTTGGTGTTATCTTAATTTTCCTGTATTTAGAAGAGCTCTGTGGCAGAGACTGTGAATCACTTGTGGGATTCAAGCAGGGATGAGCACACAGGAATGTCACCCTCTGCTGGGATCCAGGATCCCAGGATCCAGGATCTGGCTTTCCTTCATGAGAACCCTTAGCTGTTTCCTGCAGTGAGCTTGTTGACCCTGAGCATGTTTTATTGCCTATGGTACAAGCAGGCTAATTCTCAGTGGGCTCTTTTAAAGATCAGAAATTGCAAACCAAGCTTCTTATTCCTACAGGAAAGGGCTTATTTAACATTAGGTTACTAGAAAAGTCAATATCCTAAGAATATGCTAAGGTACCATCAAGGGCTTTTAACTTGTGCTGTCTTGTGTGCCAGCTTCATCACTGCTTTGTTTGCCACACCACAGCCACAGATCCAGTTCCATTTCTGTGATCCATGTATTTTGGCATAGATCTGTCAAATTGACCTGGCATGGCCTTGGCCATGGCCTAGAACAGGTGTGCCTGGTATGAAGAGGGTTTCTCATATATTTACGTGTTGCTGATTAGAAAGTCTGAATATTCTTGTGCTCACTTGCAACCTGACCACTGAGGAAAAAAAAAAAAAATCACTTGCATCATTTGTTACTGCAGCAAATTCATGATTCCACTGATAATTGTGAAAGCAGTTGCCCCAGGCAACTACTAGTGGAATGACTGACAGCAGTTTGGGGTTTTGGCATTGTACAGAGCTGTTATTGCAGCTTCATTTTACACATACTAAAGGTCTGGAGGATAAAGAAAACTCTCCACAATTATTTTCTTAACCTTTTATTTCCTTGGAAAATATGTATGCCATTCTATTGCTTTTTCTGTTGTTTCTGGAGGAAGCGACAGGGACATCTCAAATGTGCTCTTCATTTTGTTTAGTGAGGTTTCTCTCTATTTATCTACCCAGTAGCAGCAATGCTGTTGGAACTGTAGTGCTCTAGCATATTCTCTAGTGTACCTGAAGGACCCTTAACCCCACAACTTGTGCATTTTTGTCAGTGGTATCAGCTAGTCTCATAAAAGATATTAGCTCTTCCTACAAACTCTTGTTTATCTAGATATCATCAGTAACAGGAATGTTGTGGCAGCTGTTATGGCAGAAACACATAGGAGCAATTGGGGATTTCTGTCCTAAATATGGTGGTGGGAGAGGAAAGAGAGACACCACGAGTGAAGTTCATTCTGTCTGAAGGACACCAACAGAGCTGGAAGTTAAATTTAGGTCAGCTGAGTCTTCATCCATGGCCAAGCCATAGGTACATACAAGCTTTCCAGGAACACGTAGAGATTGAAAAGCTCTGTTATTGAGCAAATGGGAAATCCACTCTGAAATGCAGAATGTGTAAGGGGCCAAAGATATCTATAGATTACTTCCCTCCTCCTGGTTTTCTGTTTGTTTTTCTGTAAAGTTGAAGTGTTTTGCTCGTATGCATTTTCAACCACTACAAAGCAAGTGTAGAGTTCAAAGTGACATTTTCATTTTGAAATGTTGTTTTCAAAAGGACTAAACAGCTCAAAAAGTGAAACAAATTCTTGTTTCAGATTGGGACTAATCAAATAGTTCAATAGTCAGCCAAATATGAAGGTTGTGTTTTAGCAGTGGAGATGGCCTCACAATGCTTTGCTCCTGTGTTTTTCCCCACTCCCTGCTCCTGTGTCATTCTGACCCATACATATCACTCACATCAATTACAATGTTCAGGCAGATCCTTGTAGCAGGAATTGGTAATGAGATGGAAATTCGAGGGTGTCATCAGCCTGGGTTGACATGGCTCTCCATTCATGGGCTGTGTGAGAGAGGTGGGTGGGCTCAGCTGGGTTGGTGAACGTGCCCACACCATAAACTGGCTGGGTTTGTGGTTCCCACCCCGAGCTGCTGCTCAGCCCATGGCTGGGGAGGGGATGAGGCTCCTCTGTGCCTTCACACCAGGCTGCCAGGTCTGCATGCTCATGAGCCTAGTGCTTTTGGGGGAGTGTGGAACCTTGTTCCACTAGCAGGGAGCAATGTTTCACACATTTTATTCCCCTGTTGAACCAGTCACAGGGACCAATAAAACTGCACTCCAATCCTGGACTCCAGGCTGGGCAGCAAACAAAGAGACCGTGTGGAAGACAAGGAACCTCTCGAGCCTGATGTCTTGTTCACAGTTATTCTTTGATTTGTTTCCTCCTGGCAGAGATAGATAAGCTTCCACTACAAGGTACAGCTTGGTATTTTCCCATTCATTCCTGCAAAGAGGTGAATTTCAGCAGCAGGCTCTGAAATACTGAGGTGCTGTTTGTCTGGGTGGACCTGTGGGTTGTTTAAAATCTACTAGATGTTTATTTTGATGGATATGAGCACCTGTCAGGAATGATTCCATGTAGCATTAAGTCTCTGAAGCATTTGTAGCAGGAATGAACATGTTTTTGAGACCGTAAATTACATCTGCAGCTTTGCTGAAGAGCAAGAGAAATCAACCTTTCAAGTGACGCCCGGGCATTTTGCGAGTCTGGTCTGGTTCACATCTGTGAATTCAGACCCCCTCTGCTGCCATCTCATGTGTGAATTCCATGGCAGACACTTATATCTTGCAAGCTTAGCACCTTTAATTTGGTGGCAGTACTTTGCATAAGCCTTTAGAGTTTGGTATCTTCATACTGTACACTTGGTAAGCCCTAATATTTGTGAGGAGGACGCGAAAGACAAATCAAATGAATTTGAAGTAACAAGAAGTCAAAAGCATGTCTTCCCTTATTTTCTTTCCTGTTTGCCTAAGGATTATTTATTGTGTTTGCCTTGATTCCAGCCACTTAATTTTTCCAAACAGATGCAGCTGATTGATTAATGGCATTTCATGTTTAAAGTCAAAAGTGTCAGCAAGACTCTTGCACGCCTGTGTCATTCTCTCCTAGAACAATAGCTTCGGCTGAGAAGTAGGGACTTGTGCCAAGTATTCTTGAGGATAGGAGGTCATGTGCCACTTTTCTGCTAGGAGACAGATATATATATAAGGACAAGGGGAGGCAGGAGTTTGGGGGCTTGGAGGGCTAACTCTGTTCTAATAATAGGTGGATCACATGGTTGCTAAGTCACCTACAACAAGGCTTAGTTTGTGGAGGTGAATCAAAGTGCCGGGAATTAAGGACATTTTTTCAACTATCCTATGACATATAAAAATAGGCCCAGGGAAATACATATGTGATGAAGAAAGCATTGACTGTCTAAGCCAAAACTCGCCAGAGGAGCAGCGGGACTTCATTTCTCTCACCTTCTTTTGTGATTACTCTCCTCCTACTTTTTAATAACCCTGCGTGCAAATATAGCCTACAGGTGATCCAGGCTCTCACCCAATATGCAGTACTATGTATTTGTGTGTAGTAGGGTACAGGGCAGAGCCTCAGCTGTTGGAAAGAGCAAGAGCTTGCCTGATGCTAATTATCCCAGTCAGGATTGGCCATATCTGCTGCTCCTGGTGGGAACGGGGTGAAGAGTGGCAAATGGAGGATTACGCACTCTGCACCACATTGGAAACCCATTGCGTAGTCTGGTGTCAGTAATAGAAAGCATCTATATTTGTGGAGCAAAATGAAACTGGCATAGGCTCCCCTTTGACAGCTGTTTCAAATATAGGGCTCATCACGTTGTAATTCTTTCCCAGTATATGCTTAGAAACATGCAAAACACCAAGAAGCCTGAGACCCTATTGTTCTCTTCTGCACGTTCCGAGTGTTTTGTGTAAATGTATCTCGGGCCTTGAGGGCCAGATTCCTAGATACTGAAGTCAGAGACCAAGCTTTGTTGTTTATTGTCCATGGCATTAATCAACAAGTGGGAGTCCCTTTTGTTTCCCTGACCTTCTATATATTTTCTGAGCCTCACAGGCTAGGTTTCAGAGGAAACTTCCTCTGAAGCTATAAGCCACTAGAGGCCTCCTGAATACTTGAATTGATTTTGCTTCCAGGAAGACAGATTCTCCTAAAAAGCACATCAGGCTTGTAGAAGGAAATTATTCCCATTTTGCCAAGCTGGGCTGACACACAGTGTGGCGAGGGTGAGCGAAAGATAGCACAGCTGAAATAAGGAACAGAAATGCACTTGAAATCCAGCTCTTAAAATACAGCCCATGTAATATTGAGTCACGGTGAATTACTCATTTCTATTTAGCTTTTATCTGTTGCAACCTGATTAGAGAGAGAAACTGCATTCCTTTATTCAGGCATGAGGCCAATATTCATATTAGTCATTTTTGGCCAAAATAAATTCTACAAACTTTGGTCAAAATGCTTAATCCAATAATGCAAATGTAGGGACTCTTTAAATAAACCACCCCACAGCAATCTCTCTGTTTATTTTTTGTTTACATCCTCACACCTTCTCTCTCTCTTCCTGTAGCTCTTTTTTTTTTTTTTTTTTTTTTTTTTTTTTTTTTTTTTTATTATTTCCCCGTTGCACCAGCCTCATTTGTGTTTACCTCTTTTGCATAAGCATCCATTGCAAAACCCCCATGGATATCAGAGATATTTCGATGACACAGTTGATGCTTCCTCTCTGAGCTATGCCAGGTTTGCCCATTGATCCAGGAGCATGTTACTGCTCATTAATGCAAGGTCACCCCTAATTCCCTCCTTCTCCTCTTTACCTCCCAGCCCTCAGGGGGGCAAGTACTTGGAGGAGAAACCCGTTTGCTTTCTGTGTCAAGAAGCTGGTTGGTAGCTTGCTGCTAATTACTTTGGCTACAATAATTCTTAACCCGATTACAGTGATACAAATTAAAGTACTCTCGGCGAAGGGCAGCTAAATCCACATGTCAGACACCAGAGCCTTGGTTTATTTGGGGACATCTCATTTCTTCTGATCTTGTTACCCAGTTTTCCATCTTCTTTGGGTAATCCTGAGTAAATCTTTGTGCAGTGGAAATCAGCACCATACACGTGGGCCCAGGTTATTAGAGAGGCCTTTGAAATTGTCTCATGAGGTTCATCCTGCAACCCTTTGGGAAGGTCAGGCTCTCCTGCCCCAAAGGATGAAGAACAACTGGTGATTTTGAGAGCTCCCAGTGGTGCATCTCTGACAGGGCCTAATTTTCAGAGACATTGCCTGCACCCCATCCTTAAAATCAACCTCTGCAATGTGTTTCAGTGTCAATCCACCAAAGGAACTTGCTCTTGCTAAAAATAGAGGTCTATGTACTTGTGCAGCCTTTGGCCTTTGCTTATGCAAATTGGCAGTTGTCAGATAACCTTGTCTCCAGTACCTTGTGTACAAAAAAATTGTTTTGCTTTCTGCATTCCTTGAAAAATGTTATCTTTTTTAAGTCATGTGAGTTGGGATGCAGAGGGAAGAATTATTTCCTGAATAAACTGGCATCACCTTCCACAGATAAGCAGTGTCTTTCTGCATCTGTTTTCTTTGCTGTGGTGAGGACCCTTTTTATTCAGTTTGTTAATGAGAGCATGTTGGCAGGTAGGAAGTTGGACTCCTCTCTCTCATATGTCAAGCTGGGTCAGTGGAGCTGAATTTCTCAAATGCTGTAGTCATGTGCTATAAACTATGAAGTACTTCTGCTAAAATAATGTTTCCAGTATCCTGTGAATAACACACTGATCACTGAATTAGTTCCTTAGTGGGAAGGAAAGTAACAAGATTAAAGAGAAACCTGGGAATGGATTTAGTTCTCTTTTACTTCTTTTACTCTGACATTTATCAAGCTGAACTCCCCACAAGTCAGGACTATATAAATATTGAGTAAAGACTGCAGGATTTAACAGTCAGTTCATGTCACATAATTATTAGCCTCTGGCACCGTCTTATTCATTTGTAAAGCCACTAACATGAATGTATTGTACCAGATAACAATATTGCCAGGTATTTTATTTAGCAGGTCTATTCTGTTGCAGCTTCCTTTCAGAACACCTCAGCTGTACAGTATGCAAAACCCAGAAAGTACATTTTCTTTACAGTGAGGTACTGTACATTACAGCTGATCTCAGTTTTCTTAGCCCTGATATAACCTTCCCTTGCAGTTTCACATCTCTTCTGTGAAATTGCACGCTGCTGCTCACACTGAATTACATAAACATAAAAATATTTTGCAAGGGGGTTTGAAAGGGTGATGTGGTGAGGCTTAACCTTATATTTAGGATTTTCCAATGAGTTTCATGCAGTTCTGGACTTATTTTGTTGATTCATCAGCATTTTTAGGTAGAATGCACTATATAGCTGTAAGGGCATTATATAAATTTTGTGGGCTGGGACCTTCAGGTAATATAAAACTCCCCTCAGACAAGGTTGAACTTGGTTTGGTAGGAAGGTATCCACTGCCTTGCTGAGAGCCTGTGCTCACATCTTGAATGTGTCTGGGTCAGCCCTTTAAACTTCCTGACTCATTTCCAACAGATTTCTTGTTTCAGGATTTAGTAGTAGAACTGAAAGTTTGAGGCCAAAATCTGTAAAATTTATTTGGACAATTAGATGTATGAGCCCACACCTAGTCGTGTTCAAGGGAAAATAACCCTACTAACTCCTGCTTTTTGGTGCAGTTGCAGAGCTCTCTGAAAAAAAGAGCTCGAGGCACCTCTGGGAACAGGTGGCTGCTACTTGTTTATGGAGACTTGGGCTTTGAGTTTTGAATTTTAGGGGTTTGAGATATTTGGCTCTGCACCAGAGCTCTCAGGAGGTATTGCTGTGGGCATTTGCACCCTGCCTTGGTGTGGCTGTGCCCACTTTTTCCCTCTGTGGATTCTGACTCTCAGCTCCCTCCTGCACTTTCTGATCTCTGGTTCTGATGATGTCAGGGATATTTTGTGACCTTGCAAGAGCCAGCAGGCTCCTGGGCAGACCAGGAGCCACCTCCTGAAGGAAAGTTGCAGGAGGTCAGATATTCCACTCCTGTCTCACTGAGCTCATCTGTCCAACTTCTTTCCTTTTTATCCCCCCCGCTCCTGTCCCTTTTTGTTTGGTTTGACCTTGGTCACTGATGACAAGGCTGCTTTTCCTGCCAAACCAATCAATAAGCTAAACAGAGAGAAGATGAGTATTTAGAATATGGGAAGCCAAACTCAAACACAGATAGGTTATCAGCCTAGCCCAGAGCAGACTTCTAAGCAAATATTTCATTAACAAATTTTTCATGGCAACTTGCATGTTAAAAGAAAAAAAAAAAAAAAAAAAAGCAACAACAGGAGAGGGAACAGTAAAGGGGATAAAGTGAAAAAACTGGGCTGGAGCCATCAGGCTTAGGCTGTTGCATTACTGTCTTTGGTTAGCAGTACTTTCCACAACACACTGCTGCTCCCTAGGGAAATGGCAAGCAGGGAGGGTGAAGACCTTGCAGAACTGGAGCTGTGAAATCCCAACCTGAGCTGCTGCACCTCCTGCCTCCCCCTGGACAGGGGAGGGCTCGGGGGCTCCCTGACCATCCCATGTGTTCATGGTGGAGCACCCTTCTGGGCACAGGCTGGAGTTCATAACTGCACCTCTGGCAAGGCTTGCACACATTTTCTGCTAACAAACAGGAGCCTGAGCCACTTGTATCGTTAAGTTCCTGGTTAGCTTAGTGACCTGTAGAAAATGTATTTGTAATCTTGCAAAACCTCATGAAAACATACCTGAAGATCTCACTCCAGTGCATCTCTCAGCCCTTCTCAGCTTTTTCTCGGATGTAAATTTAAAAAAATAAACACAAATTTAATAAGCCCTTCGTTTAAAACAATAAACACAAATAAATGCATTTTTTCAAGACCAGAATATTTTACAGCATTCTTAGCACAAATTAACAAACCCTCACTTTTATATGTCATGGGAATGAGGAACAGAGTCTTAACCATATTTTAGTCTTGACAGCTATTTTAAAAGGTTGACTGAAGAGCAGGGAAGTAGCTAAATAACTTTTCAAATAATGTAGAGGAGAAAAATATAGGTCACTAAGCAATAAACTCCCTGCATCCTTCTGGCTAAGGAGGAGACTCTGAATCTCCATCCACCTTTTACTAAAATGAGACCAAAATTCAAATCCAACATAAAGCATTACAGCTTTAAGTACTGAAAATATTTATTATTTTTATACCAGTAATCCAATAGCATAATCTCAAGAACATCAGTGCTCCAGGAATGTCTAGAAACACAATGGATTTGCCTTTATTCCTTTATCCAGATGTTTCTATAAAATACTCTGGATACTAGGAATCTGTAGGGGAATTAAAGATTTATTTTTAATACTTGAAAAACTTGAATTTCTAATAACTATGATCCTTTAAAATGTTTTAACTGTGGATGCAGCATGCTTTGGCTCTTTGATGAGCTTTCCCTGTATCTTTTATCTTGCTTTCCAAATAATGGGCAACTCTTTTACCCAGGCAGCTGCAAGCCAGTCACAGGACACAGACACTTTAGTGCTACCTGTGAGTGTGAGAATTAAACTGTGTGTTGGCTTTCATTCAGAATTTTATCCTTATTCAGCCAAACTGATCAGATTTTGTCTGTACAGCCCTGTGTCCATACACCTGAGCAAGGGAAGGAATCACCAGAATATTACGTAAATCTATGTGGGGCAATAGCCACCCCTGCTTATTGAGGACTAACTTTCATTTTGTTGCAGGGTGGAAAGCCTTTTTTATATTATGTTGCAGTCTGCAATGCTGTAATTTTACCTCATTTCTGAAATAAGATTATACCATTTTCTTTTTTTTTTTTTTTTTTTTTTTTCCATTATAGGTACAACACCATGAAAATAATTTCTGAGCCTTGACTGCTTACACACCCACTTTATGTTGCCCTCCTGAAATAGTCGTGTAGCTCCCAGAGAGGCAGTGAACACCAGGACTCTTTTCAGGATTCGTGTAGGAA
Organism: Sitta carolinensis; assembly: GCA_032173965.1. NCBI lineage: Eukaryota > Metazoa > Chordata > Aves > Passeriformes > Sittidae > Sitta > Sitta carolinensis. The sequence goes on from JAVUNC010000019.1 coordinate 1,513,274, forward strand.
ATGTTGAAGCAATGTAGTTTCTGTCAGTTAAAAACCCAAAACACTATGGATTTAATGACTTGTTTAATAACACGACAGCTCCAATAATCATGCAGGATTTTAGAGGCAGGCATCTCTAAAGACACTGTGTTCCAAACAGCAGGTCAGAAACTGATCCTCTGAGGAAATCCAGTGTGGAAATTTCACTGTATGGCAATACCCAATTCCATTTTGGAGTTGTCTGTCATTTGTCTGCACCTAAAAATCTTTAACAAAAAATGGAGCACTAGCTAGCATTTTATGTGACTACTCTAAAATATTTCTAGATTTCTAGATTTATCTGATGATAAAGACGTGCTTTTAATGTAAACAGAGTGAGGTCAGAAATCAAATATTCACCACAATTTCTTCAGCTCATTTAGTTTACAAATTTAACATGAATTTGGATCAATCGGGTTCACTGTTTCTCTTTAGTGGCCACTTAGAAATTTAATAGATTTGATCTAGAAAAGGGGTAAAACATTTAATCAAAAGAGATGAGCAGAACACACACAAGGAAATGTTGGCTCTTGTTTTAAAAGTATTGTCCTGACCACTTGCTTGCAGGAGCTGATGTGCTGGATCAGCCTGAAGCTCTGATTTCCCAAAACACAGACTAGTGGCTCACAGTAGTTTTTCAGCCTTAAAATCTGACAATGAACCAATTAGCCGGGTCTTTTGCGAGTGGAGAACAGTTTGGTAAGAAGTGGCAGAAGAAGAGAGAAAACTGGTTGCAAAAACACAGATAATGACAAGAGCACACGGGGCTTGGCACTGTGTTCGCGATGCAGTTCCTGCCACAGCTCTCCTTGATGACTTTGGAAACTTTCGTGGGTCTCTGGCTGGCTCCTGAAAACGGTGCTGCAAGGGGTGGTGTGTGGATGGACCAGATGAGAGCAGGGCAGGAATTCCCTTTGTTCGTGGCTCCTCTTGAGCAGCGTTGGCCACTAAACTGTGCCTGTGGCTTTCTGATCTGGGGTTGCTTTGGTCAGGATGACCCCAGGATATATAAATTCTGCTGTCTCCAAACCCTGCTGCTGAAAGAATGAGTCAGAAGTCTTGGGCTGATGCTCTCAAGGTTGTTTATAGTTTCTTATCTCAGATATTTTCTGTCTGGGCTGCCCAGGTCTGTTCAGCAGGGCAGCCCCAGGCACACTCTCTGCCCCTGGGGCAGGCACTGATTTTTATACTACAAATTATGATTGTAGTATATTTACAGTTTATACTACAGTTTTGATCCAATTTACAGTGGTGATCCAATGCCTCTCACCTGTGTTAGACAGTTCCATTCTACTCCAATCCAATCCCCCAGTGACACCATCCCCAAGAAGATGGGGTTAGGAAGAAGAAGGAAGGAGGACAGGACAACACCCAAGTCCCTCCATCTCACCCCCTAAACCCCCATGGTAAGATCCCCCAAAAACTCCCTTTTCACTCTATAACTACTACTGTCATGTTATCTAGAATTTTGTGACTTTTGTTCTTCCTTCAAAGGTTTAATTTGTTCCACAGGTCAAACTCAAAGCCTCAGGAGTCCCTGGCTGCTGCCAGGGTCTGTGACCCCCCTTGCCAGGGTCTGTGACCCCCCTTGCCAGAGCTTTGGAGCCCCTGGCTGGAGCTGGGATCATCCAGGACTGTCAGACACATCCTGGGTTCCGACATGGGGGTTTGTGCCCCCAGGCACGGTGTTCCTTGCATTAAACACTTTCTCCTTAAGGGAGGGAGGTGCCTTACCTGCAGCTGCACCTGCAAACAGGATCCCTGTCCCACGGATTTAAGGTTTGACCCCATCGGCTGCTGAGCACAAGCCAGCAATTGCTCCTGCCTTCTGCAGTGGGGATGGAGGTTATGCTGACATTTAAAGATGTGCCTGGAAGGACCAGAGGCAGTGAAGGCAGCAGGGGTGTGCCTGCACCTTTGCATTGCCACCTGCCCTGCTCCTGGGGAAGCTCAGAGAGAGCAGGGCAGCCAGCTGTAGCCAAAGTTGCAGCAGGACACCAGGCTTCTCTCATTTCTCAGGGTGGAGGCAGCCAAAGGCAGACAACTAAATCTTCCTTCTTTTCTCCCAGCCTACCAGAAGACTGTATGGTAAATGCCCAGCTGATGGGTTCGAGTGCCTCCTGAATTCACTTCACAGTGCTTCTGTTCAAAATGCAGTAAATCATCAAATCCCAGTCTGCCTGCAGACCACACAGTGAATTAAGAATGCTCCTCATGTAATACTGACTTGATCTCATCTTACACATACCCCAAAGCAATAGCAAGGGGAAAATGCTGTGAAGCATTTTTTTCCTTTGTTAGTGCCCTCAGGGCTCAATCTGAACTTTGTAAGAGACAAAAAAGAATAGCTGGGGAAAATGGTGAATTTCTGCACGCCATAAGGAGCGGAGGAGCTTACGCTGTCATCTGCTCCTGTCGAGAGGGGGTGTGCAGATGTGACAGGGAGCAGGGCTTTTCTAGCCACACTCAGGTCAAACGTGACCCATATTGCATCCCTTTAAACAACCACCTTCCACCCTTCTCACCTTTGTTCAGGAGGCAGGAAGGGGCCATCTCTGTTGAAGATTTTTTTTTTTTAAATGCACTTCTTAGGCTGCTAATAATTTTTTTTTGTTTGGGTTTTTTTTGTTGTTTTTTTTTTTTTTTCCTTCCCAGATATATTTATTTTATATCTATTTCATTACTTGAACCTATTCTTTGCAGAATTGTCTCTTTGCCCAACCCAGCTGAATGGGGAGTGAAGCCTTTGAGGTAGGGATTATACTCCTACTTGCATTTAGGTACAAGTGCCTGGAGTTCCAAGAAAAGGGCTACTGTAAACCCCATCAATAAAAATAATCCTTGGGAATAGCTGCAGTGTGATATCTCACATGGAAACTCCAGGAAAGAAAGGGTGGCTGCTTTCAGAAAATTATTCCTTAAGAAAAATCTGTGTTATTTGGTAGTAGAGAACATTACAAACGTGAATGAAAGTTTTTTGCAAATTGTCATCTGTCTGTATGAGAGTGTTTCAAGGCTTAAACCACAAGGGGCAGGATTAAGTCTATGAATTCAAAGTATCAGATTTTATTTGAAGCCTAAAAATTTGGTTTCTCAATTTTTTCTATTTTATGTAGAAGTTTCACAGGAAAAAAAAAAAGGGATAGGAAGAAGGAAGGAGATAAACACTATTTGAAAGATAAAACATTAGTTGATACTGTGCTTTCTACCATAAGAAATAGCATAGCAATATTTATGTGTGGTAAAAAAGTTTACAACTCTTGCAAAGACTTACTCATGTAATGAACTTCTTTTGTTCTGAGCCTTTTCACTGAACTCACAATGTATCAAAAGGTCTGTGTTATCTGTATAGGAGGAGGGCCCTAATTGCAACATACATTTACAAGAGCTGGGATTTTTTTACTGCTTGTACTCTATGTGCCCATCTATAAAACATGTAATAATCTTATAATAAGTTTTGTGGTTTAACCCTAGCTGACAACTAACTACCAGAGCAAAAAAAAAAAAAAATGTAAAATCCATGTGTCGAGATAAGAACAGCTTAATTGTTGAAACAAAGGAAAATATAATAATGCTAATAAAATTATTGATAATAACAGCAACAATAATAATAGTAACGAGAAGGAGAGAGTGTGAGACATAAAACTCCAGAGAAGCAAGAGATCTGTGACACAATTTCTTCTCAGCAGATCCCAGCTCACATAATCAACACAGCTCCTACCAGTGAGGGGTGAGTGGAGATAAAAATCTAGATTTATAATAAAACCTTTATTTTACTTTTTTTTTAGTTTAGGCTCTAGATGTCTGGACATCACTGCTGAAAATGATGCAGACTCAAAGACATTATAAAATTTCATTTCAATGGCTTCCCATTTCAGCTCCGAGACAAGGTGGTCTGAAGAATTTCAGGACAGGGCACAGCCCAGCAAACTTGTTTTCCTCCACTTTGGTGATGCAAAAAAGGCACTGATAGATTTTGGGGGTTGGTTGATACGTTGTCCACTTGCCCACATCCTCACAGGTGGAGAGAGTCCAGCAGTGCCAGAAAATGCAGGGCTCCAGTCTGGTGATCCTTCTCTGGCTGAAGACACCTGCAGCCCCCAAGGTGCTTCCACTTCCAGTTTGATCTCTGTTGATCCTGGTCTTGGGAAGGGCACAGAGTTTCCTGAGAGCTTGGTGTACTCAGGGTAACATGGTCACAGTGGTGTTACCTGTCCTAAGTTTTCCTTTTGGGATTTTCCAAAATTTCAATGAGAGTTTTCAGAAGTCTGTGGGAGGAGCTGATTGAAGAGTAATGGAGAGGACAAGAACATTGATGAGAAACTGAAAATGTGCAAAACTGAAATTAATATATACCCAAGGGCCATCTGATATGCAGGCTTGAAAGAAATACATTCACACTATGATGAACAAGCCCACCCTCAATTAATCAAGTCTAAGAAAGAGGCATACGTGAGGTATTAAACATCAAGTGCAGGGGCAGACCAGAAAGATTACAATGTGAAGTTCAGAAAGTAATAAAAATTATAAGAAAAGCAAAGGTAGAGAATGAAAAAAAAAAAAAAAAGATTGCACAGGAGGTTGTGAAAAATGACGACTTTTTTCAAGTACAGGAGAAGAAAGGCCTGTGAAAGAGACAGAAGGGCCTTTAAGACATGGCAGAGAAAAATCATTGAAAGGAAATTCAGGTATTGCTTAAAATATTCACTTCTTGCTCTTGTGCACTGAAAAGAAGGTAATGGTGGCAGACACAGGTGTCAGAAACAAGTATAAATTTCCCTAGGGAGGAGAAAGAAACACTAAAGGAAAGCAGAATCATGCCAGAACGGGTTATTAAGAAACTAGAATATCTGAAGATTTGGAAAATAACTTGTTCAGATGGGAAGCAGTCTGTTTTCAGTAGAAAACATCAGGAAAGGTGGGGCAACCCCAGGCAGGCACATACAAGACCCTGTTTGTAGGAAAATACATGGCTAAGGAGAGAACTGGCAGGCTGCAGATTTCAGGCTCCTGTGGATCCCGAGGGCTCTGTGGGTTTCATGGTTTGGTGGCATAATGCTTGTCACCTTGCTGTGGATTGCATCAAAAGTGTTCACATAAAACAACAAAAAAATAAATAAAAAAAACCCCCAAAACAAAACCTCTAAACAAAACAAACAAAAAAGTGGCATATAATGTAGGAGTTAGCTGTATTTCTATTCTGGGGATTATGGACTCTGTAACAAACTGGACTTCAATTATTTGGCAGCATCCTTAGTCCTGCAGCCTTCTGGTGAAGCAGCCTGCAGTTCAATAGCAGATTTGTTTAAATTAAATTTATATAAAAGTTTACTCAACTAAGTACCTAAATGAATAAAACAATTAGTATTATTTATTTTGATACTGAAGTCAATTTAATTGATGCTGTTTTCCTGACGTTCACTCCCTGCTTGGTTCAGTGCTGTAACCACGATGCAGAGCTGCATTGTAGGAGTTGCCATGGGGAAGCTGGAGCCTTTGGCAGTTGGGTAGGGGACAGTTGGAGCTTTTGGCACCTGGGAAGGCACGGGAGGCAGCTTGGGATTGTGGAGTAGAAGCATTGGCCGGATGCTTCTGCTAAAATGATCATCAGTGGAATCATTAATAATGTCGAAATTTAAATTGTCAGTTTTTGTTTCAGCATTACCACAGCAGTGAGGGGCATGGGGCTGTCCACACCTCTCAAAGATACAGTTGGCAGCTATCTGCCATGTCAGATAACTATTGGTTTGTGGTCCATTAAAGGGCTCAAGGTTATCTTCACAGGCACGGCGCTCAGCAAGATAACGTGGAAGTTTTACTTCAGAAGCACAGTTGTGCAGCAAGGGAAAAATGCTTTGGCATTTTCCACAGCACCAATATCGTGGGCTACAGGAAATTTAGCTGGTACTTCACAAATATGTCTAGGGAAGGTTTGGAAAATTGCATGTCTGTGGGTTTAATTGGGAAAAGGATCCTAAATCAGGGTCTAAAGGAAGGAAAAAACACTAAGAGAGTCTTGTAGGTGCATAGAAAAGATCACCTACTGGAATTTTTAAGGGGAGGTATGAAAGACTGGCAGAGGAAAGGCCTGGATACAACTCATGTGATCCTCAAGAAACCTTTTTGATCTGGTATCACACAAAAACGACTTCTTAAGGTTGGTAGGCAGGTTTGGATGTGAGGCACATCAGTGGGTGAAGAGCTGGTGTGGATATCAAAGGAAGCATTTGCAAATGGATGGAATCTAGGTCAAAGGGGAGAGGGAACAGAGCAAAAAGAAACCAGAATAGGTGGATTAGGTAGAGTAAGGAGGGATGGGGGAGGCAGAGGAAATGACCAGCATCGATGTACTAATCAGTAAGGAAAAAAGGGTCAGGATGTTGCAGGGGTTGTTCACAAGCCTTTAAAAATGTTGCATGAAGACATTTCTTGGGAAATTCAAATGCCATGATAGCTTCTTCTTCCTCCAGACCATTTCCCCTGGCTGGTGTTATCAGGAATGGGCCGAGGAGCACTGCTGCTGCAAGGAGCAAAGTTGGAGAGGGCTCAAAACAGGCAGGAAGTGATAAGACAGCTCTGCACACTGGAGAAAACCAGAGCATCAGCTGGACTGCTGGTAAGTGCAAGACTGAATGGTTGTGGTAAAGATATCATCTCAGAGACAGATGAAAGTTCATCCACGTTTGTGTGTCTAACTAAAAACTCCTGTTAAAAAAATAATATTTTTTCCCTTTGGCTTTCCTCACTTTTAAAATTGGTTTAATATGTGCTTCAGGTCAGCCTTTAAAGAACACAGTGGTAATTCTGTGACAAAAAGCATCCAGAATTTCAATATTTATCCTTTTTATTGCAGTAATGTTACAGAGGGCGTACACTTTTTATGCACGATTACTGTCCAAAATTAAAAATCAGATTATTTGAGCTAATATGAAGAGAAATAAACCGAATTTTATGGTCTTGCTGAATCTAGCTTTGCATGTATCTAGGTTGCCTACGTGTTTGGGTCCCAGGAATTCTTTCTCAGGGAGTGCCATCCCCTTGGCAGAGCATCCCCCATCACCTCTGCTCGCTGACAGCCCTGGCTATCCTCTTCAAGACGGACACACAAGAATGCCAAGATAAGGTCCCCATGTTTTTAGAAGTAGGACAGTGAAGTAATCTGATCCATGACAGATTCAGTGTCAAATGTTCTGAGCCTGGACAAGTTCACTATGTGTCTTGGAGTGTGTTGGAGCTCTGTGAGTGTCGGAAGAGTGACTCACTTCAATTAAGAATGCGCACACAGCATTTGGGAGTTTGAGCCTGAAAAAGGTTCTGCATGCTGCTTCATGGTGATTGTTCCCTTGGTTTGTGAGATGATTTCTCTGCTCCTGCGAGCTGGTGGAACCTTGTTGAGTTTGGTAAAACTTTACAGCAACCAAAGACCTGGTGTATGTTCTCCCTGTTCCCTGTAAAAAAGTGGTTTTGGTTTAAAATGTAATGAAGCAGCCATGTGACAATACTGGCCTTGTACTCATTGTGTGAAATTGTGGCTGAATCTGTTGGTGTGTCAACATCCAAAGCAGCTGTGGAAGAGTGAGCAGGTCTGTCTTGGGCCTCCAAGTCAGTGCAGATCCCAGGAGAGGTCTGAGCAGTGGGAATCATATCACTGCTGAGGTTCTTACTAGCAGAGAGCTTTTCAAGTCTCAGCATGACGTGGCAGAATTAGCAATTGGGAAAATCACCTTTGGGTCTGTAAGCAGAACAGAAGCTTATATGGAAGGTGCACAAAGAGAAAAAAAATCATACAGAATGCCTCATTATTTACATTATTGTTTTTCAGAAGGCTGGCTGCACTGCATTAAGCAAAAGCCAATCAACCTATTTTAGCGTCCTGATATTGTCAGATGCCAGTTGCTTTTCCTAACATTGCTGAGTGATACTTTGACTTCACTCCAGGGCTAACAAATAGTTGCTTTCCATTCTGCTATGCCATATCTTGAAATCTGTTATGACTGTTGGGTCGGGGGGAAAGGCGGGGTATGTTCATTACCCTGCTGCTCCATCTCACACACCTCAGGGGCTGCTGGGAGCACCTGAAGGAGCTTGGAAAGGTGGGGGAAGCACACACCTGTCCTGTTCCTGCTGCTGTGGAGCACCCCAAGCTCACCATAAGGAAGTTACGCCCGTGCCCAAGACAGCTCAAAGGTTCGACTGGCTCAGAGCTGCTGGAGTTCCTGGGATTTTCAGCTGTCAGAAGATAGGAAGTATTATTTTAGGCCAGATGATAGATGATTTCAAAATAAGGCATTTAAAAAAAAAAAAAAAAAACACACCTCCCACATTTGAGACTCTTTGTATTAATGCTTTTGATTGACTCAAAACTGCATTTCTCAGTGAATGAATTATTAATTGAAAAATTCCGTCCACTCCAAAATGTCCCGAATCTGCTGTAAAATATTATTAATAGAATAAATAATTTCGTGCTTCTCGACCTGTAAAACCAGTCAGGATACTATCAGTAAAGTCTTAAGTACTCCCATGTCATTATAAAGGCTAAAGAAATATATTTTGGTACTGGGGATAAGTATTAGAGGGATGCTGGGAAGCTGCTAGTCTGTTTAACATCTGTCTTACAAATAAGCTTCATATGCTCTCTTTCTAAATTCTACTCATTTAATTTGCAAAAATAATCAAGAAGGAACATTTGCTGTCTTTGGATGAAATCTTGAGGCCTTATTCAGGCAAATGCCGACTGAATAATTAGTGATCTTTCCAGCAGAAGGAATATCTGACTGACTGCAGAGTATAGAGAACAGCTTGACATGGTTTAGGCTATAGCTTCGTCACCCATTGCTCTGAACACAAGGGGATCTGCCTGGGTGAAAAAAGCACTCAAAATTAACTTACAGTTTGGCCTATTGCCTTTTAATAAGATCCTTGCAAAGCAGTAATTGAAGAAGTGATATCTTCCAGGGATGATTATGCAATGCCATAATACAATGAGCTTTTTCTTTAAAAAAAAATACTAAATGTGAACATGGCCACAGCATGTCCCCCACAGTTTTACTTGGGTCCCAAACATCCTTTACTGGTGGGGCAGAGGCTTGTGTCCTGTTTCCCTGTTGGATGGGGATAAGTGGCAAACAGTGAACCTTCCCTCAGGCTCTCCTCAGCACCTCTGGAGCTGCCAGATGGGGAGTTCAGAGGGAGCAGGACCCCAGTTAATGCAGCTGCCCCTAATCTTTCTTCAGCCCTGCATCACTTCCCTCATCCCCAATTCCCCTCTGAGTTTTTGCTTTTCCACTTGTTCTGGTTGCTTGTGCCCTGGACAGCCCCAAGCTGCGGTGAGCAGCCCTCTAGAAATTTAACAGGATGAAATTCCTGTTACCTCTAAAGTATCTGTGAGTCTTTGTCCTTCTCGCCTCTTGTGTTTTCTTTGTTTTATCCTCTGGACTGTGTTTGGAGGATGTGCCTGTCCCAGGCTGTAGCAGACAGGCTGATTCATGAAACTTCAACACAAAAGAATCTCAATGCTCTAAATCCATTAGATGAATAAGACAAAAGAGTAACCAAAGAAAATACATTAGGAGGTGGAGAAGAATGGTCGCTGCTTGCACATTGTGCCTGCTAACTTGAAACAACACGAAGAAAGAAACTGTGAAAAGAAATTCAACTCTTTTCCTTACTTGTACTCTTTTAATTATGCCGTCTCTTATGTAGCTATTGTCCTTACAAATGCTTTTACTGATGTTCAAGAAATGTCCCTGAGTTCCCCTAGCTTTTGTAATTTCACCTTGGCGCCTTTTTGTGTCTTTGCACTCTTTCCCTTTGTTTTTCCTCTCCACCTTCCTTTTATTTTCTCCTTTTCGCTCTTCTACTATGCCTCAACCAATACCAGGAAACACAACTTTTTTTTCTGAGAATCAGAGCACACTCTGATCACTGCCACATATGGATATTTTCCTTTCAGGAGGTTTGCTTGGCCAGGTGAACATCTGTTCCTTAGTATTCTTACGAATAAACAGCAGTAATTCGGACAGAGTGAGCTTAAGATGACAGCTTAACTACTTTCACGCAAGAACTTAATCGCTCTTTCTTATCTGACTCCCTCTCCTGGATTTGCACACACACACACACACACACACACACACACACACTTACTTTCTTATCTTAGCTGTCAGACCAGAGTTTCACTCTGGAAAATAAATCTGCCTCTCTCTGTTCTGATTCGAATGAAATCTTTGTACAATCGTGCAGCTTTTCGTTGTTGTTATTGTTGCTCGTTTATTCATTAGGTAAAGAGGTTTGATGTGACAGAGCTGTGGAGTGACCCCTGTGTCCTGTCTCAGGTGCACTCTGTGTTTTCCTGGCTGCACAGTCCCTCTGCAGCCCCCCAACACGCTCTCCATCCTCAGACAGCTCCTGGCAGTGTTGGGGGACCCCTCTCCCGTGCCCTTCTGCCTGCAGCTTTCCCACAGCAGTCCCTGCTGGTTTGACTCTGCTGCCTTTGCTTGGCAAAGTCGTTCGGGCAGAGATTCTGCACAGGTCGTGGAGGGAGCTGACAAAGGATATTAAGGAGGAAGCACCTGGGTTTAATCTGGGCATGTCCTTCACCTTCCTCACCAAAATCTGGGAAGCCCATCCACAGAAAGTACTGGGTTTGCATTTTGCTGCAGTCAGAGCGAGTGGAACGGGGTGTGTGATGAAGAATAAGAGGTGGACATGTGAAAAATACAGTACACTTGTGATTCTATGGCTGCTGCTCCCAGCGGTCCCCGTGTAGAGTGAACCTGAGCAAGCAGCACGGTGCTGGCCCTTTAGCCAGACCTGGCCATCATTTTGCAGGGGCCTTGCAATAACAACAGCAAAAGGCACGGCTTCATCCTGCTGCTAGGAAAGGGGACAAGGCATGGGAGCCTCCTGACCCACGGCAGGTCTGCTGCTTGTTTCTGGCTCGGTCTGTGTGCAGGGCATGAGGTACCAGTGCCTGCCCCTCTGCCTTTCCCTACCTGGCAAAATCCCGCAGTGAACCCAAGTCGCGCCTGTGCCTTGCTTCACTTAAGGCACGAGTCCTGCGAACATGTGAAAACTAGTTGGAGAAAGGAGTTATTTTTAATTCAGGAAAAAGGGTGTGCACAAACAAAAGGCAGTTAAGAGCCGCCGACACGGGAGCGCCCTTCTCTTTTGAAGACCGGGAGTGGAAATGGGAAGAGCAGACAAGGAAAGGCGAGAGAGCACAAGAAAGGGAGCAGGATGCAAAGTGAACAGGACGAGAGAGTTGACAAGTTGTCACTTTGGCTCGCGTCGGCCGAGGAGGAAGCGCAGGGCACACTTGATGTGTCTCAAGGCATGACAATATGGCTCTGTTTGCCCTGCTCCAGGGGAAAGGGGACAGTTTATTTTCTTAAGACTATTAAGTCCTTCTAAGTACCACTATCGGCGTTCTATGATCTAAAGTGACAAACAGAAGCAACCCTATTTAAAAGCTGCCACTTCGAATTAGCGGAAGTATCAGCTTAAGTTTTACAATATTTTACTGCTCCGTTTTTGCACTCTTTTACATAAGGACGGCCAAATAAATATCCCAGCGACTTGTCTCTGCCAGAATTCCTCCCCGTGCTCCTGCCCCATTAGCTGCCGCCTTATGAACGCTGTGCTAAACAGAAAGTGACAGCAGCTGACAGCGCAGCCAGGGCCAAATTATCAAACGTCTGAAGTGTGGCCGTGCACAGGCTCAGGCTTCCACAGGCAGAGCAGATAACTGCCTACAAACAGGTGCCCACACCTGCAAAGATGTTCTGGGCAGAGCCTGCTCCCCAAGCCAGGCACTGCTGCAGGCTCTGTCTCAGAGGGTTTGGTTCCTGCAGGTCCCTGGAGTAAGAAGAATAAATTTTTGGTGTGGTGAGGCATTGTCCATGAAGAAGGATAAGTTTTTTTTCACAGTTTAGCTTTAAACTGTGAATGTGGTGCTTAAATTCTGAATGGACGCTGCCTGAAGAGTCACCAGGGGTAAAAAGAGGCTTCCTAGCAGTGTTGTACACATGTGGGTGCTGGTGCCAGCCCAGCTGAGGCACTCTGAGCTGCTCCTGGCAGTGCATGGTCTGGAGGAACCTGATCTGATTGCTGAAATTTGCAGCACCCAAACCTCCAAAAGCTTCTTCCCCACCACTGGCATAGCTGCAACTCCAGCTCACCTAAATCCTGGTGGCTGCAAGACATCAGCCTCCAGCATGTGAGATGTGAGCTTCACTGCACCGTGCAAACGTGGTGTGACAAAAAGCTTGAGTTTCCACCTCAGCTCTCCCCTTGTCTTCTGCGATGTCTGGGAATCATGTTACAAACTTCTGCCTTATCCTGTTTAACAGGAAATATCCATTTCTCATATGTGTGTGTGTGTGTGTGTGTGCCCCTTCCCTTGGGAGCTGCTGCTGTTTCCACTGTGCAGGCTGGCAGGAGGACTGAACCTCAGGCTTTGCTGAGCTCCGTGTCTGTGGGGGAGGAGAGGATGTGGGGAGGCACAGGGAGCTGAAATACTTCTCATGGATCCATCATCTCCTGCACTGGGCCAAGGTGCAGACTGAGCCTGAAGCCTGTGCATAGAAGCCTTCCCTGTTGTTTGAAGGGAGTAAGGCATTTTGGCTTTCAAAACAAAGCTGCTTTTGAAATCTTTGATCTTTCTTTTCTATTCTTTGTTTTTCATAAGGAAAGACATAGACAAAATAATGCAGACAAAGCAGGTTATTTGTAAGCCAGCTTGAGTACCCATTAAATCTTAAAGGCTGTATTATTCTGACTTTCAATACCAATGCACGAATAGCTATTCTTTTTTTCCCATGGATCTTCCATATGGCCAGATGAACAGGCTGACTGCATGGTGAGCAGCAAAAAGAACAGCTGACATATAGTTTGCAACCACGCTGCAACATCTGGGCAGAATTTGGTCAACTGCATGCCTGATAATAGTTTTTACATTCAGGCAGAGAGATTCCTTTTTATGGGATTGTGTAAAGAGGCAGAGAAAATATTAGCATCGACTTTGAAGTGTACAATGAGTGGTGTGTTACAGCAGCAAAACAGCCCAGCCTGTGTGCTACAATGCACAGAACATTGAATGGGGAAGCATGGGATGAGTCTTAATTCTGTCTCTTTTAGTACCTTCCTGTGGGATCTTGAATAAATCGTTTACTCCTGCTTTTTAGCCTCTCTTTCCCCTGCCTCCTCTCTTTGCTCGTGTTTATTTTGTTTGCCTTGCTGCTTAATCTATGTACTCCTCCATGAGCAGTTGATCATCATCATTCAGTTATGGCCCAAAAAGGCATTCATGTCTCACTGGTCAAAGCCTAGAGTTTTCTCTTTGCTATTCACCACTGCAGATAGCATAAAAAGGGTACCTTAGTCTGTTATTCTTGGAGATCAAAGCTGTTGTTAAAGGTCACTGCCTAGCACTTCTGGTGGGACTGCTGCAGGAATATGGGACCACAGAGAGAGGAAAAGAAATACATGGATGAGGCATAGCTGGGGTTGGACCTGTGTGCTGACACAGAGAAAAGACAGTCCACTGAGCAACCTCTCTCCTTCCATCCTGCTACTGTGATGTAGAGAGGGAACACACAGCAACACACACAATAGGTGTTCAGGTAGAGAAGAAGAAAAGAAATTTTTAGTTTTTTGTTGACTTTGTAAATATAAGTTTTTGGACAGTGACCAGAGATTGGATAGAGAAGTTACTACTCTTCCATCTCCACTGGTCACTTGAGAAGTCTATTAGGTGATATTTTTTCACAAAGGAATGCAAACATGATCTTTGTTTATTTTACAATTTATGAGAATTGATTCTATTTTACTAAAACAAATTAGAAGGCTTATTTTCAGGGACAACACCATCCAGGTTCCAAACAACTTCCTGGGCTTACTATGTTTTATTTCAACATTAATGTTGCCCTCTGACTTCATGTGGCAAATGTCACAGTGAACTCTTACTTTCTGTCCAGATGCTGCTGGTGCATTTCAGCAGCAGTGCTGTCCCTGAAAATCAGCCTTCTGTTTTAGTACAGTGGAGTCAGTTCTCATGAATTATAAGATAAACAAGAATCATGTTTGCATTCCTTTGTAAAAGATCTCACCTGATGGACTTCTCAAGTGACCAGTGGAGATGGAGTGGTGGGAACTTCTCTGTCCAACCTCTGGTTACTGTCCAGAAATTTATAGATACAAGGTCAACAATAAATTAGAGAGTTCTTTTCTTCTCCTCTGCCTGAACCCCTGTTGTGTGTGTTGCTGTGTGTTTCTATCTGCATCACAGTAACACAGCAGCAATTCCAGCTCACAGAGCATCCCATGTGTAACCCAGGAAGGTGAATTTGCTATTTCCCCTCTCCTTTATTAAATACAAGGAGGACAACTGGCACATGGGGCTGTTCCTGCGAGTCCCTCCCAAGGCTGGCTGTCCCCTGGCTGGAGGAAGGAATGTCCCAGAGTGCCACAGATGCCTGTGAGGTGTGCATTCCCAGCCCCCAGCTCTGCTGGTGTGCACATGGAGGAAGGCTCCATATGGTGTGGGGAATGGCAGCCCAGCACAGCCCAGGTGTGGAGCCCAGAGGCAGCAGAGGGTGGTGGGTGGTCAGCAGGGGAGGGGAGCGTGCCAGGGAGACAGCACTGCCCCGTCTGTGCTCCCTGGGCCAGGATCCACACATCCTGGCTCCCCTCTGCCTCTTCTCCCTCTTGGCCCAATGTTTTGTCCTCATTTTGCTTGTTCTGTAGCAACAGTTTCTTAGCAAACACCATTCTCAGAGTGGTGCTGATATTAATTGATGAGGCTGGTGCTCAGAGTTGTCTTGGCATGGTAAGGCACTATCTAAGTAGAAAAATAAACAGCCATGTTCACTCCAGTTCCTTTTCAGAAAATGGAAAAATAAATCATTGCCTTCCAGATGGAAATGCACAAAATCATCAGCAGAAAAAATATCTTAAAGCTCCTAAGAAAGCTCTGAGAAGGGAGGATGAACAGACCTAGTTTTCTGGGGATTTTGTTTCCATTAAACAAAGAACTACTGCTTCTCTGATGTTGTGCTTTGAACAGAGGAGTTCAGGGCTTCAGATAGGGCATAACATTTTAGGAGTTTAATATCCTTTCAGAAAGAAAATCCCTGTCTGCCGAGGAAAAATGATGATTTGTCTTGCAAATGATTGGTTTTTCTTTGAAAATGCAGCAATGGGAGATTTTGTCTCAAATTTAAATGTTTCCTTCATTCCTTTTCACAAACCTGACATAAAATATTTTGCTTTTAACAAGCCTGTTGCCACTGGCTCAGGCTGGGTGAGGGATACTTTTCTTACTGTAATGGAGAGGACAATTACATAGGGTTCACCTTTAACAGCAATAAAGGTAACACTTGAGGTCAAAAGTTTCTTGAGGAGACACCTACTAGACAGCATTATTGCTAATTCTGAGCAATGTGGTTTGGATGCTTTTCCTTGAAGTATAGGAACTCCTCCAAATTAATTTTATGAGTTTAAGAAATATATGTTATTTCCTCAAACGTAGACTAGATGAACTATTTTTCTAGTGTATGACATTAAATATGAGCAATGCATTTCAGAATTAGTACATAAATGATCAATAAAAAAAGAGCAAACCAGAACCATAACCTGAAATGCAAAGATTTAAGCTTTCTTTGAGAGTTGTTGCATTCATTTTTCCCTTTTATGTCTGAAGTGAAAATGAATTGTTTTAAAAGACCTTGAGGACCCGATACAGTAAGCTTTGAAATCATGGACTGCATATTCATTTTAAAGAAACTCAGTAGCAGTTTTATAGGGGTCTTCAAAGCAGAGTTTATAAATATTTCATGCTTTGGTTTTCTATGACATTTCTCTAAATAATAATGTAGAAGACCCTTCACTCTTCCTTTTTGTTTCAAGGATGTAATTTCCTTCGTTTCAGATGTTCTCCCTAAAAAGGGTGCTGTTAATATTTTCACTAAGCATTTCCCTGTTAATTTAAAGTTCTCTGACAACTGAAATAAGGCTTCATCTGTGAAACCTGAGCCATTATTTGTTTGGACTCAGAGGAAGCACACAATTTAAATTTTGGGAAGAAACAGGACACAGCTCAAGGCTAGCACAAGGTTGGTCTTCATAATTTTTCAGAATAGTGAGGAAAACTGGTGTGATGCTCAGGATCACCTGTTTCCTCACTGTGGATAACCCAGTGTGTGTGCAGGTGCAGAAATGCCAGGCTGAGAAGTGGAAATTGAGACAATAGAGTCAACACCTTGTCGAGAAATCAAGGGAGTTCAGATTGTGGTTTATCAGCAAAGACCTGTGCAGTTGTATTGAAGTGTACAAGGTGTGCAAGAATTGTGGAGCCTTTCCCAGCAGCTCTCTGAAGGCAAGGTGAGAGGCAACTAACAGGTATCTCCCTTTTACTGCTCGTTCAGAGGCATCAGCATCAAGGTAAAGTACAAAGTAGGAGGTGTTGTACATGTCCTGATAAAAGTTCAGCATAATTTTGTGATGTAAAATGAAAGAAATTGTTAGAATAAATGTTATGGAAATTGCCCTTTGTTACATTATTTGACTATAATTAAAAGAGAAGCCAAGTGCTGATAGCTTAGCAGAGAAAATATTTTCATACTTATCTAATCTGTGGTTTTAAGTAGGGACAGACAAACTCATTTTGCCTAGTTTCAAACCCACTTGAACACTATTCAGCAAAGCACTTATGGTCATATTTTCAAAGCTTGAGATCTTTTCTTTCCCCCACAATGGTATCACTGCTGATATTCCTTCAGTGAGAAAGTTCACATGATTTTATAAATGAATTTCAGGAGCATCTGAGTCTGAAAGCTCTATGAAAGTCTGAATTATAACTGTCTGGCTGTCTCCTTTCATCCCTCAGCCTGTCCTTTCCTCTCCTTAAAGCAATTGGCATACAGATTGTTAGCAAGTTGTCTATCCAGCACAAAAAGTGCATGGAGTGAGAAGAACATAGACTGCTCCTGGATATCCCATTGGGTCCCTGTCTAGCCATTTTTTTTTCAGACAAATCTCTGTGCTCAGCTTGGGTTTCTTGGTACATTTTTTTTGTTTCAAGATGAAGTTAAGATTGGTTGGATGTCTGAGAAGCTGCAGGGTTTTGATGTAGAGTGGGAAAGACAAAACACCCTCAAAGGCTTTCCCTGTTGGGCAGAAAAGGAACTTCAGCATGCAAGCCTGCTTTGTTTTAACTGACTTTATGAGACCAAGGGCAGTGGCCAGCAAAAAAGCCCAAAAGCTGTGAAAGCACTAATTAGTTCTAACATTTGCTAGGAATGCCCTCAAATGAACGAAGGCACTATTTGTACCAGCACTTTTAAAGGCATGAACTGGGGACCAGAGTGGGTTTTGGCTGCAAAATGGAGTCAAGAGGGGTGATAAGGGAAAGTATCTACTTATTATTTTGAGGTGGAAGACAGGATCAATAGAGTCAAAATGCAGGTTGTTCCGTATCCCCCATCAGCTTTAAAGAGTTAGTGTATACCCTGTTTTTATTTTTGACTCCTCTTTAAGCGTGTGTGCCAACACAGAGTGCAGGTGGGAAGGGGAAAAAAGGCAGAAATAACTCTCTCCAGCACTTTTGGGGATGCTCTAAGGCTGTTCTGTCCTGCTTCATACTTGCAAATTGCTTTAGAGCTGCTACTGGTATAAATACACTACTGTGATGCCCTGAGCTGACAGACAAAAGCAAGCACTGCTTTCCAGTCATTTGTCCTTCTTAGCTCAAACAAGACAGAAAATTAGAATGAAAGAAGGCCAATCAGAAGACAAAGATGTGAAAAACTGTTGCATGACTGCACAGTGAGAGCAGATGGCTGCATGAACTGTCTCTTGGTACACATGAGCACATGGATAATGAAATAAGATCCACACTCATCATCTCCCTGCAACGTCCACTGTGTCACACCGAGCCTGTGACCAAGTATTAAAGATCAAATAGATGTCTTTTGTCAGGATGGTGATTAACACACAGGCTTTGCTCAGTCCTCTTCCTCCTACACTTTGGGAATCTATCATGATTTATCCAGAAATGAATCGTCTGTTGATGACCCATGTTAGCTGCAAGTCAGGAGTGCTAAAGGGGTTGGCATATACAGTTTTCTGTGGGAAGAGTTCTCTGCAATCTCTGTCATCCAAAGCAACACTGGAGACTTTTTGGCTGTTTTCTCACACCTTCTGTTAGGACTTTATGTCTGTTCCCACTGCACGGTTTTCCCTGGAGTCTAAGGCAGCTGTAGCTGCTTCTACCACACTTTGTTTTCATCCTCTGTTCACATTCTTTCACTCACATAAAAACGACCACTTCATATCTAATCCCAAGTAAAATAGAATTGAAGTACTAGAACTGAGAAGTATTTTGGCATTCTTGGTTCTGGGAAATTGCTTTACAGCAGCTTGTTCTTGGCTGAGGCAGAACTGAGACAAGAAATGGGAAACAATGATGGGACTATGAAGGATTTAATGAACTGTTTAGCCAATACCCAATTCTCACAAACATTTTCTCATCTGACAGTATTTTTCTGCCCTATTACTTGAGTTTGTACTGCTACTGTGTGTCATTCCCTGGAGCACCGTGGTGCTTCCAGTCGTGGTTTCACGTTATTAACCAGAGAGTCTTTCCATCCCTGTGCCCTTAGAGTACAACCAGCAGTGCTGGCCATCTCAAAGATCAGAAGGCTGAAGTTGCAAGGTGTTTTCTTCATGCAGGAACTTCAGACTGCCACTTTTAGAAGTTTTAATGTCAGAAGTCTTTTAAGCAAAGTATTGGGCTGTTAGAGTGAGGTGTAAGTTACTGACTTTGCTGTATGTGAATAGTCTCACAATGCTCACCTCAGCTCTTATGTGTTGTGTTGAAATTAAATATGAGAAGGGTTCCCTAAATCTAATACCTGCTTTATATAATCCAAGCCCCTGGCTAGGGCTCTGATATGACCAGGGAATTTTAAAGTCATGTTCTGTTACTCCTCCAGCCAAGTGAGTGCCAGTGGCTTCCATGTGTAGTGGAAGAGCTTTAGCAGAGTATCCCCAGCATCCCAGCCTGCTTTATGGACCACTGATCAGCACAAAGCCGTGGAAATGAAAATGTATATGTTCAAGTCACTGCAAGCAGATGGAAAATATGAGGTCCCATCTTTCATACACCAAATTGACTCCTCTCTGTAGGTGTTTATCTCCCCTCATGACTCTAGATTTTGGAGTGCAACAAATCCTTGAGTCCCTGCAACCTCCAGAACTGAAGTGGTTTTTTTCCTTTTTTAAAAAAAATCATTATGCAATCTGTGTCCTCCTATACTTTCTTTCTGGATGGCTTTTAAAATCAGAACAGGAATCACATCACAAACCTTCTCCTTCCTGAGAAGGTATTAGCCTGGAGCAAACCCAAAATCCTCTGATGGAGGGAAAAACAGGTTAACAGGAAAAGTGGATGCATAATGCTGGAATGAAAGTTTTCAGCTCGATTTAGCATTCCCTCCAGGGTTTATAGAGACTGGTTGTTTGAGATCTCTGGCACCCACATGAATTACATGCTTTATTCTTTATAGATGGAAATGAAGTATGACTCTACAATATACTTACAATGGAGTATTTAAATAATACAGAACTAAGTGTGCAAATATCTATATTTAATTATATATGTTATGGCACACACATAAAAACCCTCAGTAGCTGAGCTAAAGTTGCTAAACTGCATATTCCTCCGCAGAAAAACAGAAAAAGCAATTAAATTGTTTAGCAATCTATTCCACCCATCAGCTCTTCCCTTCCACCAGCCACAGCCCACATATTTCTCTCTTTTCCCTGAGCCATCCATCCTAGCAGTGCTCACCAGTTATAGGTGCACTTCTGGGGGATGTTGCTGCAGGGAGGTTATTTCTGAATTACAGGGAGCTCAGCTGTGTGGCTTTGAAGGGAAAGTGAGGTGGAGGACTGAGGAAAGGGAACATGCATTTTCTGTTACATGCAGGGAAGCACCAGTGTGTGGGAAGAGAGTGGAAGGAGTGAGGAGCTGTAATGCTGCTATTGATGCTCAGTGGAGAGCCCCACTTCAGCCTGTGTCCATGCACGAGATGATGAACCAGATTTCTGGGAGCTGTAAGGGCAGGCAGTGTCCTGGGAGAGCCCAGCATCTTTCAGTGTCCCTAAGAGCCATGCTTGAAGGCACTGAGATCCTTGCTCCAGTGTCAGCAAGTGAGGACAGGCCCTGGAGAGTGCAGAGACAGGTTTGACCCTGTGAGCAGGAGGCTCTGTGTTCTCTGGGGTGGCTGGGACTGAGCCAAGCAGGTATCCAGGGTACCAGAGCCGGCTCAGCCTTTGAGGAAGGGAGTGAATTGCAACTACAGAAAAGAATCGGTTCCCAAATCTCTTGCTGTTCATTTTCACTTGGCTGGGGAAAGAGCCCTTGGTGTGACTCGTTACAGCACAGCTCCCTGTGGTTTTCTGAATGTGCCCATTGCACACATGTGAGCCTGGAGACAGAGGTGAGAGAGTTCCCTCTCCCACAGGTACATTGTACCCCAGCAGGCATTTAAGCACAGGGGAGAAACCCAGTTTCTTAAACCTGGGACACCATGTTTATTCAAGATATTTCCTTGAAGCCAGCTGCATGATAACGAGAGACCAACCCTTCTGGAGCAGCAGTGGCCACCTTGCAGCATCTCCCGTGGCACACATCAGGCAAATTAATTTGGGTATTACAAGATGCCTCTTCTTTCCATTCTACAACAGCAGAGGTGTCTTACCATAATGATGGGATTTGACAAAGATAAACTGATCATGTTTTAATCAGTTTTAACATTTTGAGGAAAAAAAAATCAGCTCAGATAAGATACCCAAGGTTTAAAAAACATTCAGCCCTGATCATATGCAGTAAACATCTTCTACCAAAAATGTCACAGTGATTTTTTGCAGAGGGATACGATGTTCATATGCAGCAGGCAGGTTGACACAGAACTTTGCAATTATTACAAACAGACCCATGATGTTGGATGTGAGATGTCTTTCCTCTGTAGGTTTTAATCTGATGTCATCAGTCGTAGGGAAATCACGAGACTGCAGCATGATTTAGGGAAGTAAAAGAAGCTGAATCACATTTTCATAGATATTTTTTATTTTGAGAACATTAACATCTTTGTGCCATGCAAGAACAGAAGCCACTGTCATCCTCGGGTCTGACTGATTTCAGCAGGACTATGTGCATAAAACAGAAGACTTTATTTCACCCTTTATGAGAAATAGATCCAAGAAACCAGAAAGCCTGGATGCTACTTTCAACCAGCCTGATTTCTCTGTTGAACAGTCCAGGGTTGAGCTGATGGCACAAGTACAGTTTGGATCTGGGCTTAGCTATGAGGAGATGTCCAAAGAAACCCCAATCCTGTAAACCATATAAGAATAGTAGCTCCTTCTGGCTTTACTTATATTGTGGAAGGACTGACCTCACAGTGACTTGATGTTAGTGTTATTACTGTTGTTTTCCTTGTTTCTCACTCTGTTGTGGCTACCAGCAGTAGCCATTAGCAGGGCACTGAACTGACTCTGTACAAACAGAGCACAAGAGCCCACAGTCCAAGGGAGAGAGAACGGACCACAGGTGGAATAAGAAGATTTGGGGGTGGTGTCAAAAGAGAATGGGTCCATATTGGTCAGAGGGAGCAAGGAGAGTGCACAGCTCTCTTTCTGTACTCCACCTTGCACTACACTAGAAGGGAAAATAAACTCTCTAAGTCACTGCAGCACCTTCTCTAGGAGCTGTAGTGCTTGGATGGGCACCACTCCTCATAAATGCAGCTCCTCAGCAATCAGGGATGCTTAATTTTGAGTTCTTCCTTCTTCATTGTTTCATGAAAATAACGTGCAATTTACTGTCTGTGACTGAATCGCAGTCATCCTCTCCTTGCCCCAATTTCAGAAACAAAAAGCTAAAAAGACTTTTTTTTTTTTTTTTTTTTTTTTTTTTTTTTTTTTTTCCAGCTGCTGTGTGTTTTGAACACAGGGACTGGCAAAGGCAGAACAATACCCCGTGTGTGCACACACACACACATATGCACACACTCAGCCAGTTGCTGTGGCACCGAGAAACTGGAGAGTGGAATGAGAGAGACAGGTTGATGTGCTGGGGAAGATCAATGAATGTGAGAGGGTCGCTGATGACAGATGGCTGGTTTCATACTCTGAAGGAGTGACAGAGGAGGAGGAGAACCAGCTGTGAGCAAGTTGCAGGATGAGTGCATTGGAAGCACAGCCTTGTGCTGGAGGAGCAGCCCTGCTCCAGCAGAAGCAGGAGGATATAAAGGACAGTGGCTGGGTAACTGAAAAGTGGTAGTAAAGGAGGGAAGAAGTGTAATAAAGAGAGGGGAGCTTGTGCCAGTGCCTAGAACATTTCCCAGAGTTTTAATGATTCAGAAGACACTGGTCTCACAAAATGATGAAGTGGGCATGGGGAAATCTGCAGCACAATTAGATCAGAGAAGTGTTGATGGCAGAGTTGATGTTGCAGACAGTTGTTTAAAACACCAAATCCTCACACAAAGGCACACAACTTAAATGCTTCCCGAAGAAGGGATAGGGGATTTTTAGTCAGTGGGTTATGGCAGATAAAAGAGCTTTAAAACGAGTCTAGCATAATGGGTGGTGATTTTTATAAATTATGTAGAGGGAAGACATACAGGTATTCGTAAAAAGAAAGCCTTACACATCCCAGCTAGTGGAAGAAGAAAGCAACATAATGGTATTTTCCAGCTTGCAAGTGGCTCATTTTAGCACAGTAAAATTAATAGATTAGATAGACTGGGGGGAATCAAGGGAAGGAGGAAGGGAGACTTTGGCATGTTGTAAACAGCAAAACAGAGAAAGCAAAATGGCAAAGGAGAGATGGCCTGCATTATTCTACACCCTATGGGAGCAAACAGATTGTCCACTAATAAGGAAATGATCTAGCCATTTTTTTAGATTAGTGGTGTGGGAGGAGAAGAATTTAAAGGAGGGAATGCATGGATCTCTCAGTAATGTATCCACTGATTGTCGTTGTAGGAGATAATGAGAATGTAAAGCAAAGGTGGGAGGAGAAAATAGCTCCTATACAAATGCTGTGAGCATATTAATAAGGTCAGCAATTGAAAACATGCATTTCCAAGGCTAAGCGTGATATTCCTGGAATGTGTGAGCTAGAATGGACTGAAAACAGAGTAGGGAGAGGCAAAGTTTATTAAGGGGGCAGGCTGTGTTCTTCAGTCACAGCAGGGACAGCAGTGTATGTCCATGTCCAGAGCAGGAAACACTGCAAATGTTTTGTCTGTCAGAGCAGAGACTGTTTGGGCAGAAGCTGAGGAAGGACAATGAATGCAACCATGCTATTCCTGGATGTTGCTGCAGACCCCCAGGGCAGGCAGAGAAAGTAGGTTGGGAAATGTTTTTACAGATAAGAGAAGTCTGTAAAACAGCTAGAACATTGATCATGAGGGATTTTAATTACTCAGCTATTGATTGGGACAGCCACGGTGCAGAAGCGAAGCGGGGCAATGGGTTTCCAGAAGTAATGCAAGATTGCCATCTCACATGGCCAGCTGAGCAGCCAAGCTTGTGTAGTCTGAGCCTACACAGCCCTGATTCTAGGAAACCTGCCAAGTTCGATCAATTAAGTTGAAGTTGGGGAGTAGTTAGGATCCAATGACACGGTCTATCACCAGGAAAAAAAAAAAAAAGAAAAACACGCAAGAAGAGGCAACACAAACACGTAAGGCACAGGAAGAAATTCAACCAAATGAAAGCTGTGCTAATGAAAATTGACTGGAATATTGTAATGTGTTGGAAATGCGATAGGGGATGTTTCTTGAAAGAGGCTATAAAGCTGGAAGGGAAGGGAATGGAGCAGTAATTGAAATTCATCCTAGTTCTGCCTAGTGAGGGAATACAGCAGCAGAGGCTAATAGTTGCAATGATCCTTGGCTAATGGAGAGTTCAGTGGGGGTCAGGAACACCTGCATATTTTAGAACAGCCCTGACACTGCTCTAAATTATGTGTCTGTCTGGCTGTCCCTGGCAGCTATATTAACACCTTTACACCTTGGTCCTCTCAGGTATATCAGTTTATCAGTTGGTGCTCCAGTTCTAAAACTTAGCCTTGTATTTCCTATGGCAAAAGCACTCTGAAGAAATAAGTGTCTCTGTGGCAAAAGTAGGAACACTAAAGAAAACTACTTCTTATCCCAAAAGGCAAGAATGAAGAAGGATTTAATCAGGCTGGGAAACAATGGCATTAAGAATGTGATGAGCTGTTTCTTCTCTTTTAGCAGCAGTAGAGGAGGGAAAAATACCTTAGTTGAAAAGTACTAAACCCCACTAAATACACAGGTGATAATGCAAGCCCCTAGTATGGAAAAGTGTAAACTTTTTGTCAGTTAAAGGAAATTACTTGGCAGTGCCTGATTGCCATGAAACCTTCTAGGGGACTGTGGAAATTAGTATGTATAACCACAGCATGAAAAACGACGTGGTAACTAAAATACAAGCACATTGACCTGGTGCGGACTTCCTACAGCAGGTGTCAGGTGTGAAGTACATCACCCACCTCAGATTAGAGCATAGAAACAAGCAGAAGAGCAGAGCAGGACCTGGCATTGCCCACAGAGCTCCCCAGGTGCTGTGCACACAGCAGAGAAGGGCAGGTGCTGTTGGAGGATGCTGCAGGAAGCCCCTGGGAGAGGCAGCCAGGCAGGTGAGCACACCTGCAGGGGCTGGGAGGAGCCTTCTCCTGCCCAAACTGTTTCATTCTGTGGGGTTGACTGGCTGTCCAGGGGGGCTCTTTCTCAGCTGCAGGGTGTGCAGGGCAGAGCTCTCCCTCTGATTCTCTCCCTCTGGCTCTACTCACAGCTGCTGGAAAGCAGCAGTCACACTCAGGGCTTGAGTAACAAGAACTAAAAAGTCCTGTGTCTCTCCAGCAGCCACAGGGCAGCATGGATGATGAGCTCAGATGTAGAAGCCAGTACTCAAGGCATCTATAAGGGGCCAGATGAAGCTTACACTCAGCCTGCAATGTCAGAGCACCAAGTCCCTGATTACATTAGACAAAGCAGGGACTCAGACTGTCTCCTACCTCCTTCATTACTGCCCTGTTCACTGGGCTTCTGGCTGTCTGGGCTCTTCCCTTGAAATCTGTTTCAGTACCTATCAATAAAGAGTGTCAGTGTTGATGAAAGGCATTGCTCCAACTAGATCATTCAATTGAATGTTTTCTGGTGAATTCTGGTAAGAAATCGTTTGCTTAAGATTTTGTTCCCTTTGGTCGCTCATTGATCAATATGAAGGAACATCTAGCAAATGAGAGAGTATCCTAAGACATTACATATATGTGAACAAAAATATGGAATTTTCCATTGCTTTCTGAGCAAGTATTGCCAAGAGTGTCCCATGGTTTTTGAAAATGAACAAGTGTTCTGATGATGTATCTTGGTCTACACAGATAAAGCCCTACTCACCTTAGTGGCTCCTAATCTAGGAATCGAGCCAAAGGCTATTTCCCAAATTCACAAGAAATAAAAGAATAAGAGAATCAGAAAATACAGCATGGAAAGTTTCTTCACACATAAGCAGAACTAGCTTGAGCAGCTGCCCTTTTCTGTGAGTACTGGAAGACACATCAGAGTATAATGTTGTCAGAGGAGTTATATTTAGGGTACTCCCTCATGCTTTGGAGTACATGTTTAGTTCTCATCAGCCTTCAGCAGCATGTGTGGTTACAAAGATTAGCATCTGCGACTTTGGTGTGAATATTTTGTAAATAGCCTTTGTTCTGATGTACTTGGCACTCCAGTCCTAGCACTCCAACAGAATCCGACTGCTGAATATGAGGGGACAGCTCAGCCCGTCCATGGGTCCCTGTCTCTACCTGTGTGCTGAATTTCTTTCCACTTATATGAAGAAATGGGGAGGTAGGAAAAGCCCAGCAATGAGGAGTAGAAGGAAGAGACCAGAACCCAAAGTAAAAAAAAAGACTGTAAATCCTAGAAATAGATTTAATTGTGAGAGACCAAGAATATTGTCCTGAGGCAATACCCAGACTACAGGAGCCTGGCAGAGAGTTTTCATCCTGGAAGCCCATATTTGTATGTCTTCATCATTTATTTTCATTTATTTTGTTTCTGGCAAGCTGTTTTCTGTTGAGAAGTATAAGCCCATGGTCAGCTTGAGATAAGATTAAAATTTTGATGTTAACACTGATAGATTTTTTAAGAAGGAAACAAAGATGGAAAGATCTGTGATGTAGCTCCAAAAGGGAAGCAAGTGAAGAAAATCACTTTTCCTCCAAGACCAACAATTAATGAACAAAAATGTAACAAGTATGTGAGAAATGCTGCGTGAGAGATATTACAAAGAGGTCCTGAGCATGACTGCATGCCCTGATCCATAACTGAAGATTCTAGATGCCACCATCACCTAAGTAATGATCAGAAAAGAAACATCTAAACCTGAGCATCTGCCCTGCATCTGCATGAGTGCAGTACGGGCAGAAGGCTCCCAGAATGCAGTCCCTGAATGCAGCAGGAGTGTCAGTGGGGTGAGGGATGTGGGGACAGTGATGGCAAGGGAGGTGGCAGGGCACACCAGGAATCAGGACTCCACTGGCCTCCCTGGCACCACTCCAGCGTTTGTTTGCTGAAAGATTTGGGGTGAGAGGTGTTTTAAGAAATAATCTGAAGTCCAAGGGTTCTTCTTATGCAAACCCTCAGCAGCTGGCAGCACGGAGGAAATGACTAACGTTGTGTTTGTTGTTTCCCATGTGGCACTTGTGTGTGCAGAACCTGTGGGAGGGGGAGAGGGGGATTTTCTCAAACTGTGTCTGCAAACGGACCCTGCTGATTGCTTTGCTTTCGGTGCCAGCAGCCCAGAGGGGAAAAAAGGGCTCGTCCTGGTCAGCTGCATTTCAAGTTATGCACTTGCCCAGGGACATGGCCAAGTCAGTAACTGGAGGGAGGAATCTAGAATAAGATGTGTGATGACCAATGCTCCAGGTGCTCAGCACCTTCCTTGCAGAGATAATAAAGAGTTACAGAATCCTTCGGGTTCAGAACCATGCCTCACCTGCTGCAGTCACCACCAGCCACACACAGTGCTGAAATCATGCCAAGTTAAAACTCTCCCTCACTTCTTCACTTGGAGCTCCTCTGTGGAGTTGGAGCAGTCAATGCCAGTGTTGATACTTCACTTCTGAAGTGTCTGTGTAGGAGGTTACCACCTCTAATCCAGCAGGGAGAGGAGGCAAAGAAATG
Source organism: Sitta carolinensis (assembly GCA_032173965.1). Taxonomy (NCBI): domain Eukaryota; kingdom Metazoa; phylum Chordata; class Aves; order Passeriformes; family Sittidae; genus Sitta; species Sitta carolinensis. The sequence goes on from JAVUNC010000019.1 coordinate 1,540,576, forward strand.
AGGGAGATGGAGGGAGACTCTTCTCTTGCTTCCTGGGCAGCAGTGCTGTCCTCAAAGGAGGCACAGGGACACTTTGCACTGACTCACAGGGCTCAGTAGCTGCACATTGCTGAGGTGAGGAGAGAGGGGCACTGCTGGGCAGCCTGGGAACTCTACCACATGCCATGATAAGAAACACTGGAGGGTTTATTATTATTATTTTTGTGAGGGGTTTTTTTTGTGTTTTTTGTTTGTTTGTTTGTTGTTTGTTTTTTGTTTTGTGTTCATTTTGTTGGTTTATATTTTGTCTTTCTTGTGTCTTTATGTTTTTTTTTTTTGTTTGTTTTGTTTTTTTGTTTTTTTTTATTTGCTTGTCTTTCTTAATTAAAAGAAAGAAAAAACCCCAAACCACTCTTATCCTATTCCAGTCAAAACCAAACACAAGGGAAGGGGAAATTCTGATAAATACGTCAGGGTCCCTATGGCAACATATTGGTTTTACTAAGTCAGTCCTTGCTGTGAGCTGATGTCCACTCAAGCAGAGTCCTTATGAACAAACAGAGAGAAGCTGGAATGCACTCAGACAAGCAGAGGTCAAATGTTTCTGTTGATGGGAATATTTTCTCCTCAATGCTTGGGGCATTTGGGGCAGTTGTTTGCTGTCGTGGCTGCAAATCTGACAAAAGTTCAAAAAGCTGAAAATTGTCACATTCTGTCACAGGAGCCACCTGTGGATGAGGCTCCAAAGCAAATCAAACTTTGGGTTTGTTTATGCTGTTGTTGTCCCCTTTTCTATTCTTACTATACAATTATTTTCAAATAAAGACTAAGGACATTTTGTTTTTTCTTTTTTAACCCGAAGTGCTTAGATGATTATTTTAGTCAGAGGAGCCATAAGCCACGTTTGTTTAACTGTTCTGTAAAACCTTTAGTTGGAGTATTTTAAGAATATGCCAAAGAACGGTGCTATTCTCCCTGCTTTCAGAGAGGGCATGGAAGGAAAACGTATTTAGCAAGAACTGGTGGATCATTAAGTGGCTTTATCTCCCCCCAACATCTCTCTGTAAATAAGTCAAGGTTTGTTGCAACCTTGTGCAAGTGCTGGCAAAATTTAAAGCCTTAAACAGTGAACAGCTTTGAAGAAAGCTTATCTTCCTAATGGAAACAAATGGTGCCAGTTATTTATATATGTGGTAAGACTTTATTAAAACAGAGGGGGGGTCCTTACTTTCCCTACTTAAACAGGTTGATTATTTAACATCAAACTTAAACCTTGGATTAGATTGATAGAATGTGAACCATGCACCATAATAAAAGCAAATAAACTCATTCTTTAGGTGCCACCAGCAACGTTTTAGAACTCAGATGTGAGCTCAGAACGAGCCATTCAGGGAAGGAGTGCAGCACCAGGAGGTGGTGGATTGGAGTAAAGCCTGCAGAAATCCATGGGATAATCTGAGTTGTGCTCCTTGGGTGCTGGATCATACCCTTGTTGAGCCAGGTGTGTCTGGCACGTGTACCACTGCTCTGGAATAAAGTGTACTGTCATCTGGAGAAAGAAATACAGCACAGGCTGCTTGCTACCCCAAAGGATTTCACAGGTTTTTTGACATTCAGAATAACAACTGGAAAAAAAACCCCAACCAACAGTTTTGCTTGCTTTCGGTTATTTAAGCTTTTGAATGCTTTTTTCTTAACTTGACTTTTTATCTTTTTTAATTCTGCATTCCTCAGTCAGGAAGGGTTAGCCTTGATAATTACAGCTTTCAGTTACAGATCTGGTTTCCAGTTTTGACTCTTACAGAAATGTGCACATTTGTGGTATTAGGATTGTCACTTCTTCAAGTGAGTAGAAATAGCTCTTTTATTTTTTTTTTTTTCTTAGAAAAATAGAAACAACACGATTGGATTATGTATATAATTAGGTCGGATAACTGGGGAACATTTTTTATCTCTTGATATATATATACATATATAAGCACATATCTTCTTTTAGGTTTGAGCTCTTCAGAGGTGACATCAATGCTTCAGTTTAAGATCTGCCTCTGCAGTTTTTAGGCAGGCTATTGTGGTGGAAAGGACCTGACCAAAAGTCAATTTATCTGCGCTCACTCTGAGTAATACTTGAGCATTAAACGAGTTTTCTGTCAAGACTTGAAACTGGGAAAAAGTTTCTAAGCCCTTAATGGTGGGAGGAGGCCCAGTGGGGTATCTGGGGTGATCACTAGTGCATCCCCGAGTTGCATCCCAAGGTTTTGAGTTGGAGAAGGACTAACAGAGCTGAGGTACTGCCTTGAAAGTCTCTCTCCCCAGCACAGGGTGTTGCTCTCTTTACAGTCATCTCCTGGCAATGTTTTTAGCATGGATCTCTTACCCAGGCCATCCCAGGGTGTCCTGGGGCAATCCAGGAGGTTCAGTGTGCATGGTGGGTGCTGCAGAGCTGCTGCAGACCCCCAGCACTGCTGGAGGGGATGGACGGCCATCCCAATTTTGTTTGCAGCTGCCAGCATCTCAGGGAGCCTATTGAATTTGCAAAAGTAAAAATGTCAGATGTCAAGACGTACGTTGGTGCTTGGCTTGCCCCAAATTTTGAAAAGAAAAAAACCCCTAAGTTTCAAAATTAAGAAAAGGCATTGGTACAGAAAAAAAAGAAAACAAACAAACAAAAAAACCCACTTAAAAATATTGCTACCTCCCACCAACAGTACTGTAAATCAACAGCTTTAAAACGTCACATTCTCTGGATAGGGCAGCTCCATGTCCTGTCTGCCATTCAGGAATGGTACCTTAGCCTCTGGCCTGTTGTCCAGCTCTGGGAAAGGTGGCTGAAGGTGAGGTGTGCTTTGTGCAGTGACTGCTTTGCCATGTATGGACCCACACATCCAAAAAGAAGTGTTTTGGTACTTGTTCTATCCATGAGGACCTTACAGCCTTTTTATATTTATTTCCTTTTCAAAGACCAGCACACCTGGAGAGCAAGGAAACCCTGATTGTATCCTCCCACAGGGACACAGGGGACACAGGGGACACAGGGGACTCACACTCTGACCGTGTTGCTCAAAAGCTTCCCTGGGCACCAGCAGCTGGGCCCCGGTCATGAAGGAAAGTAGAGCAGGGAGCTGGGACCCAGCTCTGAAATTGCACGACCCCAGGCATGGGAGTGTTTTGCCTTCCTTTTAACTTTGCTTCCAGGCTGATAGGTGGGAACAGAGAGGGCATTGTTATGAGATGCAACCAAGTAACAAACAAAAGCGTTATCTCTCGAAATGTTGAAAAATAAGTTTGGCCAGAAGTACTTTGTTGACCTTACTGAAATAACTCCTTCTCTGACCCAGATACAGCAAGTGTAATCCACTTTGTAATGTCACTACAATGCTCATCAAGATTTCTGCCTTGATATGACATCTGTAGATCAGGCATTCATTGTTCTGATCAGCAGCGTTCTCGTGGTTGTGTTGCTACCTGGGCAGCTGCTGACACCAAAGAGACTTTGGCTGTATAAGATCATTTGAAATTTGCAGCAGCAGAGCATTTAGGATTTGCAGACAAAACCATTAAAGTATGGGCAGGATAGTTTTCTTTCCCTCTAAATATGAAGGAAGAGGACACAGGGATGACACTTTATTTAATTTGGATTAAAAGAATGCTGTGAGGTTTCATTTTTTTGGAAAGGTGAGTTTTGATGTTACCTTAAACTGGTAAAAAAAAATATAATGAAAGTTCTGGCTGAAACTGTTTCCTCTGGAGTTTATTTCTAAAATCAAAACGCCTCTCTGATTTGAAGTTCTGAAACCCACTGCTGTGAATAAAAATGTGCAGCCATTTCATTTATTCATTTTGGAAGAATGAAAGAGGCAATGAGTAAAACTGCAGTGGGGTGAGGAAAACCTGCTGATCAGAATGAAGGTTACTTATATTACAATAAACATGTGTTGGTCTTGGCTAATATTGGTTTAAGTCACAGTCTCATTTGAACTCAAAGTGCCTTTTTGCTTTGGCTGCTCAAAGGACACAATTGTCATCAAGGAAGTAAAATCTCTTCTGTTCCCCCAGCTGGAAGAAAAGAGATTGGAGGTGGCAGTGGAAGGGACAGGGCACAAGAAAGAAAAGGAAAGGAAGGCAGACGCTCACACATAACTTCTTACAATGGCTCCAGCATGCCCTTCCATTGGCAGGAATCCTTTTGATCAAATCCTTGCCCTGGGCTGAAAGCGTTTTAATGAGCATACAGACACCGTCTTTTTTTTCCCGGGTCTATTTTGTGTTCTTAAGGATAGCTAAGTAAAGCCTGCACTTAAATGACCATGTCTGTGCTCCTTACATGTGCTGGAGAGGAAATGCACGCTGCCTGAGTGTGGAGGCTGGGCAGGGCCAGCCTGAAGGACAGAAGGAAAACAGCAGAGGAGGAAACTAGTTCCTGCAGTATTTTGTTTGCTTGGGGAGGAGGAGTGTACAACCTCCAGAGAGGTGAGGATTTTGGGGTCAGGAGGTGGACACCCCCATGTCTTACTAAAATCCCCACAGAACTGGTTTCTTTGAGATTCCCAAGGTTCACCCTGCTCCTCCCAGGGGCACCCAGGGAGACTTTGGGTGGTGCCCTGCTGGGTGATGCTCTGGCACTACGTCCTGCCCAGCTCCTTGTGGGATTTTGCTCCAAGAACTCAGTCCTGGAGCTCTGCTGGGAGTTCTCCTGCTGGGGAGGACATTGGTTGGGTGACCTGTTGGTTCCTGTCCCCCCCTGCACTGCGGGCAGGGTGGGTGTGGGTCTACATGGGTGAGCCCCTCTTGGCAGCACTCTGTGAACAGTGGGTTTGTGGAGCTGGAGAAAACTTCACTCACCTGGGCTGCCAACATGGATCATCCAATGAGCTGTGAAATGCATTAAACTTAGAAGAAAAAAATAATTTAAAATAGGATTATGCTAGGCTACAGGCAAATGCAGTTTAATTGGTCACACCTCGTTATTCTGAGGCATTTGGGGGGAAAGGCAACCTTTGTCAGTGTGTCATAGGCTACTAGCAGTTACTGCAAAGCAATAAAGGGACCTGTTTGGATTGGGAAAAAAATATCCATCCCTCCAATCAAAAAATCCAATTTCTCTGTTGGGCTTCAAAGATGCAGGTGCAAGAGGTGGGAGCCAAGACCTCTGTGCAGAAGAAGCAGGGCCTTCCCCAAAAAGACATGGAGAGGGTTGAAAGAAAGTTTTGCCTTGGCAGTAGCTGCCAAAGTGAAAACCTTTTAAAAGTTTTTTTTTTTTTTTTGATGCCCATCACAGGAGGTGCAACTACTGGGATTTGCATCCAGACAAGAACCCTGCAGATCTTTGAAATCCTGGTGGCAAAGGCATGGAATTTATGATTTATGACTGTTGCTCCTCAACTGTGGATTGCCAAAACAAAGCTTCCAGAAAGGTAACTTTTATTTGTGCCTGCTGCATTAGTGAAGAGGACAGTGCCAACCCTGGAGCTCTGGTTCATCCCAAATGCTGCTCAGGTGGAGCTGTTGCCCCAGCTGGGTCAGGAATGCTCTTCCCATAACGGGGGTGTTATCCCTGCGTGGCTTTTGGGAACCCCTGGAGTGACTCTACACTTTGAGCAGTGGATAAACAGTGGACATTTGTGAGCCCACAGTCTATCTGATTAGATATTTTGCTTCCCATGATGGTACAAACAACCCTGAAGTAAAGATAAGACACCAAACATGGATACTAAATTAAAAAAAAAAAAATCCCCCATTTATAATATTTAGGTATTTGTATAGGTTTTTGTAACTAGTGGTAATTCAGCTCGTGTCATCATTATTCTCATTGCTGCCTTTTAAACCATCTCCTTGGTTATTTTTCTCAATAACATCCTCCAACAGAGACTGTTCTACAAGTTAAATATATGAAATGCAAAGTATTTGTGCTTCCAGTTTTAATTTTACTTCATGAGTTTATTTAGGAGTCTCAGATTTATCCCATGTAGAATATGCATTAAATCACTTGCTCCTGCTCATTTTCATGTGAGCTAACCTGCAGTACTGAAGGAAGAAGGCCTGAGCACCAAACCACTTTGGTTTCCATTCTTGGTAATGATTCTTTCTGCTGCACCTGTTTCAGTGAGGTAACCAGATCTGAGACACCAGCTAAGAAATACATATTTTTTTGTTGGTTGGTAGGTTTTTTTCTTTAATAATCCAATATTTTTAGAGTAATTTCACTTACACACTTTTACAGTTCAAAATATGTTCCACCTGGTAAGACTTGATTGTAAAGATTTCATTAGTTTAAAGGGATGTTCATTTTTTTCTGTTAGTTTTACCCTTCTAAATTCAGGGTGATTTTTTTCTTTATCCAAAAATAATATTGCTACACATGGGCATGCATACAAACCCACATATTTATACATCTACCTACATATAGGTTTGTGTATATGTATGTTTGTATAGATACACTCTCACATCTGAACTTGCTTATTTCCCTCAGCTTTTCAAACAACCCTCCCTTCGTGCTTCCTGCCTACTAGCTGCATTGGCACAGGGCAATTTAGAAAATAATTAATTCATTAACTAATCTCAAGGATACCTGAGCAAAAATTCCAAAACCGACAGAAACAAAAACTTCGGGGGCTTCGTCTGTGAGAATGACCATGTAGAGAATTCAGAGAGCATGCAAGCACCTCAGAAAATGTTTATGTGGAAAATTGTCCATGCATTTTATTACTTGTTCACAAAAAAAATCTCAGTGCACAACTTAGCTAAATTACTGGCAAAGTTAAATTAGGCATGCACACTTAGGATTGCAAACACCCCTTCTGCCTGCACACAGAGGCCACGAGTTCACAGAGAATGGGAACACAGAAATACCTGATCCTCAGGCTGTAAGGAGATGGGCTGCCTGAACAGCCACAAAACAAACTCTTAGCAGAAAAGAAAAAAAAAAATGGACTTAAACAAGGATGTTAAAAAATTACGACGGGATGTATTTCTGCTGTGGCATTTTTATAGGAATCACAACACCAAAGTACCAATTCCCTTACCAGAAAAATGCAATATTCACTGCTGGCAGTGTTTCAGTGTCCCATTTGTATGTGTCAGCATTTTGGAATCAGTCTACAATTTGATATTTAGAATATTTCAGTTTTAAAAGTGGCACACTACATGATTTTTTTTTTTTTTTTTTAATTTCCTGGAAGTTGCTTTTCTTTCAGACAGGGGTTTGGATGCTGCAGAGCCTGTGAGACCAGGCTTGTGCTACAGCACTAGGCATGCTTATCAGGGGAAATTTGTGACATTTCTTGGAGTGATGGTGGCTTTTTCTGAGTTTGAGGTGGAATCACAAGATGTTTTTATTCCAGGCAGGGCTATATGACAAACATTCTCATGAATTTATATGCTCTGATGTGAAGACATTCAAGTGCCCAGGGGCAGAGAGTGAGGAAAAAACACTTATTTCTCTGTTTTCCTTTCTTGAAGCAGCTTGCTGGCAGGTTTGCTGTGGTATTTGGGTACTGGGAGATGCAATGAGTGGCTCATGGACCTCCCAGACCTTTTTGCAGCAAGAAAAATGTGTGATCACTGCAGAGGCTGAAGATTTCGAAAGATCTAGCAAAAGGAGCTCTGTGAACCATTAATGATGATTTTCAACAAATCTTGGTGCCCTGGGGAGGTTCCAGAAGGCTGGAAGAAAGCTTATATAGAGCCAACATTTATAAAGGTTAAACGGGATGACTTGAGTAATTATAGGCCTGTCAACCTGACATTGATCCCAGGCAAAATACTGGAACAGCTGATATGAGACTTGATTAATAAGGAATTAAAGGAAGGTAATATAATTAATGCCTTTCAACATGGGTTTATGGAAAATAGATCTTGTCAAACTGGCTTGATATCATTTTTATGAGATTACAAGCTTGGTTGAGAAAGGTAATGGCACTGATGTAATGTACTTAGATATCTGTAAGGCATTTGACTTGGTACCACCTGACATTTTGGTTAATAAAGGAGAATGCTACAAAATTATTGCAGCAAACCTCAAATGCATTTAAAAAAAAAATAATAGCTGATTGGTACATCTCAGTGTGTAATTGTAAATGGGGAATATTCACTGAGCAAGTATGTCACCACTGGAGTCCTGTAGAGAATGGTTTTGGTTCCAAAGTTATTTAACATTTCTAAACATGTTCCCCCCAAAAAAACAAAAAAAAAAAAACCCTCAGTCCCTATAGTTTATACACATTATATAGACTACACTTACAGATCACACAAACAGTAGGAGAGTAGGCAATAATAAAATGAATGTGTTACTGATAAGCTAGATGTTTTGGACAAAATCTAATTTTTTTTTTTCTAGAAACAGTCAGAATTGACCTTACAGGACTTTTCTGTAGTAGGTGTGATTTTTAGAAGTACTGTGAACTCATTACAGGTGAATAATTAGGAAAACAAAACTTCCAGTGCAGTATGGTACCTACAAGGGTAATAGTTGAGTGTTCAGCAGGGACTGTCAGGTCTGAGCAGGGTGGGTTTATATCCCTACTAAAATTGGCATTCCCATTGTGAATCCATCTCAAGAGGGATGTGGATTAGCTGGGGAGCTTGGAGAACACCCCCAGGATCATGCAAGGACCTGCAAGAGGTGATTTATCACCAAGAGCCCAATGAATTAATTTCCCTTCAAAAACAGACAACTAATGAGAGGAGCTGATGCCAGTCCGGAATGATGGGATTTGTTTTGCCCAACTTTCTCCATGTGGGTGACAAGGGTGGGGTTCAAACTCACTGCTTTGTCCCCTAATTCAGTCAGAGCAGGAGCTGGGTATCTGCAGAGAGCAGCTAATCCTGCAGTGGGAGAGCTGCAGAGGATTGCCCTCAGGTAGAACCTGTTCCTCTCACTTGGCTACAGAGGGATCCCCAAAGGCTGGGAGAGACAAGATGCTTCATTTCTGCATGGTTAACGTTGAGTGAGATAATCCCACACTAATTGCCTCCATGGGGAATGCAATTTTTTAAAATGAAGCCTCTTCAGTCTGTTAAATAGCAGTCTCCGAAGGCTCAAACTTTTATAGGGACAAATTCAGATTAAAAATCAGGTGCACATTTTTCTGCAGGAACATAATTAACCTTTGGAACGAATTGCCAAGGGTTGTGGCACTTTCTACACCCGTGGAAATTTTAAAATTAAGAAGGAATGTTTTTCTGAAATGCTTGCTCTACTTAAAATGCACAGATTTGGGGAAGTTAAGTGGCCTGCCTGGTACAAGAGGTCAGAGATGTGTCCTTTCTGGACTAATGATACGTTCCTCTACGTCTTGTGGTGCTAGCACACCTTTAAAAAAATCTTTCCTTAAGCCCTTCACCATTCTTAAATTTCCTTCCTGCTAACAGTAATTAGAATTCCTTACATAGGAGAACAAAGTCATCAAGGACTTTTGGGTGTGTAAATATCCTGGAAACAAAGGATGACTAAAAATTTAGGTTATGCTGAAGAAACATAGATTATTAGAAAGAGATGGAGCAACGTGCCCTGCACCAGTGCTAATTGTGGTCAGTCTTGCTGGAGGTGGGTGCTGACTGCCTGCCCAAACTATTGCCAGCTTCTATGTAATTAGGGCACGAGTGTCTTGAAAAAGACACACAGTGTTTTCAAAAATATCCCACAAAATGCCCCACAGTTTCCTTTCTGCAACAGACCCTGGAGCAAGGCCAAACCCACCCTGCTCTTGGCCTCCACACCCTGGTGGTTCATGGCTCAGACCAGCCAGGTCACACTGTTGATGTGGGGTTAAGTGAACAGGAAAGCCATTAAAATTTATGTGATTTTGGCAATGTGCTGTATTTTCCCTGTCTCAATTCTATGATTGTCTGCATTAAAAAAATTTAAAAAATAAAAAAAACATGCTAAGTAGAAAGGAAAAGAAAAAAAAAAAACAAGGAGAGAAAGAGGGAAGGATTAGAGTCATTGAGAAAAAGTTACTTCAGTTTAATATTGGCTTGACCATTTAGGTTAAAGTCTAAATCCCCATCACCAAAGGATGATGTGCTAGTGGAGATGCTACACTTCAGAAGCATTCAAAGAAAGCAAAGAATTGATCAACTTCTAGAGATGGTCACAAAGTTTCCATATATATATTTATTTGGGTGACCAATTGGTTTTTATGCTTTATGAAAATTATCTGCTCTGGAATTTTCCTTATTCTGTCTTTACATATGTACAAACAGGCAAGAGGAAGCTTTTAATTTTAAACTGAAAATTATCAGGAGCTTGTGTTTTAAAAACCACCATATTGACTTCTAGAGATTGAACTTCAGATACCTCAATTTCTTATTCTTTTATGTGGGCCAGGTTTTTGCCTTTATTTGCCAAGACACACTGTGATGTGCTGAGATCAGAACATCCATTCTCTATCATATAAATACAACATATTCTTATAAATAAAAGGTGTTCTGCAGTTTCTCAGTGGGACTGGTGAATCATGGAGCCAAAGGATGACCAGATTGTCAGAGTGACTAGGAAACACAGGAGCTGCAAGCCCATGAAATACCATGTGTTTTAAAAAATCAAAACTCAGAGCCTTTGGAAGAACATTTGGGGAAAAAAATGTAAAAACATGAACACTGAGGGAAAATGAGAATCTTTGGAAGCTACAAGGACATTCAGGCACATAAGTAAGAAGGAGCACATGAGAAATATACAGGTAAGATAAACTGAAAGCAGACTGAGCAAGTGATATCATGTTGGGTGATTCCTAAAGAAAAATATTTGAGACCAAACTTGTGGTTGTGTATGAACCAATTTTAGCTAATGTGGGCCTTAAATCCATGGATGGGATCCATGGATCCTCAGGAGTATGCCTTGATGTGAGGACAGGATTTTGCTGCCTCCCATTTTCACATGTTTCAGCAATGTTTTCAAGAAATTCTGAGCGTGTTGGGAAGTGAAAGCTCTTGGGTTTTATGGTCAAATCTCCTCCAGACACCTTTGGAATGACATCTTCAGCCTGTGTGCTGGGTTCTTATTTCCTTTACATTCCAGCTGGGGACACTTTGACCCTTGCTGGAAATGCTGTGGTAAGAGCATTAGAGTGGTCAGGCATTTCCAGTGAGGATGTACCCTCGTGGCTGAGCATATTCTAAAAAACAAGATCAGCCAAACTTCACCAGGGGATTTCTCCACCTGAAATGCAAGGAAATTGCACCTTGGTGGCTGTAACTTCTCCTGCTCCTGTCACTCAGCAAGAAGTTGGTCAAGTGCTACCTGGAAAATCCAAACCAAACCCAACCCAAGAGTCACAGCCAGGCCTTGCTTCCCAAATTTCACTTTCCATGATGATTTTCTGCCTGAATACATATAAAAGGAAGTAAATGGGAATTCAAATTCTGTGACAACTCATTATAGTTTTTTTCTGCTTCAGTAACCTTATTGATTACAGAAAAGACTGATTGAACGTATGCTTCATATTTTTCCCCCCAACACTTTCAATAAATCCCCTTTATGTGCCACGGAAAAATAAATAAATAAGTAAAGTGTGTCTTCCCGACAGCTGGCCGTAGAGTAAACTTAGAGCACCTGCTTTCTTCCCTTTTGTTCATTTTTTACTGCTAAATGAATAACACTTAACACTAAATAAAGAAGGAGGGTGACCATGACTACTGAAAAAGATTCAAAGGCAGCCTGTGCGTTGCTTGTAAAGAACTGATTGCAAACATGTAGTGTATGGCAGATAACAATATTCCTGCACAATAATCTAGCAGTAATTCACACTGTGGTTTAAGTGCCAGATCCTCATGAAAGACACTGAATAATCTAAGGCAACTCTACTCTGTCAGGTGCCACGCATTTCTCTGGCAAATTTCACTGATAGTGCATTTAAAGATGCTGGTAGGACAAGCAGTGCCCTTGAAAGCTGGCAGGAGGGGATATAAGCAACTCTACCTTGTTTTGGCCTCATCTGTAGGAGGGTTTGGGGGAAAAAAAAAAAACAAAACAAAAAACAAAAAACAAAAACCCAACCTTCTTGAGGTCTTGATTATTTTGTTTGTAAATAACCATCTGCTTCTTTCTGATCAGGAGCCAGCATAGTAAGGTGTGACCCCAGGGAGAGCTGTGATTGATACTCGGCCACCTCTGCTCGCAGGGGTGCCACACAAAAGGTAGCATCAGCCCCACCAGTGGCCCACGATGAAAAAGAACACACTTCCTTTAAAAATGTAAATGATCCCGGACTATAAAGGGATGCAGGTGGCATAGGGGAAAAGCCCAGCCATCAAACACCTCGGTTCTGTCATACCTACCTCCCCTCCCCTCTCCCAGCCGTTTGCCAGCCCAGCTGCTGGTCTGGCTCTGGGGGGAGCAGAGCATCACCCCTGCCTGTGCCCCAGCCAGCAGCCACCACTGACTCAGGCTGTGACCTTGGGCAAGTCCCCTAAGCCCTCTGTGCGTCACTTTATCTACTGCTGGACTAGATATAATACTTTTACCGGGGATTATGGCAATTAAATGCTGTTTGTGAAGCACGCTGAGATCCTCCCTGCTCCAGGAATGGATATTCTGGCTGTGCAGAGCCATCACTGAGTTCCTGCACTGCCTTCCCCATTCCAAACACTTTGAGGACCTGTCCTGAGAAGTGGGAGTGCTAAAGAGATCAAGAGTGTTTTTGCTGAACGAAATGGTTAGGTGTGCTCTTGTACAGTCACTTGTGGCAGCCCTTGTGTATTCTGTACTTAAAAAATAAAAAATCAGCTGCTCAAAAGTGTTTCTATCTATTCAACACTTGAAAAATCAGCTGCCCAGAATTGTTTTTGGCTGTTCAGTGTTTGCATCCTTCCCTGCAACCCAGTGCTCACACAGGTAAAGAATGAATTTTACCGGGCAGAAGCTGGTGGGGAAACTGTTCAATGAATTTAAGGGAAAAAAAAAAAAAAAAAAAAAGGGAGTGGGAGGAAATAGGTTATAGAACCCTCTGGTGTCTGGTGGATTTTTTCACTTAGGTATTTCAGCCTAATATGCTTTTAGTGGAAAGGTTCCAAAATGTACAACCAGGAAAAAAAAAAAAAAAAAAAAAAACAAAACGGGGGGTGGGGGGGTGGGATTTCCCAGGCAAAATAACTAGAGGTAAATTCAGTGTTTTTCCACTCCAGTGAACACAACCTTTGCTTTTATTCTGGTGCAAACAGCTGCAGGTGCCTCAAGTCAGCCAGTTCTATCTGTCTGCAATGTCATCCATGTTTACTTGCAGCACTGGACTTTCGATTCTGTCAGGGTGCCAATCCAACGGGCCGCCAGGCACTGCAGCTGACAGTCAAATCTGTAATGCTGAATCCTTCTTCTGGAAAAAAGGGCTAAAGAGGTTAATACACTCAAGTAAGGATAAACACACCAGCTGTTATAGTTTCTAATATTTAATGTCATTATCAAATAAAATAACTCCTAAGAAATAAAAAAAAAAAAAAAAAAGCAGCCTCCAAATCGCTCGTCTTTGTTAGGATTAATAAATTATCCAAAAAACCTACACTATAAAATAATAATCGGGAGCCTACAATTAAATTCATATTTGCTCTTCTGCTCTGCTGATGTTGCTCTGAGCTGATACAATTACCTTTTGGTGTTTCATCAATACCGATGTCATGGACCACACAGTAACTATAGGATGGATCATTGGAATATAGAAATCAGGGATGGATCATTGGAATATAGAAGTATATTATTTAACTTTTTTTTTTCAAGGTGCTTGTAGAAATATTTTCTCTGATTTACTGAATGTTATCATTCAAAGATTTCATGACTCTGGGTCTTTCTCTTTTACAAAAATCTGCTTAGGGTCATAAGAATAACGAGTCTTGCAAGAACAAGAGCGCTTTTTTGTGTGTTTGTGTGTGAAATCTCAAAGGGTGGCCCCCAAACACATTACTGGGGCTAAATATTTTTTAGAGTTGGGAAGTGAATCTGTGTTTTCCTCCTGCCATTACAGCTTCAGCTTCTAGTGCTTTTTTGTCAGTGTGGAATAAGCAGGAGCCAACTCGAACGCATTCAGAAAGGTTGAGAAATACACACAAACACACAATGGAAGAGGCTTCCCAGCCTGCAAAACAGCCTGCAGTGGGCTCAGCTTCTAGTTTATGGTCTATGTTATAGCAAGACACACTCACTGCCTTGTCCTCAGTCTATGTAATTGCAATTGGTCTGTGACCAATTCCATAAATATCCTTGAATTTTAGGATTTACTAGCCAGCCCTTTCAAACTGCATCGGACTGAACTTGCCGAAGTATTTCTGATTTTTTTTTTTTTTATTTAAAAGATTTTTCTTTGGTTGTTGTGGGCAGAGGCACACGGTTGGTGGGGATTTTGGGGTCTGCCTTTGTTGGTAAAGGCAGTGCTGCTGCTTGACCTGGGATCACTGCTCATCACTTCGAGGCACAGAAGGAGACATTTACCCTTGCTCTGTGACTTATCCAAACCAAACTTAAGTGTGACTAGTGGTGCTCTTTTTGCTGGCCACACAAGTGTGTTTATTTCCTGCATTGTACTTCTTACAGAAAAAGAGAACATAAGTTTTTTTTTCCCCGCCAGTATAGTACCAGGTGTAAGGCAGTACATCACAAAAATACCTTCTCACGAGAAAACAGTCATTTTGAAATTATTATCCCTCTCCCTTCACCACCCCCTCCCCTTTAAACTGTGAGTTTTTAAGCTTTTTTAATTTCTTTTCCCTAGTAAATGCTCTCAAAAAAAAAAAAAAAAAAAAAAAAAAAAAAAAAAAAAAGAAAAAATTCTCTTCTAGGGGGAAGCAAACTGGAATTTCTTGGGGCTTGCCAGCTGCCTGGCAAAAAGGAGCCTCATCGGCAGGCTGCTGCAGGCTGGCCACCCCATGCCTGCCTCTCCTCCTCCTCCTCGCCTTCCCCCTAGCCTGGCTGCTGGGGAGGCAGCTGGGCTGCAGGGCCGGCAGAGCGCCAGGGCACTCAACCTCCCCTCCTCCCTCTTCCAGACCTGCTGCATCTCCCCAGCTGCCTGCCTGGAAGACTATTGTCAATTTTGCTCTCTCCCTGCAGACGACAACAAAATCGACAGGAGCCTTCCAGCCAAGCAGCCATGGAGCCATCGGTTTGATTTTTTTTTTCTTAATAGCAAATCAGAAATTTCTGGCAAAATCGAAATTTTCCCATAAAAGAAATCCCGATTTTATAAAAGGCGTATTTCCCCCCCCACCCCCGAAAGTCATTCCAACAGAACATTCCCAGCTGCCGTAGTTCGAGAGACCTTTGATTAAAGTCTATAGAAAAAAACTGCTCGTGTGCTTGGCTGTGAAATCAGGGTGGGTGAACAGTCAAATACAAATAGAAACTGCCTGGGAGCCAATGTGCAGGGTCCCATCATCCAGGGATCAGGCCTGGGGTATTGACCTTAAAGGAGCTGTGAGGGGTGGTATCTCTCCTGTAAAGTACTAGAGATAATTAAGACTTACATAGCAATGTTATGTCTCCTCTGAATAATTTACACAGGCCTGAACTCTCCTGAGAATAATTCCCAGCTCGCAATTACCACCGAACTGGTTGAGAAAAGTATTCCAGCTTTTGTGGCCTCATTGGAATAGAAACCTTTTCAGCAGTATCAGACATTGTGAGAGAGAGGGATAAAAAGAGAATTTCCCCCTCAGAGTTGTGTCAGGGTGTCACCTTTGTCTGTGTTTTATCTGCCTGCTGCTGGGCAGCTCTCTCAGTGCTGGACAGCCCCGTGTCCTGCCTGTGGATTTTGGGGCAGATTGCCCTGTTGCCAGTGATGCTGGGGAGCCTCAGTGGTGACCTGAGCACACCTTTCACAGGGGTGTGAGATGTCAGGGCCCACCCTCCTGTGCAGGTTCCTCTCTGTGACATCTTCAAGCCTGTGCTGAAGATATTTGGCTTGAGGGGAAGTGGGGTGCATGCTTCGGGGTGTGTTGGGGTTTCTGTGGGCAGTGCCAGTGTACACTTCAGGTATCAGGTGTTATGCAAAAATAACAGCATCTGGGTCCTAATGAAGCCCCTGAAGCTTGGGTCTCCCTTTTTCCTATTCACACAACAAAAATTTCCCTTCTTTCCAGCTGCAGGGCTGTAGGCTGGACTAGAAAATACTTCCCTGGTTTTCCCCACGCAGGGATGCCAGATGCCAACCCCAGGTTTCCAGAGGAGTGGGAGCAACACTCCCTGTTGTTAGCACCTGAGTGGGGCAGTAGAAGGAATTCTGCAGACCTTTCCTGGTGCTGTGGAGCCTTTTCCCCCGTGCCCTGCCAGCAGCAGAGAGGAGCAGAGCGCAGAGCCTGCGCCCGGGCAAAGCTCCTGGAGCTGCGGCTGCACCAGAGCTGCACGGGGGGCAGGTGGAGCTGCCCCTGTGCTCCTGAGCTGTGCCAGGCTTCGGGCAGGCTCTGCCACACCTGGCTCTGCCCCGTGGGAGCAGCTTGTCTCAGGACAGCACGGGAGCCTGTGGCGTGCTCTGGAGATATTCTGCGCCATTGGGTAATCGAGACGCGGTACGAGAGAGCTTCTATGGGATGTTTGGCTAGAAATAAAAGTGGTCAAAAGCAGAGGAAATGCACGGGGGTGTGGTGAGGTGAAGCCCCCCTGTGTGGCTCCTGGTGGGCAGAGTGCCTTGCCGTGGGATTGCAGGGTCCACAGCCCATAGGTTTTGCACGTTGCCCCTCCTGTGGTATCGATTAAACTCCACCAGAGACACCTGCAACACAGCGGGGTGAGCTAAAGGATGGAGTGGCAGCTTTCTTCCTGAATGCTCCAGTCTTCATAGACATAAACCAACCCCTTTATTTGCATGTAAATATTTGCAATTAATTCTTGATAGTTTTGTTTTCGAGTGTTCATTAAAACTTCTCTCCCCTATATTTTATTCATATAGATCAGTCTTTGGCCAACATCTTTCATAAAGTGCTGAAATTTGCCCTTGAGGCATCAGATGGAGTAGTCAGATTGTCAAATAAGTCTCCTAATTGAAGCTAACACTGGCACAATATTTGTCTTTTGAAAATAAACATTGCCAGCAAAGTTGCAGGTCCACCACTCTGTGTGTGCTGTGGCAGTGTGAGAGAGCCATGGAGTATAGAGCAGAAAAGGGGGAGTTTGATATGAGAAATAGCTCAGAAATGAGAATGTTAGCATATTGTTTCAGTGAAATACCAAACATGCTGCGTTTATTAAAACAAATCCAGCAAAAGCTGCTTTTCGTGTCGAAGCTCCTTTCGTGCAGCAGGTACAAGGAATATATAAATATTCTCTTTAAGCAATGCATTTGCATTTTTATATCTTAAAGGGTCACAAACAGACATGGGAAATCAATAGTTCTCCTTGTGCTGTGTGAAATTAATCAGTAACTTTGGAGACACTCTGTGTTTAAGAAAACAAGCTGAAAGAACATCACATGGCTTTTAAAGACGTCCTCGTGTGACGTTCCCAGCGGATTTGAGGTGCAAAAGGACTGATTATTTTCCAGTGCAATGCTTACAGGAAACCCAGAACATGAGACAAGGCATTGTTTGATGATGCCCACTTCAAGATGAATTGGGAAGTGAGTGTTACTGCCTTTGTAAGAAGCCTGATAATGTGTTGTGCTGGTTAAATCCCTCGGAAAGGAAAAGTCACAGACCTGGGTTCTGCCTCTCACCTTGAGTGCTGATTTACCACCCCACTGCAAATCTGGCAGCTGGTTTTAGCAGAGTGCTCAAAATGACTGTCCTCTCCACATATTTGGCTTGAGTGGACGTGGGGTGCATGCTTCAGGGTGTGTTGGGACTTCTGTGGGCAGCGCCAGTGTATCAGGTGATATTAAAAAATAACAGAATGCGGGTGCTAATGAAGCCCCTAAAGCCTGGGTTTCTCTTTTTCCTATTCACACAGTCTACAATAAAAAAACGCTGATTTGTATTTGCTGTTTGCTGTAATTTTGAACAAGAATCTTCTGTGGATGGTTCTTCATAAAAGCAGAACCCGTGCTCCATAATACCTGGTTATGTACACACCGGCTCCTGTCTCTGCTCCACAGCTATTTGTCTGCATGTAGCAAATCCAGAAGTGGTAGAAGGTTGTGTAGCATTTACTATTCAGGTTCAAATCGCTGGCAGTGATAATTCAAATACCTTGAAAATCCAACTTCATCAACAGCAAGTTTAGTTAAACTGAGCCATTAGCAGCCAGTGATCATACAGGTGACTCCTCAGGAGTCTGTCCAGCCCGGGGAGTTCCTTGGGTACTCTGCATCCCCACTGCTAGGCAATCCCATTCCTACCCTGAGCAAATCCTAGGAGTGAAGTAAATCCATGTAAAATGACAGTGTACAATGGCTGTGGCCCCTGGGGTGGCGGGGTGTCCTTGATGCCCCTCCTGCTGCTGTCAGCCCAGCCCCAAAGATGCTGACAGCCCTTGGCCAGAGCGGGGCTGCTGCAAGGGGAGCAGACAGATGATGTAAAGTTGTAAAACTGTGTGTGTGCCCCAAGCTCTCGAGAGCTGGGTGCTCTCACACACGCTGCAGAAAGGACAGGGCACTCACAGGGAGCCTGAGTGGCTCTGAGCCCCGGGAATCCAGCCTGGGAGCTGCAGTTTAAGGCACTAATACCCTAACGGGGCTGCCACTGACCAGACAAAGCCTGCTGACTTTGAGACGAGCAGAATGAGGCTTTTATAGCCGTGTAATACAACGCAGGAATTGCTTGATGGGGAGGGAAGACTCAGTGATAGCATGGGAACAATTGCTGATCCCACTTCCATTAACTTTATTGGGAGCAGCCCCAAAATATTTAAGTGGAGATTGGCATATCACATATATATAATCTAAAGTATCTCGGGATTTATGTTGTATCAGCCCTGAGACAGACAGATGAAATATTACTGCTAGGACATTCAATTTATAATCTTCATCTGACTAGACCTGTATCTACCTACTTATATGGACCCCATTACCAAAGTAGCTGAGCGGCTGCCAATTATTTAGAAATATAAATAAAATAGCAGAGATTATTTTGTTCTCTGCCACCCTGCTTCTCATGTAGTTTGTAGGGTTTCCCATAAGGATTGCCCTTGGTTTATTTAAGGTCTTGTGCATAAGTGAATGGCACTGGGAATCTCCAGGTTTGTTTTAAACCTTTGGAGAAGAAAAGGTCTGCCAAAAAGAAATGAGCATTTATTTCTGAATGTATTGAGATCAATGACTATCAGAAAGCATAAAAGCAAATAATGAAGTCTAGCTCCAGGAGATGTGAGAATTTCATTGCACAAGCTCACAAACTTTCCCTGTTGGTTCACAGTCCAGATTGTTCCAGTCAAATGTCACAGGAGGTCATGTTGGTGGAAGGAGATGTGATATCTCAGGAAGCAAAGTCCAATACCCTGAATGCCTTTGACTATCAAGACAGAAGCACTGGGCAAACCAAAGGAATTTGTGCCTCTGAGTAAATGGACTGATATGTTTAGAAGTTTCCAGAGCTCATGGCTTCATTCCTAGCTGTGACAAACAGCCATGGCAGGATTTCAAAGCCCAGCAGTGCTCTGATGTCCAACCTGTGACTCGTAGGGGTGGCTGCAAGCTTTGGGCTGGCCAGCACCAGGCAGGACACTGATTGCCAAGGGCTGAGTGAAGATGTGCACTTCCCTCTCTGTGTCCCCAGCCCTGCAGCTCCCAGCGCTTCAGAGAGGAGCTCTCAGAGAATTGCTGGTGGCTGGGGTGGGACTGAGACCTGCAGGACCGAAGTTGCCCCCCCTTTGGGATATATACTCAGCCCAGTTCTCACCATGTTCAGTTCTCATCATGTGGCAATCAGGGGCTGCATCTTGGGAGGGTTTGATATGGAGGAACAGTTGCTCTGAGAGCAGTCCAAAAAGAGAAACATGAGATATTTCAAGATGTTTCCTCCACACCAGACAGGGCTCTTTTTTCTCTTTTCTATTTCTGGCTGCTGCTTGAGGTCATGAATCTCTACCAATGGATAAAAAGATAGTCCTGGACACTTTTCATAATTGTTTCTGGATATATCCACCCTCAATCTTATTCTGCACAAAACTTCTTGAATAGCTCATTTAAGGAGAAAACACTTGAAAAGTATATTAGCAAACTCTTTCAGTGGGGTAAAACCATCCACATAGAAAATTCAAGTTTTCAAGAGAGCCATTAAGTGTGATTAAACCTTTAAAAAGGGAGAACAATGAACGCAGCCTTGTATTTAGCAATTTCATATCTTTAATTGCACAAAGATTTTCTTTAAAAGCACAAGGCTGAAAGGAAGCTGAATGTTACAGTATTTACTGAAGGAAAGCAATGAGAGAAGGCCTGATCAGTAGCTAATGGAGTGAAGCCCAGAAATAATGACAAAAAAGCGGTAACGACCGCTCTCCAACACAACATATATAAAAGAGGAAGCCATAAAAAGGCAACAATTCTTGACTTAGCTTTGAGTTTCACAATGACAGTGATTACAGATAGCAAGTGGAAGAGCATATAAGCCACGATGTAATCTGGTTGGCTGTGCAATTGAGATTCAAGTGAAAGAAAGCAACAGGGAGGTTGAATTTCTGCAGCACAAATTTTGGACGGGGTATGAGAAATGGAAAGAAAGGAAGAAAGAGCAAGGCCATCAAAAAGTTCAGCAGAAAATGAATATATTCTTGTCCATTCCATCTAATAATAAACGTGGTAGGGGCCAGATCCTCAGCTGAACTGAAGTGGTGATGCCAGTGTTTGAGCTGGTTTGCTGTTCCTGCAGATGTGGCAGCAGCCTGGGCAGCTTCACAAGCAGAAAAACTTTGACTATCACAAACTTGAATAAAAATAAAAAGGGTGGGGGTGGACTAAAATCAACCTGATTAAAGCTCACAGCATTTATATTTATGGTACATTTAATGCTTAGTGTTACTTCAAATAGAAAATATTTTGACACATTGATGACACAATTTTATTTTTCTTGATCAATATTTTTAAAAAGCAGAGTTAACATCTGATCTTCAAACCCATGTGTGCTTGGCTTTCTTCATGTGTGTAATACTAAGATTATATATGCATGTACTTCTGTGTGACAGATTTATGTTGTCTCAGTTCCAGCCTAAATTGCACTTCAAAGGTTAGGGAGCATCCAGTGCTTTTCCCAAAGCTTTCCCTCTGCATATCTGTGAACACCTTGAAGGTGCAACTTTTATTCACTCATACATTTAGAAAAGTTTTTAATACTTGTGATTCTAGAGAAATTAAAGAATATAACGAAAACCTAACCAGCCCTGAACCTTAAAGACACAGAGCCCAGAAGACAGGTGACAAAAGGAGTCAGGGAGGAACAGAGGGGTGATGTACAGGTAGGCAGAATGATGATGAAAGTAGATGTGATTTTAAAGACTGTAAAAGCAAGTGAGAGTGTGGGACAAACACAGGAGAAACTCAAATGTCTGTTGTTTTCCATGGAAGCAGTGGCTTGCTGCTGGTGGCCCTAAGGGGATACATCTGATAGGGGTGATCAAAATAAAGCATCAGATGAAAATGCTGTTCCAGGGCAGCCAGAACTGTCTGCAAATGTGGCCTTACTCACTGAAGAGCTTCTGTTGGAAAAGGAAAACACACTGGTGCTGAATCTGAGCAGTGGTTTGTGAGCCTGCTAACTTGTGGGTAGATCTGTTGGCTCAACATGTCACTTCCCTCTCTGCAAAGACATATCTCCTATATATCATGGGGGATCAGGACTGCAGCAGTAGTGTTAATCCTCTTTGCACTAGTGATGGAACACAGGCACCCCACAGCCTGGGCTATCCTGGTGAACATGCACTTCTTCTTTGGTCTTTCCATTTTTTATTATTTTTTTTTTTTAATGTTGTAACAAATAAACAGAGATGGTCCTGGAAAAATTGTCAGTTTTCTTTAATTTTTGATCCTGGCATTGAATTAGAGCAGGTGCCTGAAGCTGGAGGCTCCCTGCTTTTAGAAATAGCTCTGCCTCCAAGAAATGTTTAATAAGAGGTCTTAACAATCAGAATGGCATGGACCCTCCAGGTTTAACTATTAACTTTGGAACAATTATGTTTTTAATTATGAAGATGGTCCAGTCTGGGATTGAGGACTCCTGGTAGCCCTGAAAACAACATTCAAATCTGAGACATAATTGTTAGAAAATGATTGTTATTAGAGTCACTAATATTTCCTGTAGTCCCACCAGCTCTGGAAAATTTCAGAAATTTCAGAAATTTTCAGAAAATTTCGTCACCAACCTGTAGCCTGACAAATGAAGAAGGGGGCAATGCCTGTAATTTAGATTTTGCAATCTGCCATCAGTGAGGATATATGAAAATCACTGATTGATAAGGGGTTTTGAGTGGGAAAAATGAATGAAAGTGCTCCCTATAGAAATATACACTGAGGTTTTGCTAATAAAGAAACAGTGAAAATACAGAGTTCCACCATCTGAAATAAAAAACAAACTATATTTCTTTATGCCATAGCCTGTAATAATGGGCGCTGCAATAATAAGCAAGATGATATTGTGTGCTTATAATAAAAAAATACATCCTTATATAAACAAAATTATTAATTGATTTGTGTAGGCTACATCCCTGACACTCCCAGGACTGTGGCGTTTTTTCCAATGAAACCCTTAGGCAGCTACTCTTTATGGGTAAGGCAGGAGCATCTGGATGCACAATAGCTCCTGCATTAGTGAAGTTGCTGGGAATAGTCTGTTTGCATCGACTAACTGCTGGTGACCAGAAGCCATTATTTCCAAGGGATACAATGGCAACCAGAACATTACACTCGCAGCGCTGAAGAATGCAAATGCATTAGCTCATGACCTCCCAGGAAATGGCACGTGGCTCTGCTGCTACAGAAGTTTTGAAACTGCTTTGCGAGGTACTTATGTCATGCAAAATGACTCCTGTCACTCGTTTTGTTCCGACCTCTGAGGAGAATGGATGACACCCATATGTGATCTTTAAAAAGGTGTCCACATCAAGAGAGGAGTGAACAGGGTGAGGAGGACTGGCAGAAATGAGCTATAGTGGGTGGGGAGTGAAATGAAATCTGGGTGGCATTGGGGAATAGCAAACAAGGCAGCAAAGCTGTTTTTGGTTCCCAGAGGGGCAAGAATGGTTAAACAAAGGTGTTTTTGGAAGTGTACCACCAGGTCTTCAGCAGCCACCCACCATCTGTGGTCTGTCAGATCTCATCCTTGTGCAGGCCAGGGCTGTCTGGCTCCTTCAGGGAGGTGCATTTGCTTAAACCGAGCCTGAATTTGGCCCAGCACTGCAAGGAACAGAGATGTGCTGCTGGAAGAGCACAATGAGAAACGCACACCAGAAAAAAAAAAATGAGAAGAAACACCAAGGACTGCCAGGATAAAAATTTATCCCGGATGGATGAGCCCACCAAGATCACAAATGATAACTGTGCCCTGTTTCCCTTGCTGCACTACCCCACCGTGTGAGTGACACTTTTTGGTGATCAGGAACCCTCACACAAGCTGATGTTTGCTTCATTTTTTAACTGTTGTTTTTCTCCTCATTATCTTATTTTGATGAAATGGTAAAACTGTCTCTACACCCTAACTGTGCATTTCTTCTATTGACAAGCTGGTAAACAAATTTGACCTTTAGGTTTTTATTAGGGTTACTGAAGCCCTGGGTTTCCTAGCTTTGCTTTGTAATGCTTGTTTTTTGCCTTTGTTTTGCTCTCCCTCTCACATGCACAAGCATCACACACATGTCCATGTGCACCTGCTTCCATATTTGCTTTCATGTGATTCCCTTTTCCTGGAAAATTTTTCCAAACAAGTTCGAAAGGCCCCAACAAAATGCTGTTTTGAAATTGTTGCTGTTGTTGTGTCCCTTTTGGTTAGGAGATCGAAAATATTCAACAAGTTATTGCCTTTTAGAAAAATGCAACCAAAATTTGAGCTTTCTTTTTCATTGGTGATTTGTAGCCTCTGATTCCTCATTGACCCCTAGTTCAAAGTGTGTGTTGGGCTGCCTGGGGAATATTCTGGGATGACCAGCAGGGCAATGCAGGAAGTCACTATCTGTCTCCTGCTTTTCTTAAGGTTTGGGAGAAGGAAAAATTGTGGGAGGTGGACACCTGGTACAGCTCATGCTGCTGGGCAGACTCAGGGGGCCAGGAAGAAATTCCACCAGCACATTTTCTGTGAGCAAGTGACAGAAAGCCAGTGCAAAAGAAAAGGATGTGAGCTGGATCAAACTGAAGGTGTTTAGCAATCCCAGTGAAAGTTTAGAGAAGTGCAAGTGTCCCTGAACTGAGTCACATTTTCTTCAACTACCTGCTGGAGTGCCAGCTGTGGGGACTCTTGGAAATGCCTTTGGAGGAATGCAGAAATGAGCCTGTACATAATGATATAGGATTTAAAAAGACACCCAATCCTATGAGATCCTCTGTTAGAGCATTTCTAAACTGCAGGTAACACAAGCTGCAGGAGCAATCTGGAGGAATGAGGCTCCTGCATCAGGAGTAACCCAGCCCCACATTTGGGAAAACCACGCTTGTTCAGGGCTCTGCAGCTGGGAACTACCACTGGTCAGTGTGGTTTTGACTTGGGAAGGTATTACCAGAAAGCTGCCTTTAAGAGGGGAAACAAGCTCCTGAAAAACCATTGCCCTCCTGTTACTGAAATGTTCTAATGCTCGTGAGAATTTTCATTATTTTTTTAATCTGTATTTTTGCGCAGGAAAGGATGAGAATATTGGGGGAAAGTAATAATTGTGCAAATCAGAAATTAGTAGCAATACTGGCCTTGCAAAAGGGGAATATTTCCCCCATCTTTAAACTTCTTTTCTCACCTCATTGAAGCTGGCTGCATGCAGAAGAATTTTGTTGGACCAGACTCTTGACTCTGTGATATCAGGTTAGCCTGTTGCACTAAACTTGAATGGAAAGATGCTGGAAACCCCATAAAGAAGAACCACACTTGCAAGCACAATGACAGTGATTTTTTTTTTTTTCCTCACAAATTTAACATTACTTCCAGGTACAAAGGGTGCTTGTGTTCACTTTGCTTAAGGAATACTTTATTTGTGTTTCACCCAGGTTTACTTTGTTTTTTAAGGACAAAGAGAGGGTTTCTACCGCATTTGTGAGGACTTAATCCCCACCAGATTTGTGCCAAAATGGTCCAAGTGTGGCCACCATCTCCCATGGCTGTACTGTGACCAGTGGGGCTCGCCAGGGGTGAGAGCTGGTGGGGAGAAAAATGCCTGAGAAGGAAATAATTGCCAAGGTATTTTCAAGAGAAATATGAGGGGCAGGCAGGGCTTGGCATGGGAAAGGATGGGAAGGGTAGAGTGGAGGGCATCATTCAGGCAGGGCCTCTTTGTCATCACTAGGTTTGGCTTTTTTTACCCCTTTATTGGAAGCATAATGCAGGGTGTGATGGTAGAGAATTCTGTAAGTGCCTTGAAAACAAAATAAACAAGTCCGTGGCCAAGACGCTGTGGGTACAATTGCTTATCCAATCCAATGGAGATGGGTTTCACGAGGGCCTCCTGTTGTCCTAAAACATCTTATTCTCCCGGTTAAAAGGCATTTAAAAGCACAAAATACTTTTATTAAAAATGCTTTTCAGGGCTATATGATGCTAAAAGCACTTTCTATAGCTTGCATTGCTATTTAGGAGAGCATGTTATTTCTTTTTAATTTGCTCACTCATTCCTGAATAACTTTTCATAGGACTCCAGACACTGCAGTGTGACAGCTAAACCAAGGAGCATCGGATGCGATGGAATTGCTCTACAAGCAACCTTGCCAAAGGCCCTTTTGCTGCACAAAGCTGGCTCTATCTTTGTATATTGAGGGAGCTAAATCAATGTTAAATGCTTGGCTCTTTTCACAGGACAATGACCAGGACCTAAGCTGCGTCCTTCCTTTTTGATTGACACTTGAAACGTTGAGTTGGAATCAGCCAGAGGCACTGCTACAAGCTTGAAGCCTCTGCTGGGGATAACAACTGGTGACATCTGCAGAAAGGCCGACAAAAGGCAGTTGAAAGCCGTGTTTGTTGCTTTCCCCTCTCAGATCTCCTCTCTTTCATGGAGCTCCTTACTTGCTTTAATATTATGATTCAGCACCTGGCTCTTTTGAACCTTGCTTTAAACTTCAAAAGGCGATGGTGGTATTAACAAACATGAAACGAAAAAGTGGCAGTAGTTTGATTTACTGTTGTCGTCTTATCAAGGGGGTTTTTTGTCACCAGCTGCCACTTTCTGTCATCTTTGGAACCATTATCATTTCTCTAAAATCTAAAAGACTCCACTTAATAACAGCTTTGAATACAGGCAGGATCAGTAACCTATACAGTTCTGGGATGACAGATCCGTCAAATGAAAAGAAAGATGTTGCCAAAAAAAAAAAAAAATCCTTAAGAAAAAACCCCAATAAAACAAATAAAAGCTGTAGTACTTCTAAGTGACCTTGATTTCAGAATTAAACAAATCAAGCGCAATTCCATTGTTCTTTTCGGATTCGTTCTGCACTTTCCTTGCAACATTTCTTTTTTGTTCTCGGGACTAAGCGAAAACAAAGCCAAGGCTTCCCGAGCAACTGCTCAGTGCACAACGAGCACTTGGTATCACATGAGCCCCATAAGCTCCTCGTTTGTAAAAGTGTCAGCGATAATTGCCAGTCTCCTTCCACTGCTGTCCTGGGGCAGCAGCTCTGTTCAGCCTGGGATGGAGCCTCACAAGCTGCCTAGGCAGGTTCACTGGTCAAAAATCCATTCAACTCTCACTTTTACAGCACCTTTCCATGCTTCCCTGCCTTTCCCAGCAGTGCTGGGCTGTCCTTTGGCTGCCAGGGCAGACCCTGGAACGCCTCTGAGCCTTGTCAGGCCAGTTCGTCCATCAAAGCTTGCCAGGTTCGGTTAAAGGCAATCAAAGAAAAGCAAACAGGTTTCTGATCACAGACCCGCTGCACCTTCTTGTCACTCTATTGTCCCCTGCAGAAAACATCCTTATCCCTTTTGTTGGTCGTTGTATAATGTAACCGAAATGAACCCACTCGGAGCGAGAGATTTCTCTTGGTGTCTTCGAAATTCCTGAATTATTTGATGGGCATGCCTCAGACCAGTGCTGTGTGATTTTATCTCGTAGATCTGAACCTGCCCTTCTGCTCCTGGGCATTTTGGTAGTCATTCCCAGCTATGCAAAAAGAGTAAAATCACCAAGGGCTCGTGTCTCCTGTCCCCAGTGAAGTGTTCTCCCTCTCCCACAGCCTACCCAAGACAGCAGGGGAATGGCTGCTCCTCCAAACCCTCTTCCCCAGTGTCCCTCAGCTGCTCTCCCTCTGCTGCCCATCGACCCCTTTCCTGACCCTTCCCATCCCAGGGATCTGGAATGGTTTCATTTCAGCCTCTCTTGGTAAATTGGAGATGGAAACAACAAAGTGGATATCGTCTGGAATGCGAAAATGCTGATGTTCTGACGGATTGAAAACCAGGATTGCCAGAATCCAAAGTTGATTATGTTTTTTTTTGTTGTTGTTGTGTATTTTATTTTTTTTTTTTTTGGATTGGGATATGACAAAACTCATACAAAAATGAGACGGGGGTTGCTAAAAATACCTATTATCTTCTGACAGAAGGCTCACTGTGTAATCACACTGAGGTTTTCTCACGGAGCATGTCCACATTTAAAATTTTAGTCATTTTAACAACTGTTAATTACCACATGCTAACTAGCAGAAGTGTGTGTGGGGGAGATGTTGTATATTTATTTGTTCCAGACTTGGAACATATTAGAATGTAGGCTTTATTCCAGTTTACTGTCCTATGAATGAATGTGTTACCCAATTACAAAAGAAAGATATCACAAGAACAAATAAGTGAGGATCTTTTCCCAGGATGTTTTTTGATGAGGAAACTCAGAATATATTTACCAAATTGGGTGCAGTTGAAATCTTTTCTTCAGCCTTTTAAAAGTGTCTGTGACACACAGGAACAGAAGAAAAGTGCTGGTGTAGGGTGGAAGAATAATGGAGAGGTAGCTTTTTATTTTACCCATGAGAGAAAGAAATTGTGAGATAAAAAATAGGGAATGCATAGGAAAGTATTGGTGCAATTGGATGGATTCCCCTGAAAGAATTAGGATGAATGCAGAAAAGCTGATGACCATATTATACATGTACATATGTATATGACTATATGTCTAATTTTTTATGTAATTCAGCCACTACATTGTCAGTATATTCAACAATGCACATGTTCAATATATTTGTAATTCTAGCAACACATACATATTTTGAACATGCAGGAACTGAATCTTTGCTTTATCATTTCTTTGACAGATTTTGGAAATGAGAAAACCGAGATCAGACTTAAAGTCACAGACAGCATAATCCCAGATAAATGTCTGGCAGGTTAAGGAAACTCACAGCCTCTGGAAAAGTTAAGGTGCAATCCCCACATCTAGTGCATACCTTTACAGTCCCTACACACTGCCTGCATAAAGTCCCAGAAGCAGAAAGATGTACAAGGTTAAAATAGTTTCACAGTCTCTGTCAGGGAGGTCTCCAGTGCTGGCAGAACTGGAGAATTACATGGTGCCTGTGACTCAAAATAAAAGCTCCTGGTGTTGGAAGAATACCTCCAGAAGGAGCATCTGTCAGTGTGGAAAGAAATGCCAAGGGGAGAGGGAATAGAAATGTTCCCGTAGCCTACATTTATTTCTAAATTAAAAGCAAACCCCAGAAAACAACAAACAGAAACACTGCAAGGACTTCGATCCGGCAACTCCGATGCAATTTTACAAGTAGTTTAACCAACATGCAGCCACTCCCAGGCAAAGGGAATGAGAAAAAAGTAATTAACACATGCTTATATTAATCAGCTTTCTACTGTAGTCTGATCCATACTTGTTTTCAGGAAAAACTGTGAATGGAGATTGTTTCTTCTGAAAGAATGAGGCTGTGGATCTGTCTCAAGCTGATGGCACAATATAAGGTAATTTATAAATAAATAACTACATGGAATATGCTATAATACTGGTAGGATTTGTAGTAAATGTAATGAGGAATGAGATAAGTGATTTTAAATATCAGAGTTATTAATTAGTTACCCAGATTTATTAATTCTTTAGAGGGAAGTCATGGACAAAAACCTGTCAGAGCTTCTTTGAAAAACCTCAGTGACAGACAGAAAACATGAATGTGAAAAATCACTGAAAAATAGAAATGAGATGAATACCAGCAACATCCTGTGCTGAGAGCAGCTTTTCTCACTCCTCCTCCTCCTCCAAAGTATAAAAATAAAAAATATTCAATTTCACAAGTGTAGGAGATGAGAAAAAAACTACCAGAAAAGAGAGAAAATAATGCAGATACTATGTTTTGAAAAATAAGTAGGTTTAGAAAATCCTAAAAAATGCAGAGAGGGTGACTAGAGGATAATTATGATTATTCACAAGAACACAAGAACTAAAACAACCTGATGAAATGAGGCAGCAGCAGAATCAAAAGAAATTACTTTTACATGTGCTGCTCTGTTAAATTTTACAACTCATTCCCAAGTGGTGTTGTAGAAGCCCAGGGTACAAGTGACTTCAAAAAGGAACTACACAGGAAGATCCCCAAGTGGAGACTTTTTTTTTCCTAAACAATTATCTTTGGACAGTTAATTTTCCTTATATATAAATATACCTTTAAAATTTATGAGTGTCAATATGCTAAACTGCACTACTTTCATCATCTGTGATCTCTCCTCTGTCTATATTTCATGCAGCAATTGCCCTTCCCCTTTGTCAAAGTTTTCCTACAGAAGTTTAGCTTTCATCTGTATGTATGAGGATTAACTTAAGCCATCCTTTGAAAAATGGACTTGTATCTAGCTTTAATTGGGCAGCATGGGTGATTTCAGACTGTCCAATTTTCAGTAGATGGAGGACATAAGTAGCACGTTTTAAAGTTCTTCTGACACCAGTTAAGTGTTTGCAGGGTTAAGTTAGAAGAAGCCATGTAGAATAACAGCAATAAAAATGCTGATGTGTTTATTTTTTCAAGGGCTCAGGGACAGTTATGTGGTGGACACTTTTCCTTCTGCCTACATTAACACCTTAATGAAGCCCTGACAAACATTTCTCCTGCACTAAGTTTCCAGGCGGCTGCAGACACGCTTGGGCCAGATCAAATGAAGGGTTTAGATACCAGCAAGGCAGGAGTTTTAAAAGCAGCTCATGGCAGTGCACTGAGAGGTCACTGCTCCAGGAAAATGCTCTGAAACTCCTGCTCACTGTTAATAAAAGTGTGAAGCTGATGTTTCTCTGAACTCTAGTGCCACCTCTGCAGTTTAATCTTTCCTACTCCAGGACTCAGCCCCTCAGTCCCCCCCTAGAAAGAGGCACCTTCACAGTTTCATGGCAAACACCTGGCCAAAAAATTGTAAGATTTCTGCTCAGTGCTTTTCCAACTTTTCCAAAGTCAGTTCTCATCTTTATCTTGGGAAGGGGCGTGGGTACCACTTTATAAGCCTAATGTCAACTCACCAGCATCCCCCTGTGGAAAATGTGCCACTGTGAAGAGGTGAAAGCAAGGTTTGCACATGAAAGGACAGAGTGAAACAGCACCATCAAAACCACACATCACTCTCATTTCTGGGCACCGCACACGAGTAGTGACAGTGGAGACCAAGGGGTGGGTGGTTTGTTAGCAGGAGCTGCTCTGCTCTCCTGGACAGCCCTAGTGCCAGCCAAATTAAGTTATCTCTTGGTTTTTATTCATATTCACTATGAGCAGCTAATTTCACACCGAGGTGAACTCCACAGTGTGCTGAAATCATGTGTTCCATCTGGAAAACTCTCCTGCACGTGCTTGTTCCTCCAGCTATAAATATCCCAAAGCAAAACCTCCGAAATGGAACCCTCCTCTGGCTCAGCCACACCCATGGCCAAACACGCTCATCTGGCAATCACAGCAGCTGAAAACTGCAGGAAACTTCATGGCAAAACAAACTGGACTGTGATGAATGCCTGCAAAGCTCCGGAGATCCTAATTCCTGTCGCTCGACCTCGGCATATCAAGGACCAGCACCTCCCCAGCCTGCACGCTTTCCCTCAGCCAGGTGGGAGCCATGCACGTTGGCCTGGTCTTGCCTCCATCACTGCAATGAAATCTGCCCCCAGAGAGGACTGAAAATTTCATTTACATGTGTATTTTGTGGGGGCTGTCCTCCTCACGTGGCATGTCCTGTCCGCAGAGTGCGCCACGAGGCAACAGAGCGTGCATAGGATTTGTTGTTGTCAGCTGTAAAAAGGTGAAGCTCACTGCAATCCAGAAATTTGTGTCTCATTGTGCCACCTTCTAGAAGAGAAGGAAGGCTCTAAGTCACCTTGAGATTTTTTTTTTGCGCAACGATTGAGGGCCAAAAGAAGCAAACGCACTCTGCAAGGTTTGTGGAGCAATAGTGTGCCAAGCCTCATGGCACACCTCTTGTTCTTGTCCATATAAATACTTTCATGCATTTAGAAAAACCTTAATCCAAAGGAAGTTCCTAGACACCTCAAGTCTTGCCTTCCATTGGTAAGATGACACATCACCACGAAATGGAGCTTCTGCAGAAGATCCTGAGATCTTATTTCAAGCAGACACAGCTTGTTAGGTGTACTGTGCTTTGATGTCAGGCTAGCTCAGGAATGCACTTTTCCCCCACATTTCCATGGGATTGCAATCCCAGCTGTTAGCCCCAGCCCACGTGCAGCATGGAGAAGCACTGGCAGGTGGTCCTGGCCTGTAGTCACACTTTCCAAACCTTGCAGAAGGAAGCTCCAGCTGTGGCCCAGCAGACCTGGGCTACCCTGGTGGGGCTGTTCCTGAGGAAGGAGCTGCAGCCCTCCTGCAGCCCCCCCTCCATTCCTGTGCCTGGCAGAAGGTGTAAGGCATGCTCTGTACTCCTTTGTGACATGGAGTGACCATACCTGGCTTTGGTTTTACTGAAGTATTCTTTTCAGCAGTGCCCCAAACCTGTTGAGTTCGCTGTCAAGATAAGGAGTGATTGTGTCAAGATAAGGAGTGATTGCTTTGTCTGTTTCAACTGTTTATATTTAGAACTTTTTTACCTTCAAGGAAAATTAACAAAATTAATTAGAAAAAAAAAAAAATAATTTGATTTTTCAAGGAGAATTAACACCAACTGCAAGCCTACCTTGGCTACTGACAGTAATGTTTCTAAAACCTCCACTCCACAGACTAAGCTGACCACCCACTAGGTCAGGGCTGAAGGCAGAGAGGCTTTACATTGTGGGAAAGCTGGATGAAGCTGCTTTTTCTTGTGGCTTCATTCTGCAGCTGGGAAGAAGGCTTCTGGTCTTCAAGAGTTGTCAGCTGAGAATTATTCACTAACAGTAGAATTTCCTCCAAAGGAAAATAAACAGCAGACATTTCAAGTGGCTTCAGCAATGCAAGACATAAAAAAGTGAGAAAAATCTACAGACATTTCTCACCACCCTTGTGCTTAAAGCATTCCAATTCCTTCTTAACTTTGTATTTGTTGAAAGAAAAACACTGTTTCAAGATAATGAAATTTGTGGTCTAGTGAAGAAAAGGAGCCAGCCCTGTGACCTCCTGTCATTTCTTAACCAAAATCTTTGCAAGTTATATGGGGACATATGCTCCTTTAATTTTTTAATTCATTCAATTTTTTAAAATATTTGTGACATATTCTAATTCTAAACATTTCCCCATATCACAACGCCCCAAGCTTTTGCCAGTAACACTATCTGGCTGGAGTCAACTTTGACACTACCAGAAAAAAATGATGCTCATTTTAGAACTCTTTTTGCCTGGAGCTTTTCAAATTTGAGGAATTTGCTGAGCCCAGGAAATGGTTTTTAAACTGAAAGGTGCTAAATTTAGGCACAACTTCATAGTCAGGGGTGACCTGGAGAGCTGAAAAGGCACTTTCTGCATTTCCTCCTGTGAACAGGATGAGGAGCAGTGAGGAGCACCCCTCTCTCTCCCTGGTGAAACATCTCAGATAAGTGGAAGAGGTCAATTTAATAGCCTAGATTGCCCTCAACTATTAAGTCAGATTAAAATGCCAAGCCCCTCCAATGCTAGAATTTAGGGCACTTGGTATTGCTGGCCTGGCCTTTTTCACGTGGGGGCCATCTGCACAGCCTGGGCCCTGTCCAGGCTCACACTCCCAGCTCCTCGGTGCAGAGATGTTCAGTTTGGGTGGTTTGTCCCCCCTTTTAATTTCAAAAGAAGTAAAATGAAATGATCTTTTTTTTCTTTCCATTTGGCCTAATAAGATCTCCGTATTTTTAAATTACTGTCTCTTTGCATATGTTCTCTGTAGAGCTGCCAGTCAACGTCAAATGAGGTGTATAAATCAAAACTCTGGTTATGTTCTGATAGCATTATATAGACTGGCAGAAAAACACAGGTGAACGAGTGTCACATCTACATGAGGTTTTTTTCTCCCTTTTTAAATTGAGACATCTGTCTAATCTCAGTACTTCCCAGTAAATGAATATAGGCACCTCAGAAGCTTATCTAAGCTTGATGTTAAAGAAAAACATTTCTATGGGCACATTTGTACCTGTCAGCACTTACTGTAGAGATCTCTCTCTCTATATATTAACGTGAGTGACATCAGAATAATTAAAATTATTGTTAATGTTAACACTGCTTTAGCACCCATTTTACCCTATTTTGAAAGGGAGACTTTCCATGAACCCAAATGCAAGTGGGTATTGGATCATTTTTCAAAAAAAACTTTGTGGAAACCAGGGAAGGACAAAGTCAAAGAGAAGGAAAGTCAGCAATGCCCGTCGCAGGGGATTATGGATGTATACATCCATCTATATGCCGGACTGATAAGCCTTCTCCGAGCTGTTTTTTGCAAGGCAGTCATTTAATGCTGAACAAAAGTACAGCTGAGACTTTCTTTTCCCCACATCTAGCCACATCTGCACCGCCTTACGCGCAACCCAAGCCCACTCAAAGACGCCTCAACCTTGACACTCTGTTTCCTTTCGCACAACTCCGCTCCCTTCCCCGCGCCCGGCGCGCTCCCATGCGCTATCGGAATAATAATTAACAGGCTCTCATTAATTTGGGATCAAACAATACCCCCTAACGAAGCAGGGGCCGAGCAATGTGATCCCTTAGAGTGAGGTGTGTGTGCTTTTCTTACACCTCGTGGCATCTAATCTGCAGCGAGCGTTAGGCACCGGGCTGGCCGTAAAGGCCCGGGTAACATTGAGTCAAGGACAGTTAATGGATGCTGGAGCACAAACAAGAGTGCTCCAAGCATGTCAGTCAAGACTAACCTGAGGCAAAAACATCAAAATGCAGGTTGGAGTTTTGACATTCCTGCAGGCTCTGTACGCCTCGCCAGTGAATTTTTAAAGTCAATATCCCCCTCCTGCTCGCAAACACTTTCTATCTGATGAGTAGCAGTAATGTGGATCTGATTGAACTTTGACTAAAGTATTACTTAAAAGGCAGCTTTGAATGCCTGTGCGTGTGTGTGTGTGTTGTTTTTTTTTTTTTTTAATAAATGTCTGTGATAACAATAAAGACAGTTTACACAGATTATCACAGGCTGTGTCTTTAGACTTCAAGGTTATATGATTAGGAAATTAGAAAAGAGATGAGATTAGAAAAACCACAGAACATTTTGAAAAAGAAAGCTTTTTACAAATTATCTGTGTACTGAATTTGCACAGAATCTGATAGATAAATCTTCTCATATTTGGAAATGGATAAATGCTACAATGTAAATAGAAGGAACCGGCTTGGGAGCACACATCTGGCAAAAGTTCAAAAGCATATTAAGTATTCTAATTTGTTTAAAGCTTACTTATAAAAAAATGCATATTGTGATATAAAATGTAATGATTTCTGCATGGAAATGTAATGAGCAGTAATAATTGCTCTGGATGAGCATAGCACACAGTGCTAGAAAGTGCAGTCTCTTTGCTTTCAGATTTCACATTAAACCTTTATTTTCTCTTCCCCCTTTGCACAGAGGAGTGAAATCATTAAGGCAAATGGACACAAAATTTAAGCCAAGATCATTCCTAATATTGGGCACTTCACAGGGGCACATAGGGTGCCATAAAATTGGGGTGGTGGCAGCAATAAGCACACTTCCTATTACTGGAAAAGAAAGTGTGCTTTCAAGGGGAAATTGTATTAGTCGAGGTGGTACATTATTATTTAGGAGTCCTGACCAAAATTTCCAAGCAAGCTATAAAAGTTGATTAATTTAGGAAGCCAACATTTTCATGCATTCTTTGAAGAGTTTTTGATACTGCAGTTATGGTGAACATTTTGATGGGGGTCATTTTGCTATTAGAGCACATCAGTGGGTGAGCCATTTGATGTGTTTTTCATTTGTCTTGTGACCTTTCACTTGGCACTGTCCTGTTGTTTCTTTGGTTGTAACTTTTTTAACCTTTTTTTTTTTTTTTTCCTGGACTTGAGATCATGTGTATTGCAGGGACAAAGCAGTACAAATATTTTGCATTAACTGCACACACCTTGGGCATATTATTTTTTTTTTCCCCTTTGGCTCTCAGCTTCATGTAGCATTGCTGTGTCCTATTAAACTGCTGTATTTCAGCATTCATCAGTGGAGAAATTCTTACCTCAAAAGTACAGGGCTTGTTCAGAGCTCAGATTTCTCCAGGTCTTTTGGGAATGCACAGTGCTGTACAAACAAATAGGTTAATAAATCTCCAAATATTTTCTTTTACATTAAAAAATAAAAGAGGAAAGTTTTCAGCTAAACTCTTATGTACTGCGATTTCTTCTCTGTGAAGAACATTTGTTTGACACTGATTCTTTTTCTTCGTTGTTGTTGTTTTAATGGTTTATTTCAACCTGTTTACACCCAACTTCAATCAGATCCCGGTCCCAGAGCAAAATGAAGATTTTTCACTTTCTTTTTTTTTTAGAAAAGGATTCTATGATAACAATAAAGACATTTTTGTTTTAACAAAGATGTTTTAACATTCTGTGATAACGATAAAGAGCATTTTCACAGATTATCACAGCCCATCAGGTTTCCACTGAAGTCTTTTTCCTGACCAAAGACCTGTAGTGCAATGAAGAAATAGAAATTAAATTTTCAGATCCCAACAACAGTTTTCTATAACATCATGTTTTTTCTCTCTTGCATGTGACTTAGCACAGTCTAATGATCTCATGATAATGTCATGGCAACTCTGTGGAGCAGAGACCATATTAAGATGTCACTCTGATGGCAAAATGATGGCAATTCAAGCCTGCAGAGACTTTATGACAAGCAATGGCAAAACAAACTCAATACAAGTCTATACAGAGCACATTATCATGTCAAGAGAACTGTATAATCTAATAGATCTTTTCTGCCTCTACCTTCTGTGAAAGCAGTGTTGATACCTGCCTAAGAGAAGAGAAGTGCAGCATTGAGCCAGCAGCAAAATGAAATCAGTATCTGCTCTTAGCTCCTCTCCCAAGTATTGTTTATGAGCTGCAACGCTGCCCGGGCATATTAAACTGCACTAAGCCTTTTTATCTAAGATTTGCTCACAATGAATATCTTTGTCTTTCATCACCTAATTAAAAGAGAAAAGAAAGCATCAGAAAAACGCAGTGACTGCGAAGTGTGCAGTCAGGAAATACAATCTGAGCCTTGAGCCTGTTTTGCTGTTGCTCTGGGGTAATGCCAGTCTCCAAAATGCCAGCTGGTCCAGCAAGGAGCCTCGGAGCCCCAGGGGTGGGAGGAGTTCGGGACATCCCTCCTGGCTCCATTCATGATGCCAGGGAAGGGCAGCATCCCACCGTGCTCCTCTTTCACAGACACCCCGGTGGAAAACTTTCCTGGTAAAATTTAAAAATGTTTAATAGAGGCAATAAGAGACATAGAAAATAAAGCAAAGATTAAACAGCCTGCCAGGTGCCTTGGGGCTCTGCCAAGAGCACCCTGGTGTCTTGGAGCCACCCCTTTTTATCCTGTTCTCCATGCAGGGACTTAGGCAAGTCAAACTTTTCCAGGAACTGTTCTGCATGGTCATTCCTTGGGTCCATCAAGCTCAGTTCCACTTTTATTCAGTTCTTACCATCTTTTGATTTGAGTTTTGGTCACTTTTTCACAGGCAGTGAATGCTGAGAGTCACTTGGGCCTCTTCTGGAAGTGATCTATTCAGGCAGCTAAAACAAACTACACTTAAATTCCAAACTACAGCAAAGAAAACCATTATACATCTATCCAGGCAGTTAAAACACACTAAAAACTGTAGAAAAAAAAATCATACTTATAACATTCATTCCAATACATGCAAAAAGCCAACACCAAAACATGTATTTATAATGGCCAGCTGATGCAAGGGGCTGGATGGCAGCAGTCCAGCAGGAGCAGGTCCCCACACTGTGGCTGTGACAGGGGATGGTGGCACCTGGGAGCATTGGTGGCCTGAGTGCACAGCTCTGCTCTGGCCAGGGGAGATGCCAGCTTGAATCCCTGCCCTCTGATCAGTGCAGCACAAGACTCAGCCATATGGGTCACTATGATCTGATTAAATTAAGGATGCTAGAGAAGCCTTAAACCTGAATTTCCTATTTTAATTTGAATGTTACTTTTTTATGCTTAGTTAATAGTCATAATCATGTAGAGTGTGCTAGTCCATTACCACTATGTTAATGGCCAGCTAATACTCAGAAGCCCTTGGCATTGCCTTGGGGCTTGAATTCCCAGATGGTCATTAACTACCTAATAAAAGACCACCACATCATCCATAATTACTTAACATCTTGTACTTGAAAACATATTAAACAAAGTGAGCTTTTAAATATTTAGAACTAAATTACATTAAATAAATGTTATACTTGGTAAATAAATTCAGAGGTGGGGATGTACTATATGGAATTAAAATCTTGCTGCTGCTTCCCTCCCGACTCAATTGGTTCAGCAGGCAAAATGAAAACATTCAGCCCATTTGCAGAGGGTCACTGTGACTCATTTCTAGCTAATGCTGCTCTTTGATACTGAGGGATGCGAGACAGCAAGGTGTTGTTTTTGCTTTTCGTATTGGGCACATTAATTAAAGTAATATGGAAAATCTCTTTGCACGTGCCGGTATCTGTTCAGTTTGAGCGCTAAAATGGTGAAGTTTGTGCTGAATTCCTAAGGATGGTTCTTGTTTTATGGGAAACAGTGAGCTGTTGATACCATCCTTTACACCTTCTTCACCTACAATCAGCATCTCCAATCACTGGTTTTGTGTTAATTCCTACTTCTGGTTTTAATGGTTACTTCTTTTTTTTTTTTTTTAATCAGACAAGAGCTGTACATACTAAAGAGCTACATAACAAGTGTGAGTCTTCCATCAGTGAAACCAACAGGATCAGAGACACACCTAAACACTGCTTATTTTCCCAAGTATTAGCCAGATCTGTACACCTGAAGCTGGGCTGAGGTGGAGGACTCCTTAGGTGCTGGCCTGGAGACAGACTGGGAGATCAAGGGGGTTTGGATCCTGGACCCTGAGGTGAAAGGCTCAGCGTTGCCCCACCTCTCCCTGAGCAGTGGGGTTCCCCTCTGAGCACGTTTGATAATTTTCTTTTGAAGTTAATGGCAGGATGTGCCTCCCTGTCTGTATTTTCATTGGCTTCATAATTGCTCATTGAATATATGGAGGTCTCCCAGAGAGAAACACAGGTGGATTTGCAATTGCAGAAGCTTCTTTTCCAGGAGGTGTTTGGATTTTACACAGATCCTTGGATCCCTTATGGGGAAAAAAGCAGAGTTTGGGGAATATCAGGCTTCTGCATGTGTGCTATGGATACAGCTCTGCCAGGACTGTCATCAGCTATCCCATGTTTTGTGACACAAGCTGAGCAGAGTTCAGCAGGCACAGGGAGTGAGACTTTCACAGGTCCTGGAGGAGGTGGGCACTCCGTGGCTCTTTGCTCCTTTAGTGCAGGTGCAGCTTCCCCCTCTGGTGTGCCACAGGATGCCAGGCAGCTCACAGGGGAGCACATCAGGGGTGGATGCCCAGGAGCCACGCGCTCCACTGCATAATCCAGACCTCTGAGAGCTCTTTCTGCTCAAACGTGCTCCAAGCCAGCAGTTATCTACAAAAACCTGCTCTGAGCTCCAGTGCAAGGGGCTCAGCCTGCCCCAGTCGGGTGTGGGGAGAGTGCTGCACTCCTGGCACCTCCCAGACCAGGCTTCTTCCTCCAGGTGTCCAGAAAAGCATTTCTAGTCCAATTCCAGCTGCCAACTGACAGATTTCTGGAAACACTGACATCTCAAAGGGGGTTAAGTGTTGAACCTGCTGGGGAGTTTTTTGAGAAACACATTAATTTCTCCCCTATAGCAACAGTGTTGAAATAAATCTGGAAATCTGCTAATTCATTTTTAAGCTATAGGCCTGTGCTTTTCCATAGGGAAGAGAATAACTTTACCAATAACAACACGTGACTCCAAGAGAAATATAAATCTTTATAGCTGCTGCATCCATATGATTTAGCACTGAAGGGAAGCATGCTTTTGTCATCCAGAAGGATACCTCCAACCAAGAGTATTCTTCTGTCAATCTGCTATCCAATATGCCTGTTGAAAGAATACTTCTAACAGAAATCAAAGAGAAAATCATTTTACCATTTATTTCCACTTTTTTGTGCACTCTAAGAATCATATTGGACTGAAACATGCTGTTCATTTCTGAAGTAAAGAAAATATTTAGGAGAGAGGACACAAGGACTTTGGCCTGTTATGTACACTAAATGTCTTTGCTTTCTCCTATTTTTTCAATGAGCCTCTCATGTGAATGCTTAACCCAAAATTCTTCTAGGAAGAAAGAGGACATTCAAGCACAAAGGGCACACTGTAAGCAATTCCAAAGCAATTTCCAAGCTATGGCAAGAACCTGCAGAGGTGTTATCAAAATCAAGGACATCCCTATGTTAAATTTGATGCAAGAGGAATCTGTTTGCTGGTGGTATATACTTCACATGTGGATTTATCACCAGGAGGCAAAACAGTGCTGCAGAACACGGAAAGCCAAATTCCCCTAGAGAAAAGGGGGTTCGTTAATATTTTTTAGAAGGTCTTGATGCCCACTCAGATCTGCAGCTCAGGAAACTGAGGCCCAGAGCAGGTGGCTTGCCACAGGTAATCTCTGCAGTCTTGGATAGCTTTGCTGTCCTTTCTCTGCCTGGAGAACCCAGCACTGACCCATCCTCGAGGATCTTAACTGCATTTCGTGTTTCAGGGGTGTTATCCCCTGGCCACTGCTATTTGATTGTTGAGCAATGGATGTTCATCTGGCTGTTCACCTTCCCTGGTGAAACACCACCAGGAGAGCTGTTCCTACACTGGGGTGATTATGAAGCCATGTGCAAACCCATGGAGGGCACGACCCACACTGCTGGCCTGGGGCCTTTTAGACAATGACACCCAAAACTTTGGGACAAGCCACACACCTGGACAGCCCTGACATCAGGGTAGTTTGTGCTGGTGCTTCTCATGGGATTGCCCCACCAAGAAACATTTCCTTTTCCCAGTAGACCTCAGGGTATGAATTCAGGATTCCCCAAACTTGTCCTTGTTTCTGCCCAGGTGTACACCGTATTTTCCTGCTTATTTTCATTGCCTTGGAGTCTCTGATGCTGCTAATCTGCTGTTTAGAAAGGATGGATCCTGTTACTTAGAGGATACAGACTGTGGTTAGGACTGTAGGGATTAGTGCCAAAGCAGAGAGGATTTTATTTATTTAGGTAGGCAGAATTTAATTTTTTTTAGATAAGGAGAACTGATATCCAATTTCAGAAGACTGTTTCTATTTGCAATCATTCCTCAAGCCCGTTGCTGCAGATTTTGCAGCCTTGTTCTCAGCTGTGGAGATCCCTGAACAAGTTAATTGCCCACCATCAGCATTCATCTTTCTCCTTTAGCAGACTAAGTATCAGAAAATCTCACATATTGTGCGAGACTTTAATTCACAAATTGAGATGACTTGTCACTTGATTCCCTAAATGACACTTCTGGGTATGAATAGTACTATCCTGTATTTATTACAGCTATTCTAAAAGGGGTCTTCATTGCCCCCAGTGAAGTGCAGGAAGCAGAGAACATCCACAGCCTTTTTTCGTTTCTTAAAAAGTCTTGGCTATTTCCAGGTTTTGATCACTATCATTTTAACTTTGGACTTTTATTAAAAGTGTTTTGAGTTTGACACAATTGTAGTGGCAGATAGAGTGGGTAGATAAATGTCCCTTCTGAATAGGCTTAATACCAAAAGTGCCTGAAAGGAATGGCAAGGTATTTCACCTATGAAAATTTCCCATCCAGAAGATTTGCCACTTACTGCTGATAATCCTTTTAGCCTCAAAGGGTCAAAAGGTGAAAATGATTGAGGTACCTTTTGCTATGAATATTTCACGAGCTGCATATCCCTTTTTCACTGAGATCTATGTGCTGACTGAGGGCTTCTTCGGGATGAGTCCTTAGTTGACTGATGAATACAAAACACCTCTTGAACAAAAGGCATTCAAGATTAGCGGAAGACAAGACAGCCTACTTCGGTTTCTGTGAGCAGTACCTGGAGTATCAATGGAGATAAAACACTGAGTGACAGGCAACTGAAATACAGAATAACACCATATATTGTTCTCCTATTGATTGGGGAAATAATGAGAAAGTTAGCAAGTCACAGTAATGTCACAGACAGCGATGAACTTTGGAGAACTCAAGGACCGAAAAGTAACATGAAACAAGGAGCAAAATGAAGATAATATTTGGTTACAGTACAGTTCTCAAATTGTAGTGAAACACATCCCTTCGCCTTTGAGTATGCTCGGTTTTTAAAGCGAAGACAATGGGAAGAAATTGCTGGCTGAAACAATATAGCTATTTTATTTTACTCCAGCCAGTAATGT
The DNA here is from genome assembly GCA_032173965.1 of Sitta carolinensis. Taxonomy (NCBI): domain Eukaryota; kingdom Metazoa; phylum Chordata; class Aves; order Passeriformes; family Sittidae; genus Sitta; species Sitta carolinensis. Next base: position 1,582,401 of record JAVUNC010000019.1, read on the forward strand.
GAACTTCTTGGAAGACATCTTCTTTCACCACACTATTGCGGCTGGGAACATTTAGAGGCTATGAACCAAAATTATCCTCTCTTTGCATAACCTTTCTAGTGTCATATCCTGCAAGGTATTGTGGTAATTGAAGGCATTCAGTACCAAGAATTGGGTATTGTTTTGCTACAGCATTGAGATGAAAAAGCCAATCCCTTTGAAGAGGCTTCCCATTCAAAAGAGAAGCACCTTAGCAAAATACACCTGGAGAAAGTTTTTCTTTCTTTCCCCCCCGAATAGACAACGTTTGGAAAGCTTTTAGCACATTTATCTCTGTAAGGCAGAAGATTCTGCCCCTGCCTGGGGGTCCCCAGCTCAGCCCAGACGTGGGAGCTCCCAACTTCTCAGGGCAAGGCTCCTGCCTGCCAGCAGCCACTGCCTATTCTATATGCTGAGTCAAAGCAAATGGAAATAACCACAATTGGCAACGAAAAAAAGCTTCTGCACCACCTGGGACTTCTTTACTTAGACAATATTATAAGTATATAAATAGGGCTGTCTTTTCATCACTTGAACAGTACAGAGCTTATGTCAGTCACAAATCTTTTTCCATTTAAAACAAGGAAAAAACGCACATGGATGAAATTTCTTTACGTAAAACGAGGCATCCTAATTTTAAATAAAGGTAAAATTGAATTGTGCTTCTCATCTGCTTTTCAGACTGTTCCTTCTTACTGTTCTCAGAAGCTTGTCTTTTTCCTAGCTGAGAGTCCCTCTAAAAATATCCCTAAGGGTTATATTTTTAGGTGTAATCTTTAAGAGCCAGGAAGAACCATGTCACCCTATTGCAGGACACATTTCAACAGCTTCATCATCACAACCACAGACATTTCAGATGGATTTAGGACCTACAGGGATGCAGCATCTACTTTCAGTGGGCTTTTAGCACCCACTTTTTTAGTCTTCCACCAAAGCTGTAGCCCTCAAGCTACAAAGCATTGTGAGCCAGGGCTTAGGTAAGGAAAGGTCAGGGGAAGGTGCAGGCTGAATTTGTCCAGGTCCTCCCCAGCTGTCCCCAGTGTCCCCTGTGAGAATCTGCCCATCCCTGCAGCTTGCAGGTGATTTCAGGTCCCTTGGTTTAGAGAAAACTCTGTTTGAAGAGGTTCAGGTCAAGACTTTGACATCCATTCCTTGGTTTGCTTTTCTGATATGAAGAAATCAAATTAATTGTTATGTTTGCATTATGCTGGAACATAGAAATGTCATGGTAGCTGGCCTGGTAACACAGGATTAATTTAGACATTCAGACTGCAGTGCTCTTCACTCTGAAAATGTAATAAACATGTGGCAATTAAGCTTCATTAGGTCTATCAGCTATCTGGTTGTATTTGTGAAGCTGTTTCTACAAATTCCAGGCTGAAGCTTGGGGTGGATAGAACAGCAGAGGATGTGAAACGGGGCATTTGTTCCTTTTTCTGGGTCAGGATGCATTTGCTATTCCAAGCAAAGAGCTGGAAGAGCAGCCCTCAGATGTCTTCTGCAGATGGGCACTGGAGGTGTATGAGCCATATAATCAAGAAAATAAATACATTCTCCCAAGGCTGCTCTTTACATGCAGTTTTAGGCAGCTTGTTCACTAGTGATTGTCCCCAGCCTCCTGTGCACCCTCATGTTCCACAGAATCTGGAATTTCTCTCCTAAACATGTTAGGAAAAACCTACTGCCTTGTCTTCAGCACCCTTCACCTTCCATGCTATCAGCAGGGATGCTATAAAGAACAATTCCTGGTCATGAAGGCAAGATCCCAAATTCCTGAAAGATCCCAAATTCCTACAAAATACCAAATTCCTGAAAGATCCCAAATTCCTACAAAATACCAAATTCCTGAAAGATACCCAATTTCTAGAAGATACTAAATTCCTACAAGATCCCAAATTCCTGAAAGATCCCCAATTGCTGCAAGATCCCAAATTCCTACAAGTTACCAAATTCTTACAAGATACCCAATTCCTACAAAGACCCTTTCCTGCAGGCAGTCATGAGGGAGTTCAGGTGGGAGGCTGAAGCTCATCACTTCTCCCTTGAGTAAGACCCAGCCAAAATCTGCAGTTGTAGCAAATTAAAATCTGAGCTGGCCACGGGACACAGCCCTTTGCTGTGCACAGAGCACACACAAGCAAAGGTCGTTTTGCTTGGGTCCTACCACACACCACACACTGTAAACTGCCTTTTAAAAGGAAGAATTGTCTTGCCTTTAATGGGAAGTCTATTCAGCCATCAATTTGTTAATAAAAAGGTGAAATTAATGACAAATAATCTCCCATAAAATAATGTCCTTGTGTTCAGGTTCAGGTTTGCTGGCTACGAAACATTTGCTGCTCATTTTCTGCCCCTGCTATTAACGGATAAGAGAAAAAAAGGGGAATTTGTTACTTAAAGTAGGATATGCATCTCATGCCATCAGATTACATCAGGTTCATCAAGTCATGCTTATATAACTTGATTTTAATTTATGGGTTTTATTGTTGGCAGGTTTCTGAGATTATGATTTGATTGAACGTCTGTTGAATGTCTGTAAAATATCTGTTAGTTTGTAAATGGACTCTAATGGATTACACTGCTTGAATCTTTTCTTACGGAGCTGTTCACCTTTGCATGGTATAGCAGACAAGTCACATTTTGCTTTAACTGCAGGCAGCATCAACTGTAATAACTATATGTCAGAGGCTGTAGCACTGAAGATACAATCTGCTTAAAATCACTGTACACATATCCAAGGAGAAATGCTTAGTGGCCAGGAGAGCTCCAGCAGAACAACTCACTGCTTTCTGTAGCTTTATAAATACCTCCATTTTTCTACTTTGTGATTTACATTATTTATCACAAGGTATTTATCAGGAGGTTTCTTTGACACCAAAACTTTTAAAAGATCTTTTAAGATTATGGGGCCTTAATAATTTAAGATTATTATCTGCTGGTTTTACCAAGCTGGATTGTCTAGAAAAAAGGTGGCACTAGAAAACCACTTTGGTTTTTTCTTTCCTGGGGTGTTCCTGGAAGCTGGACCCTCTGGTAAACCAGACAGAAGATCTCCAGGGGTCCCTGGAAGCCCAAGGTGCCCTGCTTGCTGTGGTACAACACTGGAAGAGCTGCTCCAAGGAAACCAAATTTTCACCCTGGTGTGAAGCTTTATGCAGTCTGGTTCTGCTGCTGCCAGTCCTCCAGGCTGTTCACTCAGCTGCCCTGAACCTTCTTTTATTTTTTCAGCAGAAATGGAGAGATGAGTGTGGTAAAACAGCAGCAGAGAGCTCTTCCACCACCACAAGAAAATCACTGGGCAAGCACTAAGAGAGGTTATTTAAGACAAGAAAACACTGAGATGAATAAGGAAATTTAAGCTATGCAGCATCATAGTTATTAAGGTAGACACTTTTAAAGGTTTTAACAGAGAGAAAAACAAAATAAGAGGGCAAACACTCAAATTCTTCTTAATCTGTTGGGCTTTTTCTGATACACACAGAATAACTACGAAATGGCAATGAGTCTGAAATTTCTTAAACTCAAATACAACATTTCTTAAGCCAAACTACATAGGCTGTTCAACAGAAACATTGCTCAGTTTGTGTTTGCAGCCTGTGGATTGTTCTTGGGCCCTTCTGGACATTTATGAATCCCTGAATCCTGAGCTGTGGTCCTGAGGCTTGGCATGCCACCGGGACCACCAACTTCTTGCTGCACCAGAAGAGACTCTGACCCTGCAGAAAAATATTTCTAAGGGCATCAGTTCCCCCATCTCTCCTCGCTGCAGAGAGAGAGCAAAAGGCTGCAGAAAAAGGCTCTGTTTGGCCTTGAGGTGGAAAACTCCATGCTGGAGGAGAGCACCAGCTGTCAGGGAGATTCAGTAGAGAGGCAGCTACTCAGAAAGCACCCCGAGATGGTTCATGTTTGTGCCCCTAGCTTGCTCCACGTGAATGCCTAGTGAAAAGGAGCTCAGCTCCTGCCCTCCTTGTGGCATTTCCAAGCCCATGTGACCTGGGTGTATTTTACTCCCCACCTTGCAGCAGACACTGCACACAAGTGTAGTGATCACCCTGCCCTCACCTCGTCCTCAGGGTGACATCAGTCAGCACTGCCTGGCCCAACAGGACTCATTTTTCCTGGGTCTGTGATATGGAGACCCAGCAGTATGGACTGCATTGGCATGACAGGTCCCAAATTCTGGCTGCAGGCAAGATGTGGTTCAGAACAAGCAGCTGGCAAGGAACTGACTATTTGCATGGAAGGCACTGTGTTGAACCAGAGGATGAGCAGGACACTGCAGTGTCACTGACTGAGCTGGAGGAAGACCCCTCAGGTCAAAAGTGGGCTTTGGGGGAAGCCAGCACCTCCCTGCAGCTGCAGAGACCTTTTCCCATTGCATCTGGAGCATTGGCTGCTCCTCAATGAGCAGTGGCCCCTCTCAGGATTCCTCTCAGGGCACAGCAGTGACACCATCGAGCTCCCCATATGTTTTTGTGCTTGCCCTGACTTCTCGAGGCCACACCAGATGCCAGAGGGCCAGAGATGGCACCTGGGGCTCAGAGCAGTGTGGGGTCATCATCTGCATGGCCCTTTTCCTTCTGCCACCCTTCTACACTGGAAAGCAGCAGAGAAATCCCTGAGCTGGCTGGCAGGAGGTGGCTGTGGTGTGACTCTGGGCAGGTGGTGAGAAGAGGGCATCACCTTGCACTGTCTAGAGGAGAAGGTAAAGGCAAGAGCAACAAATTGCAGAATTTAAGCAAAACTGAGATCCTCACTGCTAAGCTTTCCCCATCCCCAGAGCCTCTCCAGCACACAGCAGCCAGCAAAGGCCACAGCAACATCCAGTAATTTTCACACTGGCTGAACTGTCTCTTAGCAAAGCATCAGTCTGTGTCCAGTCCCTCAAGTTTTGTGCATTATAAGCGTTACAAACTTTGTCACTTAAAATTTTACAAGCAATTTGCCTCCATTATTTTTGACCAAGAGTTTCTGTTGCTGTTTGCAACGTTGTCCACTTACGTAGGGACAAAGAAAAAAATTTAGAAAAAATGTCTTTTTGCTGTCTATGACTGGCCTGTAGCAGGGACCTCCTATCTTTCTCCAGGAGAGGATGTGCTGGGTGGGGGGGATCTGAAAGGGAGCAGCAGAGCCCCAGGCAAGCACTGAACCCCCTGTCCGAGAGGAATTATTATTTATACTGCTGGACAGTTTTCTTCTGTGAAACAACTGGAAATGATTTACCCCACAAATGTCTGGCTGTTGGCTGGGTAAGTAGCCAGCAAACACGAGAGGAATCAGACCATGCCAGACTCAGCTAGCTGTACATGATCCATCTCTGATCCATCTGCAGCATATGATATTCACTGGTTCCTCTGCTCTGGACCGGTTGGGAGAGAGGTACTTGAAGAAATGGGAAGCTGTGTCTCCACAGCTGAGTGGTTTCCTAGCTTTGTGTCAACATGGTGTGCCTTCTGGCTGCTCAACTGCTCCTAAACCAGAGCCCCACCACATTTATCCCACTGTCATTTAATACACTCATTTATTGCGTTAGAAGCTTTGCAGAAATTTCAGCTTTTGCCCACTGCTATGTACAATAATCTAAAATAACCTGGCTTGGGCAGCCTACTGAGCAGTGCCTTGGTGTAAGTAAAGACCCCCCAGAGGGGTGTCCTGCTTCTTGACCATCCTCCCTCCCTCATGGGGGTTTGTGGGTGCAGAGAGGTATCTTGAGAGCTTGTTCTGTTTTCTGTACAAAAATGTACGCTTTGCTTTGAAGAAAATAAATGTCTGTCTCTGCCTAGAGGCCTGGATCTGGTGCATTTTGTAACCTGAGACTCAGCCTAGGAGGTCCCACAGCACTTAGTGATGCTCCAGGAGCAAAGTAGCTCATTCAGAGCAAATGAACTGTCCTGGCATAAAGCTGCCTTGACTCAGGGGGCTATCTATAGTTTAGGCTTAAGCATACTCATGCTGGTTATGTGCTGCTCAAACTTGAAAGGTGTTGGGATTAGAGCTCTGCTGTACATCCACATCAGAGGGTGAGGATCATTAGAGTAACGCTCTCCTATACAACAGTGATGCAGGTCAAGGTGATCAAGGCTTTTACCCATTCTCTGAAATCCATATAGGTCAAAGTTGTTCTATAAAATTTATCAGCTTTGATTCCCTTCCCTTCTTATATGTTCTATAGGTGGGGGTTTCTAGGTTTTCCAATTTTTTAAATTTTATTTTTTCTGCTACAGATACAAGCACTTTTTCATTCTGTTCCTGAACTTCCCTTGATGTAAAATGGGACTAATGATCCTTATTTGCTTGGAGACCTACTGAAGAAAGTACTTCTGCAGAGTGAGGGAGTATAACAGGGCCATTTAACCCCAGGTTCCAGCAAGGACCATCCTGGCAGCATTTTCTGCTGCTGCTCTCTGTAGCTGCCAGGGAAGTCCTGTTGTCTATCACAGGGTCTGGCCACACAGCTCTCGCTCAGGAAAACTCTCCTTGGGCTTCATCAGGAGTGCTGATGTGTCAAGAAAACACAAGACTGGAGTTTCTGCCTGGAAGGGACCATCTCTGATGATCTGCTCTCAGGTGCTGCAGCCTGAAATGCAACCTGGAGAAATCAGGGCACCAGAAAGTCGGTCTGTGACTGTGCCTTGTGCCAATCTTGCACCATTTTGAAACCTTTGATGTTTTTGGAGTCAGTCATGGCTCAGGCTGGTGAGTGCAGAGCCAGCCTCACGGTTCAATCACGCCACCTTCTCTCTCTGTATTTGTGCTGTGCTCATTACACAGAGTGAAATCAATTAATTCTAGCAGAGGAGGAGGTTCCTGGCCTGTCCATAAGTCACTGGGTTCATAATTGTTCTGCTGCTTGCATTGACATCTTAGCACATGATTAGCACTCTGTGATCCCTGGGCTCCAGTGGATCCCTGCACAGGAGGCTCTGCTGGGCTCTCCCCTCAAACCCACCAGTGCTACAGGCAATTAAAGCCTCCCTTGGCTGAAGCCTTCACATGGACTGAGAGACCTAAAAGCATGCCTCTCCCTTGATTAGGCAGCTTTAAACCAAATGGGATTAAGGAGAGAGATACCACCACAGAGGGGGATGTAATATGGGTGCCTCACTGGAGTAGGGGGCAAGGAGGACAAATACAACTGGCTGAGAAATTCACCCACTATTTTTTAAAAGGGATTGATCTACTAGGGAAAAAAAAAATCTCCTTCTAAAATTATTTTTGAACTATTGAAAACATACATCTTTAAATTTCAAGTTTGAAAAACCTATAATCCCCCAAAGCGAAATCTTCGAGGCACTGGAAATCAAAGAAAAGTTAGTTATGGCTTGTGAGCTTTTTGTCTGCAGAAACAAAGAATCCTGGTCAACAAACAAGCAGCTCAGAATTCCCCCCTTTTTAACAAAGAAAAATCTTTTCTTATGACTATTCTTGCTGGATTAGGAAACTGAAAAAAAAAAAAAAATCAAACAGGCAACAAATAATTTTACCATTACCAGGTAATATGTGTTAATTGCTCAGTTTATATACTCTGAATGACATACCATTAGAGACTGTGTATGCATTGTAACTAGAGCATTAATAAATTTAAAATGTGCCTATTAGGATGACAGCTTTGGAGGTGCAAAGGAATAACAGTTATCACTTGGCAGAAGCAGATCTCACCCCATCTGCCGAGACTTTGCATACATTTTCAGCTTCCTGAGCAATGATTAGGGCTGTCAGAACCTCTTTAACCTTCTAACTGCTGGTCCCAACTGGCCTTAATTAGAGACTAATGAATTCAGAAGATGCAGGCCGTGAGGAAAACTGCCTTGACAGTTTGTGTACAAATTAAGCACCAATTACTTCATGCATCTTTTGCATTGCTGATACAAGTCTCTGTTATTATTTTTGAATATGGTCATTTTAGCATAAACCGAGAACTTTGCTAATGTATTTTGTCATTTTTATGGCTCATCATAAAAAAAAAAAAAAAAAAAAAAGAAAAAAAAAAAAAAAAGAAAAAAGAATACCAGGAGGGTCATGAATATGTGAAATAAACTACTGTAGATGATAAAAAGAAATACGTTTTCCTCTAGGGAATATCTTCCAACATTTTTCCCCCTAATATAATATTATTATTATGATTAGTCACATAATGATCACAATTTAAGAAACAGGCGTAACATGGTCCTCTGAATATTTTTATTAGGAATATAGCTAGCACAAGAAGGAAAACAGAGATACAGGTAAGAGTCTTTCAGTTCTGGGATCTCAGAAAAACTTCTACACCCACACATGTTAGCAGAAGGTTGCTGACACTGTTATGATAAGAAACAACAGGGAGCCATAGCTGTCGAGTGAGGTAGTTCTGGGAGTTTAAATCATCACAGTTTCTCCCTCTTACCCACATCTAGAAGATGTGAGAGGTTCAACACATTTTTTTTTTTTTTTGGGAAAATGACCCCTAAGCCCAGTTGCACACCTGCCATTATTGCCAGACCAGGCAGGGAATGTTTGCCACGTTGTCCCACAAACATTGCTTGGAGAAAGTCTGGAAACCTCCCAGTCCTGCTGCTCCTGAATAAATGTGAGTTTACTGAAAAGGCTGGGGAGCAGGGCAGAATGTGAGATAGGCAACCCTCCAAGCAGACACACAGCCATTCCTTCACTGGCCAGTTACCTCTTTCAATTTGGACTGCTACATCTTTTAATTTCTCCTAATTACCATCGTGTTCCCCGTTGCATTTAGCAAAATTCATGGCTGCTGTGCAAACCAAGGGTACTTCTAACCCCTCCACAAAACTCTCTTGGCTGTGCTGCTGCAGAAATCGAGGTCAGAGCAGCCTCCTCCCTGAGCATCTCCCGTCCCTGCTTTCCCTGTGGCTGGAAGGAGGGAGCCTCCCCAGAGGCTCTGCGGGAGGAAAGCCAAAGAGAAGCAGAGGGATGGAAGAATTAACAGCACATCGTGAAATTTTGTCACTCACATACCAGGTTAGACTGTGGGATGTTTGCTTTGTAATCTGTGGCTGCACAGAACTGAGGAAGAGCACCAGCAGGACAAACTTCTTCAAAGGCTGAGATGCTCTGTGTGAAGGGAAGAGGGACAGTTCTATCCCCTTGATAAAACCTCTCCCCAGAGGAGGCAGAGACCATTAGAGCAAACTTGAAAACACGAGGCCAGACTCTCAGCAGCAAGCCACAGAGCCAGCACCTGTGGGTCTTGAACTTCAGTTAAATAAAGCCCCAATTAATATTGCTCATGAAGTTTTGCCTTTGTCCACACAAACCCATGGACACCCTCTCAGCCCAGTCTCTATACCATGTAAGAGCTTCCTCCACATAACTTTCTTTAACATTCCATCAACAATAATTTTCAATTTCTCTGATGAAAATGACCTAATGATCTTAGGTGACCTTTCCCTCACTGTCTCTATCATTAAGGGTTATTTTCTGTTGATAATCCAATGATTTCCTGATCGTATTTATAACAGGGCAACATGATTATGACATGTAAACCCAACATGCCTTTACATGTATGACAGAGTCCTCTATTTTCCTTTTAAAATGTATCCTTTTATGAGCTGCCATTGAACTCAAGGCCCTTGTTAAATTTGTTTTTATCTGTTCTCATCAATCAGTCTTCAATCTGGCTTCTGCCCTAGTGAGCCAGGCCTGGGCTCCAGCTTTGGAGCTTGCAAGGTTGTGATTCCCTACAGCAAGACACACTGTGACAGTGAGGATTTTCATTGAAAACCATGTTCAGAGATGATATTCTGAGATATAGCTAAGGTTTTGGCTTGGATTTGTTGCTTACTTGATATAGGTTTTTCATAAACTGGTTTTATTCCATTTATGCTCTTCCTGTTTCCATTGAGGTTTCCCTTGGGTATTTTGCTGGTCTGGTCACCCTTTCCCAGGGTTTAATAACAACATCTTCTCCTTCAGTAACACTCACACTTGGATGCAGGTCTGGCAGTGTCACCTGGGTTATCATTATGCTGTGTATGACTCCCCTCTGTTTATTGCAGCTCCTAAACTTCAGGAGAGAGAAGGGACTCGAAGGGGAAGAGAGGAAAGGGGACAGAGCCCTTCTGTCTGACCTGAGCCCTGGCTGGGGGGAGGATGTGGAGGCTTTGACATAAACCCTGCAGCAGGGAGTTTCACTGTGGAGCAGGGGGTCAAAGTGTGCTGGGGAGAAAGGGGAAGAGAGCACACAGACACACAGACAGACTGACACACAGACACACAGACACAGACACACAGACACACAGACAGACAGAAACACAGAGACAGAGACACAGACACACAGAGACACAGACACACAGACAGACAGACACAGAGACACAGACACACAGAGACACAGACACACAGACACACAGACAGACAGACACAGACACACAGACACACAGAGACACAGAGACACAGAGACACAGAGACACAGACACACAGAGACACAGACACACAGACACACAGACACACAGACACAGACACACAGACAGACAGACACAGACACACAGACAGAGACACAGACACACAGACAGACAGACACAGAAACACAGACACACAGAGACACAGACACACAGAGACACAGACACACAGAGACACAGACAGACAGACACAGACACACAGACAGACAGACACAGACACACAGACAGAGACACAGACACACAGAGACACAGAGACACAGAGACACAGACAGACAGACACAGAGACACAGACACACAGAGACACAGAGACACAGAGACACAGACACACAGAGACACAGACACACAGACAGACAGACAGAGACACAGACACACAGAGACACAGACACACAGACACAGAGAGACACAGACAGACACACAGACAGACAGACACACAGACAGACACACAGACACACAGAGACACAGACAGACACAGACAGACAGACACAGAGACAGACAGACAGACACAAACACACACACAGGTGTCACTCACCCAGGTGTGCCCTCGTGCTGTTGTGCCTGTGTCCAGGGGTGTTTGTGCAGCCATCCCACCCTCCTGCAGCTGGTCCTTAGTGACCCCACAGAACTTTGCCACCTCCAGCCAGCCTGTATTTGGGAAGCATGAAACCACTGAGGCAGCATCCCCCCTTTCCCAGGGAGGAGGAGGACTGATCTCTCTGGGGCAGTAATTCAAGCTGTAGGGGCTGGTGCCTGGCCTTGTCACACTGTGACTTTTTGGTCACCTGTAACTTCTCATTCTCCCTTTGGAAATTGTTTTGTGATCACATCACTCCCCACCTGAGGGAGGAGAACCTCAGGTTTTCTCCTCCTCACTGCTGCACCTCTCTGTGGCAATAGCACTAGAGGCACCCAGCCAAACCAGAACACCGTTCCCTGGAATTTAGCAAAGGTCTCCAAAGTCCCAACTTTTCATTTCTTTTTACTGAGTAAAGCTCTTGGCTTTTTCAGGTGAATATATGGGTTTCAGCTCTGCTTTCAAGCTTTATTCTTTCACCTGGGCAGTTGATTCAGTTAATCTACCCCACCAGAGAAGCTGGGAAAAAAAAAAGTGTGGGGGGGGAGGCAGGGAGGCAAGAAGAATTAAATGAACAACAAATTCAAAATCATGGAATAGTTAGCAGTCGCCTCATAGAAGACATTTATATTTAACTACTGTACATGGAACCAAAGCATCCCCTGCAAAAACAAGCACTCTACGTATAAAAATTTAAAACCACATTGATAACCCATCTGGCATCCTCCTAATTATGAATCTCTTAGTGGAGTAATATTCCCTTTAGAAGCAAAACAGTAAATACAACAAGGGAAACATGATTATGAATTTCTTTTTGCTCTGTCTTTCAAGACAAGCGCTCATTCACATGTGCACCCAAAATCTTTCCCAACTGGAATTTATTGAAGTAAAGACATAACACAATGCCTGCTAATTAAACATTTAAGAAGAAAAAAATACCCTGTTCTCCATCAGGAGACGATATTAATAGGTGCTTCATAATACGGAGTGTGTTTGAACCCCAGCTGTTTTGCCCAATAAATACAGAAGAATAGAAAGGCTCAGCTTCTCCCTTCATCTTTCTGTGCCAGTCTAACCAGTCCAGCTTCATAAAATCCAGACATCTTGCTGAAAAAATGCAAAAGGCTTGATTGTCTGGAGACAATTTATCTGCCTTTTGTGGGGAGTGCTGTCTCTGAGGAGGTGCTACCCATACACGACTTCTCTCAACACACACCAGCTCCCTTCCCTGTCTAAAAAGGCAGCAGAAAAGGCAGGCAGTGACTTTTGGGGGGAGTTCTGTCCCAGGCCATCTGGCTGAGGGTAGACTTGTTTTTATCGTGTGCTGTGGACAACAATGGCTTGTATAGTTGCTTCCTGTAAAGTCATTATGTCTTTACAAAGAGTCAGACAAACACTTTATTGGTTTTAAAACAGATTCGCTCCAACGGGAGCTCTGGAAAGAGCTCGCAGAATGGGGACAGCTTCTTAAGGAAGTCCTTCAGGCTTGGCACTGCTTTTGAAAGACAAGGTTCTCAGAAAACATTTTTAAGTAACTGAACATAGACTGAACAGAGAAATCCCTATGGAAACTTTCACTGTCAGCTGTAGATTCAGCTGCTGAGCCTGTGGCACTGGAGAAGGGGCAGTATGCAGCACCCTGGGAAAGCTTGGGGTGTAGCAGAACTTCAAGGCCCCTGATTAGTGATACACAGGTTCCTTACTCATCATCCCTTTGATTCTGGTTCCTCCTCCACGATAACCAAACTCCTCCCATGGCTTTTGTAGAGCCCCGTGTCAGCTGCAGCCACTGCCTGCAGCAGGTACAGTAACTGCAGCACGGTGCCAGGCTCAGCAGCAGCTCAGCATCTCCCACCTCACAAACCCAGAGCTCCCAGCCCGATAGCTCAACAGGCTGAGCTGCTCAATATCGATTACCAGCTTGAAGAAATCTGTTCAGTTCACTCCTAGGCTTATCTGCTTTGGTTGCCACGTGGTCAGGGATGATGCCATCAATAGAGATTAGGGATCTGTCTCAGCACCCTATAAATCTGCAAGTTTCCCAGTTTCAGCCGTCCTCAGGCATCTCAGTGAGACCCACCAGGCTCTGTGTGCTCCATGTCGAGCTGTGCTGGCTGTGCAAAGGGTGGGAAATGAAAAATCCAAGAGAGGTTTACAGCACTCTTACTCTGACATCTGCTCCCAGCAAGGGCATCTAGGGACCTGCCACACAGGTTTGTTTTTTCCTTAAAGATGATCACCGTGAATGTTGCAACAAATAATAATGTAAAACATTTTGACAGCCAAGCAAGCCATGAAACATTAAATCTCCAAGGTCCATATGCTCCCCTCTGCTAACTCAAGTGGAGAGGAGCAAAAACCCCGTGGAAGCTGCCAGGGAGGAGCAGTTGAGCCACAGCACAAGTGTCCCACTCCCCTCCATACTGTCTGCAACCTTCCTGTCCCAGGGATGGGGACGGGGAGGAATGGAAGGGGCACAGGAGTGCCCTGCTGCTCTCCTCACTTGGAGGGGTTTTCTTGTGCTTGCAGCTTTGATATCCAGCAGCCCTGCTGTAGATGCTGGGAGCCCAGGGAAGTCTGCCTGCAGGGAGCATGGCATGGCCAGGGGTGAAGTGAATGCAAATCTGGTACTGCGAGGTACAATATTTTAATGAGTGCTCTGAGACCTGTGGGATTCTTCTGCTGCTCTTATGACCTTCCTGGTTTTGTTGTGAGAAGCTTTGTCACACAAAATTGCAACTTCAGAGAAATCCCATGGGTTTTTTGGCTGTTAGGAGTTCCCAATCCTTTCCCATCCCCCAAAATCCCACTGAGTTGCAGAACCATTTTTTCATTGACAAAGAGTAACCCTAAACCCTAATAAAAGGGATTAGTTTGGGAATAAATTATGTTCCAATTGAGTCCCAAAAGTCCCACAATTAAACAGAGAGACAAGGCTTGGCAGAGCCTCCATGGTGTCCTCAGAGCAATGCATTTATTGTCACCCCAGCTCAAGAGCCTCCATACCTGTTTGCAACTACTCACAAGGCTGAGCAAGTTTTTGCAGCCTCCACGAGGATCCTCAGCCCTGCAACTGCCACAGACACGACCAGGAAACCCACCAGGTTTGTCCCTGAGCACAAGAACTGTCTCTCTGTCACAGCAGTTTCTAAGTGCTGTATCCAAGTGAATAGCCTGGTGTTAAGGGGGCTCCTGGACAGACAGTGTTTCAGAATTAGGTATTTGTAATTCAGGTGGCAACACTCAGTCCTGGTAAGGTGGCAGTTTGTGAGGTTGCAGGTTTGTGAGGGTGTTTGGCAGTGTCCAGTTGGTGCCCTTTGAGTGTGGTGTCTGTTCTCAGGAGAGAAGCAGCAGGCACAGAAAGCTTTCCTGGGGCTTCCAAGGGGGAGGCAGAGGCACCTGGGGCTTCACGTGCCTGATATTGGGCAATAGGTGAACATGCTCTCACAGCAGATGCTAAATATTTGTTGCCTCTCAATTTTAATGATGAAGAAATTGAAGGTCCCACGGGGAAGAGATGCACTGGAACATCAGACAAGGAAAACTTGGTGTGTTTCGTTTTGTTTTTTTTTTTAAAGATAAAATGAATAGAATTATCTTCATTAATTCAATAACCATAGAAATATTTACAGTGTAATTACATCCATTCTTTTTCTGTTCAAATATTATTTTAAGGGCTTCTTGGCATCGAAGAGCCTCTTCCTTTGAAAATCCTGACCCAGTGTCAGGACAAGAACAGACCTAAGTCTCTTAATCTAATGGCTGTTAGCGGGGGTGACTACTTTAGCAATGCTCGGCTGAAAAATGAACTTTGCAATAAATGACCTTCAGTGAAGAAGACTATTCATGTTAATTAGTAGCTCTTTTCAAACAGGACTTATATATGCATTAGGCTATGTCATTTCAAACAATGCCATCATTGTAGTAAACATCAAGACAAGGCTCAAGTACAGTTATGAAAATTTTAGAAAACTCTGGTTAGTTTTTTTTTTCCCCCTAAGATTATGAGTTACGATTACTGATGTGTTGCACAATAGGATCTCTCCTAATGGCTTTTAGCTTTTGCCACTGCCAACTTTTAGATTTAAAATCCATACAATTATGGACAATTTATAGGCATTATGAGGCTCTCTCACCCCGTTTTTTTTTTGCACTGATTCTTACTGATTCAAAGCAGCTTTGAACCCAGCAAATCAAATGCATTTTGCTTAAAACATAACATTCCTTCTTACAGAGCCCACTTTATTCTTATTAGTACTTATTACTTATTATGCATATTTAATTTAAGAATGCATGTTCTCCATTAAAAAATCAGAATATTTTGAAGTACTGGGAAGTGATTATTTTGGTTAGTTCCCCTTGATTAACCACTCAAATGTGGATGCATTCTTTCTAAAGCACATACATAACAAGAATGGAAAAATGGCAAAAGGAGGCTACCAAAAGGAAAAACATGAAGAGAATAAATGAATGCACAAAATAAGAGGCATGATTTTTACACAGCTAATGTCAAAATGCATCTTAAAAGATAGTTACAGCATACAAAAAATTATCTCTTTGAGGAGATAAACTTGGTACAACAAATCTCATTCAGAAATGTTATCGGGAGTTACATTAGGTAGAAGGAAACGTGCAAGTAAATTGCATAATTATGACTCTACGTTAATTTTGGGCTACATTTATTAATTAATCTTTTAAAAAGTGCATTTTGGGAGTCTCTTCCTCACTGCTGATCATTCAAACCCAAACACAAAGTTAATTTTAAAAGCTAACCTGTCAGGCACTGTGCACAGTGGCTTCACAATCCAAAAAACATACATTCCTAAGTAATTAGGGAATTAACAACAAATGTATTGTGGAATAGCGTTTTAGCAAGATGTTTAATAAATAAAGTAATCAGTGTTGCAAAACAATTAGCTAACAAAGCGGGAATTAATAAATATTTATAAGACCAATGGATATGGTTTGTTTAAGAGCCTTGCAAGATACAGAAAAAGCAAACAATTAGTTGAGAGAATTGCAAGATTGGGCTCATTGTAGGTATCTGGCCCCCGGGAGTGTTGAGTGTTCACAGCCTGGAGGGGCTGCCACACCCCACATCAGCTCTCTGCCCTGGGCTGGGCTCCTGAGCAGCTCCCAGAGGTGGGTGATGGACTCACCTCTTGCCACTGGCTTGGACTAGCAGGTCCCTGCTCTGGTTTTTGGGAGTCATCTTCACCAGGGACCAAACTTCCTTCCCGTGTTGTGCTGGCATCCCAGCTGCTGACCTTCAATTCATGAATTCTATGAGCTGAATAGCTTCCTGAGCCCTCCTTCCCCTGAGAACAGCCCTTTCTGGTCACTGCCTGCTTCTTTTCCCCTCTCAGATCTTGATTTTGTGGCACTGAGCACAGGGACTGCAATGGTTTAGATGTAGCTGCTTTGTTTAAACCAGGGGCCATACAGAATTTTTGGGATTTAATCTTTTGCCATTTCAAAAAGAGACAAAAAAGTAAAACCCGAGGCACCCTTGACTTGAAACCCCACTAGGTTTCCGTGTGCACTTATGTACTTATTGCATCTGTTCTCTTAAAAAATGAAAAAGAGGGATGGATCAGATATAGGACTCATTTAATTCATATTCAATTTGTGCAGAATTCAAAGAAATGGCTCCTTTATTTTCCACTTCTGGGAAAACATCTTGAGTTCACTTTGTTCTGCTCATAGACTTGTAGAAATAGGTCTGGAAAGGCACTTCACGAGCTCATCTTGTCCATCTTCCTGCCTCAAGGCTGACTCATGCCCAGTGCTCTCCAGCAGCATGACAAATTCAAGTATAACAATAACCTCTCTTTTTTTTTTCCCAAACAAACAATTCCATAGAAAGTAAAAGGTTAAGAAATAAGATAGCAACATCATGATTCTACCACAGTATTTAACACTGCTGTTCTTTGGGCATCCGTGTGTCCTGAGCACACACAGAGGTGAAAGTTGTGGGGATACAAATCACTGATGGCCATCTGACTCCACGGGTGGAGGGGGCACTGAAGCAGGACAACATTTTACAGGGAGAGCAGGGCTACCAGAGAAGGTAAAGTTGTTTCTGGCTCCAAATAAAATGAGTATATCAGAGGCAGGACACCTGGGATGCTGCAGGTTCTGTACCTGGTCATGGACCCCCCCACTTTAATAATATCAATATTATTTGCCAGCTCAGAAAACACATGGAGAATTAACTCTTAACTTTGGTTGAACAGCTCAACCAAACCTATCTTTTCCAACCATACTGTGGATGTAATTTTCAATCCTGCTTCTTCCATCCCATCCCATCTCCTTTGTCTCCTCCTGCCCCTTCCTCTGCATCCCCTCACTGTTCAGCACCTCTCCCCACACACACTCTGCTGACCTGCTTGCTCTTCACACAGTGGGCATTCAGAACTGGTTTTCTTGGGTTTGGGAAGCACGGGGTGAAGAGAGACACCTGAACCATGACCTGGACACTGAGCCAATGCCTCCCATCCCAACCCACCAAGGTCCACAGGACAATCCTGCAGTGCTGCTGCAGTTTTGCCTCTTCTTGCCTTGTCCCAGTGGGAAGTGTGGGGAACCACAAGTGTGGGGAGCACAGGCACTGCCCCGACTTGGAAAAGAGCAGTCTGTGCCCAGGAGTACTGGGAGGGAAAAGTGCAGACAGCTTAATCCTTGTCACATCCCTGTTCCTCCAACACCCAGCTCGTGGGTTTGCAGGGCTGCTGTTTGCAGGGAAGGCGCTGCAAGGGATGGCAGCCCCTTCCCCAAGTTAGCTCTTTTCTGTGCTGGTCACCCACAAACCTCCCCCTACTCCTCAGGGACATTTACACTGTGTCAGTGTCCCAAATAAAACCACTCCACTGCAGGCTCAGGCACTGGCAGGCAATCCTGGGCAGCATTTGGCTGTGAGTGCTCTGCCTGGCATGGCAGTGCTCCGGGCCAGCTAGAGTAACTCCCAAAATAACCTGCTGGGCAGCAGCCAGGCAAGGAATGAGGAAGAAATGCTGACTCCGTAGTAAAGAATGTGATCCTTGTATTCAGCCTCATCCAGCACTGGCACCACCACACAGAGCCCCGAGCAAGGCAGCCTGGAAATGGCAATGGGAGCAGGGAGAAGGAGCAGTGTGAGGGGCACCTAGAGACCCCGGGAGCGAGGACACAGGGCTGCAGCCATGGTGGGAGTGATAATAGCCTTGACTGCAAGAAGCATGTTGGTCCCTCATGGCAATTAGGAGCCTAAGAAGAGACAAAAAGAAAAGCGTAGAAGACAGCAAAAGGAAGGTTGTGGTCCAACAGCACAGATTAACAGGACCCAGGCTCCCTGCCGTGATGCATCAGACCTACTCACTCACTTCACTGTGGCTTTGTTCTTCTGCACTAAGGGTTAGATGAGTTTAGAGAATGCAATCATTGCTACAATGAACCCCCACGCTGGGTGACTGCTGTTTTGCCCTCTTCACGCTTGGAAGTGGCAGGCTAAGCTGTAATAGTTGCTCTCCATTATTTTGGATGTTCCCTCTCTCCTCCCTGTGCGATGCAGTTGGCAAGAGCCCCAAAGGCTGTGCCTGGCTCTGCTGGCCTGGCCGGGCAGTGGCGGTGTCTCACACTTAGGACAGGCTGCTAGCTCAATTTCTGCTTAGGCAGAGAGCAGCAGAAGAGCTTCACTCCAGGCACTGCTCAACGGCAGGTCAGGACAACCAGCCCGTGTGAAAAGAATTTAATCACGCACACAAGTCATGTGCCTTCACCTCAGTGTGAGAGGATGGGCCCCTGTCTGCATTGTTCCCAAATTAGAGACAATCGGTTTTGCTGGCTTTGGACCTATAGTGATGGACATGAACACTGCAGACTGAACTCCAAAGGCGTCTCTCTATCCCTCTTCTTTTTTCTCTATCCCTCTATCCCTCACAGAAGTGAGGTTTTTGGGGATGGTGAGGATGGAGGAGGCAACAGATGACAGCCAATATTTATTATGTTATCTAGCCAATAAGTAAAGGGCTCTTGTACATATTTTGATTAGAATCTAGATGTCTATCTGTTGTCCCTGAAAATCAGCTTTCTGATTTGTTTTAGTATAACAGAGTCAATTCTCATGAATTGTAAGATAAACAAGGATCATGTTTGCATTCCTTTGTAAAAGATATCATCTGATGGACTTCTCAAGTGAGCAGTGGGGATGGAGAGGTGGGAACTTCTCTGTCCAACCTCTGATCACTGTCCAGAAACTGAGAGATACTAGGTCAACAATAAACTGGAGAGTTCTTTTCTTCTTCTCTACCTAAACACCTGCTGTGTGTGTGTTACTGAGTTCCCTCTGTGCATCACAGTGACATCTATCAACTCCAGCAAATGTACTAGCTCAGTTGGAAATCTGGCTTGTGTATTTTATCAGAGACTTCTTATGTCCAGGATTTAACTCGTGGGGAAAAGCTTCAGTGAGCAGTGGTGTTGGGGACTGAAGCCAGAGAGAGAGGTGGTGCTTGATGGGCACCAAGGTGGCCCCAAAGTAACTCCTGCCTGTCGTTCTCACACAGGACCTGAGGAGTGGGGAGCTGCTCCTCTTCTCTGGACCCAGCTGCCTGGATCCTTGTGCTCCATTGGGCCAGGCTTAGCTCTGGGGAGTCAGGCAGGGGACATCCTAAATGGGAGTCGTCCTCCTCTTCCTCCAAAAGAGCTAAAGCAGCACTTAGTTCAAACGTGCACATCTGTGTAAATCCCCCCCGTCCCACACTTCACTCCTCACGTTGGATGCACTGTCCACTGGAGGCAAAGGTGACATTTTTTATTATTAATTTTTCTTTGTAGCATTTCAAAGTCTTGTCATCCTGCCCAGTGCCTGAGAGGCTACAATTTCTGATGCTCCACTGGATGCAGTACATTTTAATATTGTCATTTTTAACAAAACATATTTAACTTCTATTTCTAGAAGGTAGCAAGACAATAAAAATATCCCTCAAGAATCTCTGACTTCTTTTAGAAGACTGATTATGCTTGTGATGAACTGAAACATCACATTGGGTATGAAAAAAAAGTAAAGCAGGTGGTCCATACTCAGAGTGCAAACTGCTGTCTTTCAGTAACATGAGTAACAATGCAAGAATTTCTCAGCTACATTTCTCTGCTTTACAGAAGATCTCAGTGAGGTGTTTGCTATTAAAATGCCTCTTCAATAAAGAAATGTTTTCTAGTATTTATGAAATATGTTTAACTTCTGCAGTTGACATGAAACAAAACTATTTTACCAACTGCTGGCTGTTTAGCATGTAAATTAGCTGGTTTACTAGAATTGAATTTATATGTCAAACTTTATACAAAAATCCTCTTGTTTCTCTAACCCACTAATAAGATCAGGAGAACAACACAAAACATAGATTAAGTCTATCTTTCAGATATAGACTCAATTTTGTTGGCATAGGGTACAATAATATTCCTTAGAACAGAGTCAAAAGTCGTGCAAAAAATGGAGAGCACTTTCTATGGAATGCCAGGGCTCTTCGTGATTTCTCAGGGTATAATTTACCTTCAGACTTTTCAATAATTCCATGTAAATCTGTGTTTTCATTGTGTCAATAATTTACATGAAAAGGTGAGCCCTTGCCTAACATAAATTCCTGTGGAAACTATATATAATTTCTATTATGAGCATGCTTGTGCACTTTGCTCATACTTAGCAATAGAGGTATTTGTGAATCAAGGATTTCTTTAATGTTTTTATATTCAGTAAAAGAATGCACAGGGGTCAAAGCAGGATTGATTTGAAGGAGTTAGATTTTAAAATCCCTTTAAAAATCAGGACAAAGGATACCACACTATTAAAATAAAATGCTTAAAAATGAAAAGTATTATGCATGCTACACAGTAGAAGATCAGATTTTTATTAATGCAAGTTTTAAATGCTGATTAATCCTCTTGAGAATCAGTTTCCCAAAGCTTTGGCCTGCATTCAAGTATTTTTCAAAGGGGCACATCACTTCCATTATTCTGAATATTAATTGAACAACATTATAACTAAGGATACAAAGCAAGATTTAAAACATGATTACCGCTGTCATTGCTTACATCTAAATAAGTCGTTGGAAATTGAGGCTGGGGGGGGAAGAGTAATAAATTAAAAAAAAAAAAAAAAGAAAAAAAAAAGAAAAAATAGAAAAGCCCATAAACATTTCTCCTGTGAGAATGGATGAATGGATGGATGGATGGATGGATGGATGGATGGATGGATGGATGGATGGATGGATGGATGGATGGATGGATGATGGATGGATGGATGGATGGATGGATGGATGGATGGATGATGGATGGATGGATGGATGGATGGATGGATGGATGGATGGATGGATGGATGGATGGATGGATGGATGATGGATGGATGGATGGATGGATGGATGGATGGATGGATGATGGATGGATGGATGGATGGATGGATGGATGGATGGATGGATGGATGGATGGATGGATGGATGGATGGATGGATGGATTGGATGGATGGATGATGGATGATGGATGATATGATGATGATGATGGATGATAGATGGATGATAGATGGATGATGGATGATGATGGATGGATGGATGATGGATGGATGGATGGATGATGATGGATGAATGGTATGGATGGATGGATGGATGTGGATTGATGGATGATAGAGGATGATAGATGGATGATAGATGGATGATGGATATGATGGATTGGATGATGGATGAATGGATGGATGGATGGATGGATGATGGATGGATATGGATGGATGATGGATGGATGGATGGATGGATGGATGGATGGATGGATGATGGATGGATGGATGGATGGATGGATGGATGGATGGATGGATGGATGGATGGATGGATGGATGGATGGATGGATGGATGGATGGATGGATGGATGGATGGATGGATGGATGGATGATGATGGATGGATGGTGATGGATGGATGGATGGATGGATGGATGGATGGATGGATGGATGGATGGATGGATGATGATGATGGATGTGGATGGATGGATGGATGGATGGATGGATGGATGGATGGATGGATGATGATGGATGGATGGATGATGGTGATGGATGGGATGGATGGATGATGGATGATGGATGGATGGATGATGATGGATGGATGATGGATGGATGGATGAGATGATGGATGGATGGATGATGGATGGATGGATGGATGGATGATGGATGGATGGGATGGATGGATGGATGATGGATGGATGGATGGATGGATGATGGATGATGGATGATGGATGGATGGATGGATGATGGATGGATGATGATGGATGGATGTGATGGATGGAGGATGATGGATGGATGGATGGATGGATGGATGGATGGATGATGGATGGATGGATGGATGATGGAGTGGATGGATGGATGGATGATGGATGGATGGATGGATGGATGGATGAGGATGGATGGATGATGGATGATGGATGATGGATGGATGGATGGATGGATGGTATGGATGGGGATGGATGGATGGATGGATGGATGGATGGATGGATGGATGGATGGATGTTGATGGTGATGGATGGTATGGATGGATGGATGGATGGATTGGATGGATGGATGGATTGGATGGATGGATGGATGGATGGATGGATGGATGGATGGATGGATGGATGGATGGATGGATGGAGATGGATGGATGATGGATGGATGGATGGATGGATGGATGGATGATGGATGATAGAGGATGATGGATGATGGATGGATGATGGATGGATGGATGGATGGATGATGGATGGATGGATGGATGGATGGATGGATGGATGGATGGATGATGGATGGATGATGGATGGATGGATGGATGGATGGATTGGATGAGGATGGATGGATGGTGGATGGATAGGGGATGGATGGATGGATGGTGGATGGATGGGATGGATGGATGGATGATGGATGGATGGATGGATGGATGGATGGATGGATGGATGGATGTGGATGGATGGATGGATGATGGATGGATGGATGGATGGATGGATGGATGGATGGATGATGGATGGATTGGATGGATGGATGGATGTTTGCATCCTTAATTTGCTCCCACTGCCTCTCCTCACCTTTCAAACCCTGGGTGTGTTTTGTCCTGCTAAAATAACAAACCGCTGTCGTTCCCAGGTGCTAATGGGAAGACAATTGTTCAAAAGACCGAGCTGCTGCATCCTTGCTAACGCCCAGAAAGGGTTTGGTTTATTTGTTTAGCACAACCCGTTTTGTGATCCAGCTTCAGCTCCTGCCTCTGCACAGGCAATCATGTGCTTAACACTAAGCATGTGCTTAAGTGCATTCCTGAACTGGGCCAAAAGGTACCTCCTTTGACAGTTTTGGAAAAAAAAAAAGGAAAAAAAAAGGGAAAAAAAAAGGAAAATAAAGGAAAATAAAGGAAAAAAAAAAAGGGAAAAAAAGGGAAAAAAATGAAAAAAAAAGGGAAAAAAAAGAAAAAAAAGGAAAATATAAAGGAAAGAAAAAAAGGAAAATAGAAGGAAAAGCGCCTTTTTTTGGTGAAAACTAACGTGGTGTTACAGTAACCATCTAATTCTGATTCGACAAATGGCATTATGGAAGGCGTATTAAAAATTTATAGTCCTATTTACTAAGTTTATTTGCTGGCCATAAAAAAAGCTGAATCTTACATAACATAAAAAGCATCCAGTCCTAATGATGAAAAAGATATAAAAAGATAATGGTGCAATCATAACATGTCTCTGAGAGTTTGTACATCTCAGTTGCAGTTTGGCACATGGCATAATTGTGTTGTGCCAAACTGGCACCAAACCACAATATGAGAGTGAAAAGGGCCCGCAGTTTAAGAGGAAAATCTAGAAGTGTTAACTATACACTGTCTAATTATACAACCTGACTGTCCCAGAATGTGATTTCTGAAACCGTTTCTGACATATGGGAAGAGGGTAGAACAGCTGGTCATTAGGGTTTTCTCAAGACTATTTAGCAACACACTTGAATGTAATTAAAGTGCTACATTAAATACCGCACTTGTGTACAATGTATTTTTAATCTTTATGGCATGCTGTAAAAGTAAATAAATGCACAGTGTTAATGCTTCTCCCCTTCATCTCTTAAATCGTGGAGTTATAATGACAGCCCCAATCCATGCTGTGTGCAGTACCTGAAGAATGCTCAGGTGCTCTGTCAGCAGCCTGGGCTGCAGGTAAGAAGCAAAACCAAACTGAGTTGTGCAAGAAGTTTATTTGATTTTTTCTGCCTGAGTTGAGCCGTGCTGACTTACCTGGATGCATTTCAACAGGTAATGTGGCAGTGATCCTTTTGTTGGAAGGTCTCCTTTGGAGCCAGCCAAGGTGATGTAAAGCAGCTTTGACCTGTGCTGGATCTAAGGCAAGGAGGAAAAGTCTGGATACAAAATGTGCAAATATCTCTGCAGCAAACTTTACCCTTGGGTGCCCCTGAAATAGCCAGAACTCAACTCCATGCAGATGCAGACAGGTCAAATCACAGAACTGTGTTTATTTTCCATAATCCTTACAGTGATAGAAGCATCTAGAAAATCAGGACAGCTAAACACCATGTGGGATCAGAGCCCAGTTATTGATGCTTTCCCTTCCTTTATAGTCTGGGGTCATTTATATGACCTGTATTTCCATTTCTACAGGCAATAATCAGGGGGTTTACAGAAACCTAAAGGAACCAAACAGGAATTTACTGAGTCAGTCAAAACCTGTGGAACAATTCATATTCTGAAAAATTGCCTTGAGATTGGTGCCAGTGCTCCATTAATGATAACCTGGGCATTCTGTGGTCCTAAAACCCCAGGGATGTTGCAGAATTGTGAATAAGGCATATTTCTGATGCATTTTTTTGTTTTGATGCACAAATGAGTAAGAAGAAGTTTTAGCACAAAGTGTTTCTCTGCATTAGGCATGTGCTCTCTGATATTGGTGTTTGGTTTACATTCTCTAATAACTCTTTTGCTTTGAAAAGAGAGGCCAGAAATCTATTGAAAAGTTGAAACTTTTCTTGACATCTCATAAACTCCAGTAAATACAGGTTTTAATTGACTGTTTGCTAAATATGAGTAGAGCTGTTGTCGATTTCTTCAGTTCCTTGGAAGTATTTTTTCCCGTGAATTCAGCACTTTTTTAAAAAAATACTTTCTTCTGCACTGTGGTGTTTTGCTTTGAGCATGAAGGATAGCTTTACCCTGCAGATGAGTCTGCCTGCATATGCACATGTGGTGGACTCAAGCTTTATGTCACTTTTCAAAGGTAGGCATTAGCTTTAATTTTCTCTGAAATGTAATATTTGGTTTGATTTGTGAGTGGTTTCTCTTTGCAGCTGAGCAAAGGACAGTGCCATGCTGTGTTACATGTTTTGCTGGGCATTTTCTAAATCAACCAGGATCCCTCTGTTCAAATAAATGACATTTTTTCTCTCTGTTAATGGGGCATCTGCAGCATTTTTTTTTTTTTTCCTAAAAGGGAGCAGTGGCACAAGCAGCTGATCACCCAGCCTTCCTGACACTCTGCTCATGGATGGATTTTGCATCACGTTACACCTTGCACCTGGTATGTGCTCTCAAACCCAAGAAAGGCCAACCAATGTGGAGAAACCCGTGAAGGCAGGAGACACAATTTTCCTAGGGCATTTTCATTCATTTTCACAAGAGATGAGAATAACTATAGATCTCACCACATTCAGTGTTAATTGCAAAACTCATCTCTCTGACTTAACTTTGCCTCATTAATTTCTTCACACGCAGTTGCCAGGTACGACCACATCTAAGCACAAACACAAGCACAAACAAAAAACATTCTAATCAAGCTGCTTTTCTTACAGGCTAAAAAAAATAATAAATTAAGAAAAATTAAAGGCACTGGCATATTTTGGAAGCGATTGTGCTGGTAGAGGCTAAGTAAATGCTGCAAGAAGTAAATATAACTTCTTCCAAAAAAACCATCTGCCAGGCATACTCTCACATCACTTCTTCAGAAGAGTAAATTCCATCAGGGTTAACCCCAAACCAGTCACTTTTTGTGGTGACCCCCCCAAAAAAAACCCCCAGAAAAACCCCCAAACTTGTCAATTTTTATTTACTACACTTAGAGGCCAATATTAAGAAATAAGGTATACATTACTGCTTTCAAACCATACCAGACAGCCTTAAACCCTTTCCTAAAGCACTCAGAGACACATTGATCTGAAAAGGGCATGGATATTGCCAGAAAGAGTTCATTTCCCTTCAACTCAAAGAATTTTTGTCCGTCCCAAAGAGGGTTGCAGGTCATGAGCTGGTTATGCAAGGAAGCTGTGGGGAGAAATTTTGTTCCTGGTCCTTGTGTGTTGCTGACCATAAAGGGAACTGAAAGTGTCTGCAAGAGAAGAACATTTCCTGCATGATTCACTTGAGTCAATCCCCCTCTGAAGCACAGGAAAGATTGTGTGGAGCCACATGAGGAGATGCAAATCGGTGGTGACCAGAGTGCCTGCACACAACCTGCTCGTTTAAGCAAATGCCATTGTTCTTTTGGTTGATTTAACCCTGCACAGTCGTATCATGAGCACTGCAATGTCCAAATGTTATCAATAAGATCATTACAGGGAAGTTTGTGTGCATAACTGAGGTCTCCTCACTCATTTGTCTGAAAAATGTCTTCATGTGCTGTGCATGGGCTCGAGCCCTCGACAGCCAAACCTCTGCCTTGATTCCACTCAGCTGAACTCAAAACTGAACCTGAGGAAAAAAACATCTCTAAGACAATTAACCTCGATCCAGGCATTTCTGGTGAATTAATTGTCCTTACACAGGATGCAAGGAACCCACCAGTGCTGTGTTTTATTGGCTGACCAAGGGGAATGTGTGCAAAGCCAAGAGAAAGGGGGTCCCAGCCGCAGCCACCTCTCACTGGCCCAGCCTGCCCTTCCCTCGTGCCCAGGCTGGCAGAGATGTCAGCCACTTTGTAAAGGGCTTATTTTGTGGGGTTTTAGCCCTAAAATTACCCACAGCAGTGGTTAGTAGGAAATCCTTACTCTAGGTTTAATGCTTCTTTTCTTGACCTGAACCACTTGTTGAATACAAGCACCAGCTTCAATCACCTGCATTACCTTGCTTACTTTTATTTTGTCTTAGAGAAAGAACTCCATATTAAAGAATTTCTCTTCTACTACTGTGTCTTCTCCCTCCACCAAAGAAATAACAGGTTTTGTTTCTTTGATTTAATTTATCACACCCCATTTCCCTTTCTAGCCATAATTTCTAATTATTTCAGCCTACTGACTCAGATATTAAATTGAGTCAAGACAAATACACATAATCTATTGATTTAAATAATATCCACTCATCAACTCTGCAATTTCCACGTGAGAAGTTCTCTCCTTAGAAAAAAAATGCAGTGGCAAACAGATATATGCAGCTCAGTCTGAATCTCCTCACAAGTATTTCCCTGGGCAGCAGTCTGGCACAGCCTGGCTTCTGCATCCACCATGCTGTAGTAAATGTAGCTAAATAAACTGAATACCCAGAATTTACCTCTAGCTTCTGCATTTACTGCCCAGGGCTAGAGAGGAATGTAAACCTGAGACTGTAAAAATTAAATCCCAAAGATGAGTTTTACCCAGATGAAAAATGTCTTTGACACCAATGGATGCATTTGAAAACCACTCGCCTAGATGGGAGAGGATTTTTGTGTTTCAGTGGGAAGGTTCCTTTTAAATTAATTTTTCTAAATTTATTTCTGCAGTAGTGCAACATTGAAGGAAGAACTGTCAGAATGTGGTGCAGTAGGTAAAATAAATTTCACGAGGATTAGGAAGAAAGGAAGCCTGCAGAAATTTTCACCTCTAATGATGAGACCACTACAGCACACCACAACTCCAGAGTTAGACCCCAGCCCCTCCAGACCCTGCCCTATTAATATTGTTTGACACAAGGTGTCTGCCAGAGGGCTGGGACAACTGCTTGAACTCAAAAATGCTCAATGAGAATTAAAAATTTTCAAAACAGAGGGCTGGGATGACTGCTTGAACTCAAAAATGTTCAAAGAGAATTAAAAAAAAAAAATTTCAAAACTAAAAGAAACGAATTGTGATGCACAAATTCTGAGAAATGACAGCCCTAATAATTCTCCCTTCAGGAAACTAGAAGTTTTAAAAATTGAAGTCTCTTTAAATTTGATTATCAGCCAAGTGATTTTTGAGGAAGGTTTTTTATAACAAAAAAGAGGGCTTTTGTGAGAAATGTGGACTTTTAACCAAGGATTTCCTGAATTAGTTAAAAAACCCCAAACCTAAGTTCTGCGAAAATCAAGATATTTTTTTTATTAGTTAAATTATTAAATTAGTTAAAAACCCCCCAAACCTAAATTCTGCGAAAATCAAGATATTTTTTAAATTAAATTATTAAATTAGTTAAAAAACCCCCAAACCTAAATTCTGCAAAAATCGAGATTTTTTTTTTATTAGTTAAATTATTAAATTAGTTAAAACAAAACAAAACAAAACAAACAAAAAAACCCCAAAAAACCCCAAACCTAAATTCTGCTAAATTCAAGATTTTTTTTTTTTTTTTTTTTTTTTTAGTTTTTTTTTTCTCTCTTCAGCTAAAAATAATTTCCTGACCGCTGTAGGAAAATAATGCCAAGCTGGAAGGGCCGTGCAGGTGAGAGTGCGCAGGCAGCAGCTGTGCCTCCAGAAGAACATCCATGGGCGAGGCGCTGCCCGGGCTATTTACACCCGATCAGCCCCGAGATAAGATAAGATAAGATAACGCACGGTGCTGGACAAAGTCTTGGGGTTCTGCGCTCCTGCCGGCTTTGCACAGTTTGTCATTAACCAGCTTTTGCAAGATGTTTGTTAAGTACCTCCATCCTGTCTCCAGCTCGGCGCTGTCTCTCTCCCTTAATAACCAGGCTAAATCAGCAGGAATAATTAGGGAATCAGACACTACTTAGTGTCAGCGCAGGCAGCCAAATAACTTCTCTATCTCTTCCTATTCCATAAGGTCACCCCCCTTCCTGCCAAGCTCAGACTCTTCCTTAGAGGAAGGCGCAATATGCTAACTCAGAGTGATAAGATTTTTTAGATCGGGTGTTTCTTCTATTTTGCGATTGGTTTCAGGCGACGCAACACACAAAAAAATTGTATTTTCTTTCTCCTCTTTCTAGCAAATTGTCACTCCTCCAGCGCACACTGGCTCATTTTTCCTGAAAACCCAAGGGAATGGAACACCCACGCCAATTCTACATGATGTAAGTAGCTAGCCCCTAAGGATCTCTTGAAAAGGCAAGCACTGGGATTGTTTTCTGAATACTTCCTTAGCTAAAATTACCACAATTCATGCTTGGGAATTCCCTAGAGACAGATGTACTGTCATGCTTGGATAGCAAAATAGAGATATCACACTTCACAGGAAATTTTTTTTTTTTAAAAAAGGAGTATTCAAAGTTTATCCCTGCCAAATAATTTTAAAAGCCGATTTTTTTTTTATTTTTTTGCATCAAAGTGCTTCCTAGAAAGATGCACTAGCATGGCAAGAAGAAGCCTGTGATGTGTGTGTACCCAGAGAAGGAGATCCTCACTCAAAGTCTCAGATTCTCATAACAGCACACACACTAGACTTGAAGTACACATCTCTTAATATACTCTATTACCTCATTGTCATTTACTTGCTGGTAATGAATGCGTGTGTTAACAGAACAGCATGCTGATGCATTTTTTCTGCCATTGTATGTAACATATTTTCTAATTCTTCTGCTCTATTCAGCATTTGACCCTAACGATAGGGGATTATGGTATTAACTCTCTACACAGCACACATTCTTTACAGACTTTCACTAAATACTGTAAGCCTGCTGCAGAGCGGAATAAAAGTGAAAGCATACCGTCTGGTCTTAAGCTGTGCACACAGAGGGTCGTGATCCAATTGGAAGGGAAGCAGAATTTTAAAAAGAAAGAGGTTTGACAAAATTTTAATCCTTGTCATTTTCATTTCTCTTACCCTGTGGATTTGGGTGATTTTATTTACACTGTCAGCTTGAGCCTAGGGATTGAAAATCAGGCTTTTATGGAGATTATTAAAAGTACATACAGTACACTAAAGGCTGGAGCACTGCTATATGCTACTAAAAATATGAATGTGGATGCTCTATATTATGCATTTAAGGAAATAAGTGCCATCCTCCCTGCAAGGCTGGACTTAGCAGTTAGGCTCATTGTCATTACGCCAAAATGCATGTTTTAACAAGGGCATTTATGGGGAGCTTCAGCGTGCTGAAGAACTGAGAGGTACCTCTTGAAGGAATGAGGTGGCAGCATTTTAGGAGCAGCTGTGGAAAGTGTCCCTGGACATTGAAAGCTGCTGCTCTCCTCACTGTGCAGCCAGGGAAGGGCAGCCTGACATCGAGCCCAGCCTAAGAGGAACAAATGTCCCACCACAGCTGACTTTCTCCTGAAAGCCTTCTGCTGAGGCTGGTCCCACCGTGCTGGAGAGCCCCCAACCAATGTCCAGGCAGGTAGGAAATGGCCTGGGTGAGAGCAGCAGCAGGGCTGTGCAAAGCTGTGCTCTGAGGCAAGCTGGAGCCACAGGAGTGCCACTGCGAGGATGCATCATCTCCCAGATTTCCCGAGGAGCACCCATGGTCAGACCTCAGTGCACAGGAAAGGGTGGCAGCAGGAGGAGATGAGCCATGCCACCTTCCCAGCAGCCCAGTCTAGTTTCTCATGCAGCCTAGGCACAGATGCTGTGTTGTAGGAGCTGCATCCAGGCCCTTGGAGGATTTTGGCTCTTTGAGCAGGGTGCCTCGAACTCCCCTCATTCTGAACGCTTGATTTTAGTGGAGCTGCTAATAGAGAGCTCCAAACAGGCATGGAAATGAAAGTAAATACAATGAGCTTTTGGGGGCAGGCTGCAGGAATCCACGAACCCCCAAAGTGGCTAAATTTCTCCTTTTCCACCTGCCCTGTGGAAGTGCACACTGGGTCTGTCACTGGGGGATTGGTTACCGTGTGAGGATTTCACTGGGACAGGGACACGGCCCCAGGTCCTGCAGACATCCACACACAGACCTCCCCTTCACTCCTCAGTCGTGTTAAAATTGCAGGATTGAAGCCACAGTCACTCATATTTCACGTGGACCTTGTTAATAAGGTTAAAGCAGTCCTGCTTGGACTCTGGGAAACGGGAAGATAGCTTTTCCAGGATTTTTCTGCTCGGGGAATCAACTATGTTGTTTTTCCATCCAAGGAAACAGTTTGTTTGAAATCAAGATACGTGCCTTTCCCTGTCCTTACAGCTCTGTAACCTTGGCTATCTGAGGCATGTGGGGGTTTATTGTGCCGAGGAATGGAATGGGCAGAGGCGCTTGCACAACTTGGCCATCTCACAATGGAAAATGGAGTTAAGCTGGCTCCACCTAACCAGAGTGCCAGCAGCACGGCATTTGTGAGATGTGCTGCTTCCATACCTCCCTCAGCCAATTTTCAACACTCTTAGGGTGCCTCCTGATAACAGGGCCAGGAACAAAGCCCACAGAGGACAGTGGGGATCTGTCCTTCATTGTTAGTGGCAGGTGGATCAGGCCCGTTTGGAAAATTTTGGCTGCTGCTCTGAGTGGTTCTCAGTGTGCCAGGGTCCCACTAAGACATCCAAATTGGCATCTCATAAAAATCAAATTGGCATCTCATAAAAATCCGGGCTCAAAATGACAGCCTTAGTTTGGAAGTCTGACTGGGGCCTCATCCTGCAGAGGTGTCCAATGCCCTCAGCTGCCACTGAATTCACCGTGAGCTGAGCAGGCTCAGCACTTCTCAGGATTGCTGGTGCTCTGCAGGATTGGACTTATTGTCCTTAATACTATCTCATTCTGGTTATTCCCTATTGCCCAAGGATAATCCCAGGGCATTATTCCCATTATGCCACTTGCCATTCCCATTATAGTCTTTAACAATGTTTTAAACCTATCTTTCATTTTTAATTTCCTTAGCAAAATATCTGTATTTTAGTAGTATGCATTTACGTGGTCTTCGAAAAAATGTGAGCTTTTTATGCATATGGCATTATTGTGTAGCTTTGTTATTTTATGAGTCTGGTGGATGAAAACAACCCTGAATACAAGGGAAATCCATATGTCTAAATATTTTTAGCATGAACACTGTTACCTGTTGCCAGCCATAACAGTGTAATTAAACAGCACGTTTTAAAAAACAGTGCACCACAGGAATTCTTGCTGCTTACCTGTCTGTTTCATGCAAGGGGGGGAATTTTTAACTATCTGGAAAGGAAGGAAGGCATCACAACCATTTCATGTCTTTAGCATGTGCAAGTTAGAAAGCAGCCTAGTGGGATCTTGCAGGTCACTGTAGTTTCCAGTCATCTTTCTCCTTGATTAATTGCTAAGCTGCTGCCCAATGGTGGCTTCGAAATAATTCATCAGCAAGACATCTCCAGCAGCTCTGTGGTGCTTTCTTGTGTCAGAGCCACCTGGTGCAGCACGTGGCTCTGCACCTGAGGGTTGTGCCATAAAAGAGAGGAGCTGTCCCCACTCCTGCCTGCCCCTTTCCTAAATCCCCATTTTGTCCCCTTTTAAAGCTCTGTCTCCTGAGGTGGTCAGGAGCTGTGAGTCCTGCACCAAGCTTTGCTTTGGGGACAATGATGATTTACAGCTGGACCCTAAGCCAGCAGTTCCTGACCTTCATCCCCTCAGAAACTTTTCCCTGAGGTACAGCTTCTTCCCTTCCTCCTTGGTCTGCACATTCCCAACCTACAGCAGCCAAATTTTGGGAACCCAGATACCTGGCCCAATGTGAGGCAGTGCTCTAGCCTGTTTTCCAGCCTGTGTTCCCACTTCTGGCTCCAGAGATTGACTTGTGCATGCTGCCCACAGGTCCCTACATCCAACTGGAGGTCATGGAGGAACCCAGGGCATGAGGGGCTCCTGCATGGCCAGGCTGCTTTTTTTCAGGCATGTCTTAGTCATTGTCCAGTTTAACACATCATGCAAGACAAAACATTTCAGATTGAATTAAAATTGATGTTTGGAAGCTCTTAAAAAAAAAAAAAAAAAGAGTAAGGAATGTAGGAAATTAGGATGGAAGGGGTCAGCAAGTTGGGCCAGCAAAGGCAGAATTTCACAGATGATTAGCCTGGAGAGCCCACAGGCATCCTGCCCAATGTGTCCCCCACACACACTGGCCCTGGGAGTCTGTAACAAACTTTACACTTCATCATAAGGCAGCTGCAAATTTAATGAGCCCCAGGAAGCAAAAAGGCAAGATGCACTGCGTTGTCAATATCCTTCTAATAGAAAGGAAATGTTAGGTGAAACCTCCTGCAAATCCTAAGAAATTTAGGCAGGCAAAGACAATCCCCTCTTCTGCAGCAGTTCGTGACAATGTGACCAACAGGAAAATTCTTTCCTTACCTCGAATCTGCTGAGCACTTTAAACTTGAGCTTGTGAATGAGACACAAGCAGAGATTAGGGGCTCTAGCCCAGCTCCTGCTCTTTCATGGGACAGAGGTGAAAAAGAGACCAGCCTAGAAGTCTAGCAATGCACAAACAAAAAGTAAAAATGACCCTTCCTGACCCCCCCGGGCTGCAAACAAAAGTCCTGAAGCATGTGATTAATAGAATAAAGCAATGGTGCAAATAAACAACCAAGTCTCTTTTCAAACTCAGCTGCTGACACCTAAACATCAGATACCAACTGATCCACATCACAAGCCTCGTTTTCTGTCCCTAAGAATTCTGTGATACAATCGTTTTCATTAATGCACCCAACTGCAGCCTGAAACAAAGAATTTCTCTGTCCCAGTACCTGAATATCACTTCTTTGATGGCAGGATGGAAACATCTCTCTAAAATTCCAGTCTGAATGTATTAATAATCAGCTTGCATCCACTTGATCCCATGCCAGAATTATTCTTTTTATCTCTGAAGTTTACCTCCCAAATTTCCTTGTGAAAACTCCTTTCTGTCTTAGTTTTGCTATGTTAAGCAATTAAATTTCAGCATTTCCTCACAAAATATAGCAAAGAGATAGGACAGATTACCTTGAAAAGTTTCAACAATTTAACATTGTGTTATAATTATTTTTGGTCCATTATGAAATAAACATATAAGTTTGAACCATACATAGTTTCCTAATGGTTTTAAAATGTGTTTTCCTCTTATAGCCACAAAGAAGGCAGACTGGAAGCTTAAGAACTGATATTACTTTGACCAGTTCCATATAGAACTCATATCTTACTGAACAGGAAGGAAATTAAAGAGGATAAAACCCCAAAACCTTGGGATACAAGTCAAAGAATTTGAACATGGATGCACTGGTAATTTTGAGTTTCAAAGTTCTGAACAAAGTGTGTAGAAGATTGCAGGAAAATTGAAGGAGGATTTTTTTTTAGCAATTTGGACTTTTTCTAAACCTCACATAAATGTCATCTGTTTCAATCTTCCTAGGCCCTATTTTTAAGTTCACGTTCTTTGAGTTTTTTTCCATTTTTATTTCAGAATTCAGAGGCCCCAGCTGCTGTCAACAAATGGAGTTGATTCAGATTTTAAGGGATGCAACTGCTCGTATTTTCTTGGGTTTGAAGCCTATATTCTCTGACCTTTCCCTCCTCTTTCCATCTCCACTCAGTTCAGGGCTTACATTCTCATAACCTACACTTCTTTCTGTCTTCATTTCAATGGATAAAATCACTTACAGAGTTTCCCAGTGTTTTTTGCTTTTTTTTTCAGGATCATCTTACTGGTACCAGGGAAGCTGTCCTGCTCTTCCCTGTTCCCTGCTCCTCCCATCTGCTCACCACACGGCTCTTACAGCTCCAAGCACTGCAACTTGAAGAATGGACTAAAACAAAATAATGACTCCATTACATGACATATCTCCTGCTCATAAATTTCAAAGCCAGATGAGCCCATTATCACCTGCTCTGATCTCCAGCACAACACAGGACTTCCTGAGAGAGATTCCTCACTTTAGGATAGGAAACAGCAGCCCTGACTCATAGCTCTGGCCCAATGTAATGATGGCTGTCTCCCAAGAAATAAAAAGAACAATCCTGTTTCATGTACTGTCACATGAGACTTTTGATTGCTCGCTGCAGAAAACAAATGGACATAAATTTTAGGATAAGACAATTCCAGATATATTCTCATTATTCTCATTGCTCTTAAAAGTTTGTTTCATACCAACATAAAAAAAAAAAAAGGCATTATGGAGAAAATCATTATTGCTATTATTATTGCCAAAACTGCATGCTTAAAGTAACATATTTTATCTCCAACTCTCAGATTTGATAACAAGAGCGCATCTATTTTATCTCAACTTCATAAAATCGTAACCACTGATATTTGTCCTCTCACAGCAGCACAGCACTGGATGGTTCCTTGGAGGGGAGAAGTGACTGGCCTGTTGTTGAAAATGTCCCATTCAGGGTGAAATACAGCATTCAGTCGAAGGTTAAACCTAACTCCTACTTCATCACTTCTTCTTTGGGAATTCTCCCCCCAGCCTCAAAGGCACAATGTCAGAGGCAGCAGTTAGCACCTCCCGTAGATAGAAAACTGCACCCTGGCATGAGCTGCTTCTCAGAAACTTCACATTTAAGCCTCAGCTTCACCTGCAGTGCTTTTTTACCACTGCGGGGGCAGGCAGCAGGCTTTTCCCAGGGCAGGTCCTCGTGTCTTGCCTGCCCCCTGGTTCCCGAGGAGCCGCCGTGTGCCAGGAGCATCCCTGCGCGAGGGATG
The DNA here is from genome assembly GCA_032173965.1 of Sitta carolinensis. Taxonomy (NCBI): domain Eukaryota; kingdom Metazoa; phylum Chordata; class Aves; order Passeriformes; family Sittidae; genus Sitta; species Sitta carolinensis. Next base: position 1,618,118 of record JAVUNC010000019.1, read on the forward strand.
CAGGAGCAGCTGGACCCACCAGCAGCCGTGCAGGCGAGCAAATGGAGCGAGTGCTTGGTCCAGAGGCCAGCCCCAGCCCCGTCCTCCCTGCAGCAGTTGGCTTGCTGCTGGTGGAGAGGGAACATATGCTCTGTCCTGTGATTTCCCTGCCCCAATTCACTCTGCCTGCCGTGGTGAGCGCGGGTCCTCCCACTGGCGTGGCTTGCTGTATAGGGTGGGCAAAAATGTTCAGGAAAATTGAGAATCTGTGCTGCTTTAAATCTCTGTCAAAGAGCTTGTAGTGTGTTAGCCAGAAGAGGGGAGAAGCCTGAGCTAGCCAATGGATAAAATAGTGGAGGGGTCAACCCAAAGAAATATGAAGTACTCTCCTGGTGTCCATGGGGAAATAGAGTATGCAAAATTGGGGAGAGCCTTGTGCCATGGGGCCGGGGAACATGTGACTGAATGGCCCTGAGAGGTTTCAGACAGCATCCACAAGTCCATTCAGTACTTGCACACACCGAGATTATTAATCTTGCCAAAGCACAATATACACTACTGCTGAAAATAGACACTGATGGGACTAACATTTGCCTTGCTTTGCCACCCAGAAAATTACTGGCCAAAGACCATTCTTTCACTGCTTCAAACAGACTGACAGTCCTGTGAGGCACAGGTGAGGAGCACCTCTCTATCCCTGGGCAGCACTCCTACTCTTCAGGAGCCTGGTTTCAGCATTAGTTAATTATTTCTGAGCACCAGGGCATGCAGGGTGGTTCCCACCCAATTGGACCAGAGCCCCTGCAGCCACCCTGTCCTGCTGAAGAGCTGTGCTCCTCCCAGGGCATGGACTGGATGAAACTGGGATTTCAGGTCTATATTCCTATTTCCTTTCCTAGCAAGCCCAGCAGAAACAACCCCAGAAGACTTTGGTGCCTTCCCTCTCTGGAGAGGAGACGTTCTGACCTGGTGCTCACTGTCAGTGGCAATTTATCTTTCTTACTCCCTAAGCTGAGTTTTCAGGATAAATATCCTGACTCCAGCCCCAGTCAGGCAGAGCCTCTATCTGCCTTCCAAGTGTGGATGTGCATAACCTGAGATTCTCTTGCAGATCTCCTTGTTCAGGCCCAATCTCTGCTCTGCAAGTTGGCATGACGGCAGAATACCAAGTAGGAGGTTTTGGCTTGTGTGTAGAATTTGGAGAGCGGTTTTGTAGTAAGTTGCTATACTTTTTGGCTTGCAAGCCCTGGGAGCATATGGCCCATTGCTTGCAAAATGCTGATATTTTAAAATTGGGGGAGGAATAGAGCATGGCACATTTATTTTACTTCTTCAGTGCCACTATTTTTGCCAAAACATTCCCTGCCACACCATCCTGGATCATGCTGTTCTATCCATCTTTAAAGTGAAACCTCCACTAATAAAAAGCTGGTGCTGTAAGACAGACACTTCTAGGCCTGAGAAAAACAGTCTTCCTTTAGTCCATGTCCAATATGAAAGGCTGTCTACTCATCTTTAGAGTGAGCAGACAATGCAGCACTTCTTCTACTCATGCTTGAACTCTTTGCAGCTGGCCTTGCTCATATTTTCAGCAAACATCTTTTCCAAGCAATCAAAACTTTATGGACTGTTATTTCCTTCCTCTTGACTCCCCAAGAGTTAACACCAGTACACTTGAGATGCTGCAGCTTATCTTTTCCACCTTGAACTAGTGGTTGACCTGAAGAGAGGGATGCCAGAAAAGAAATAGAGTTCCTAAATACAGACAGAAGAACAGTGTTAATCCAAGCAGAGCTCAGCTAAACTATTGCAGTAGCTGTCAAAATACACCTGATTTTTTTTCTTTATGTCTTCCCCAAGCCAATTAATAACATGGAAAAATGTTTGGAAAAAGTTAGAAGACCATTAGATAGAGTTGATCCGCAAAATATTAATTTACTTGAATTTTAAAAATGTTTTTGGTAAGATCCCTCATAAGATACTGTTAAGGGAAATGCATAAGCACAGTGCTATGGATGAAGTCTTTGTTAAGGGTCATAATAAAGACCTTCCTCTGAGAACAGAAAAAGGTGAATTGTAGGGTACCATTATTGTCTCTGTTGGGTCCAATTTTATTGACTATCCATCTGAATGGCTCCAAGAGGAAAATCTAGAGGGCTTGGGCATACTTGAGTGCTGCCTTCATAATTTTCTGGACCTGACTCTGCAATCTGTGTTTGTGTAAAATTTACTTGCACAACCCTGTTAGTGCTTGCAGGGATTGACTTTGATTAATAATAATTATGAGGGGGTGTGAAGAACTCCAGGTGTATTTCTCATAAATTGGGAAATATGACGGCAAGTTAGCAGAGTTGAGAATTACTTGAACAGTGCCTACTATCAAAACTCTCTAAATCTTTCCATAAACACACAGTCGCTCACCTGTGGGGTCTTTTAGGAAGAGAAAATGAGGATTCACAGAAGGTAAATTGTGATGGGCCCAGTTCCAACTACCTTAATTGCTTCAAACAATTGTTTAACATGCAAAGATCTGTTTGTTTCAGTGGATTATGTGGAAGAATGAAAGAGTCATCACTTAATGTGTGCCACCTCACAGAGCAGAAATTAAAAGCTGAGAAATAGGGTGAGTGTACTGAAAAATCAGAGCATGCTATGACATTGTATATATATTTAAAAATATTCCTTCCCCTATTTTTCTTTTTACTTTCATTCCCTGAAATACAGCTAAGACACATTTTATGTTGGAAATACCCAGAAAAAAAACGTCTCAGTGATCAGAGATAATAATGGCACATGATGTCACATCTTCCTGGAATAATCTGCCTGTCATAGTGGCAGAAGACTTATCCTTAGAGCAGAGCTAACAAGAACCTGACTGAGGAATTCAGCATGATGGACAGGGAAAACCATGCACTGAACAGTTAGCATATGCCATATCCTGCAGGAATGCAGCCCTTCTATTATCTGATGGCTCTTGCTGATGCAGAAATCAAAGATGTCTTGGACTATCAGGAGAAAAAGAAAGAGAAAGATGCTTTGTCATTAAGAAAATGAGGATGGGTTTATTTCCATAACCTGATTTGGAGGTGATCTGCACATAACACATTCAGGGATGAGCTCAGGGTGTCAGAACTGATGGATCTTTGTGCCCATGCCACGAGCTCCTGGGTGGCCTTCAGCAGGTCACAGCAGCACCCCCAGCCTCAGTGTCCTCGGAACACACTCACCTAATTAATTATTTTATAGGAGTGGCTCCCTTACCAGACCTGGGGATTCCTGATTGAAAAGTACCAGGAAAGTTCTGACTATTGTGGTATTTCCAAGTGTAAAATCCTAACGACTTCAGCAGCTTTTCACTGCTCCCTGGGCAGCCAGTGAGTGGCTGGAATTGACAGTTCTGGCTGCCTTATACCACACACGTATCCATGGAAATGAACGACAGAACTGCAGAAACAAGAAAGTTCTTCAAACAAAAACATATTTCTCATATGTTTTAAATGAAAATGTTTTTAACATATTTTTTTATATGTTTTAAACATATTTAACATATTCTTTTTCTCTCCATAGCAGGGAAAAACAATCACATTAGCTAGAAGACGTAAATTCCAATTTCAGAGGAATTCAAAGTTCTTCCCACAATTTTCTTCTTTTCCATGAAACTCCTGCGAGGAGCAAGGAGCTGGGAGGGGGCATCTCAGCCCCACGGTGAGAGGCAGCCAGACCCGGGCTGGAGGAAATCAGCAGCTGCTGAGCAGCAGGGCACTGCAGGAGGAGCAGATAACGGTGCCCCATTGAAGGCAGCAATTCCTCAATGGAATTATCTGGTGTGGAATTTGGCCCGGGTGGGGCTCTTCGCAGCCCTGCTCTTTGCAAGAGCCTCGCTGCTGAGCTGATGGGCTTCTGCCCATCCATTCTCTAATGTCAGGAAGGAAAAAGAGAGTTTTGAACCAGCAGAGTAGCTCTGGTCACATAGTCAAGTGTTGGCTTTCGAACTCCAGGGCTGAAAGTCTGGCCTTACTTGATTTTTGTCTGCATAGACATAGTGTTTGTGGAGCAGTTGAGGAACCCTCAAAACACAAACCATTCCAATTATCCCTGACATTAGGTTATACAAACTCTCCAGCCACCACTCTTTTAAGTACTACAAGGCACAAACTGTGGAAATGAGACAATAATTGAGTTTCCATGCTCTCCACCCCCTTCCCCAGTGCCATACTTCCTATATGAGCCCTTCACAGCACAAGGGTGTACAAAAGATACCATCTTGTGTGCATCTTGTAGCATAATTGAATCAAGGTTGTTTAGCACTAATCAGGTCTCTCTGGAGCCCAGATGTTTGATTTATGCAGTGCTGTGCAGCAGAAGGGCAGCCCAGCAGCAGACACTCAGCCCCTGCCTTGGCCAGCACGCAGGGAGCCCAGGGGTGATGCAGGTGCAGCTGCTACTGACCCAGGAGCTGTGAGCCATCAAACAGCTTCCCCTCATTATTGTCTCTCATCCACCAACACCCTTCCCTCAGCCCTGTCTCTCTGTATGCACCACCAGACTCTTTCATGACTTCCTCTGCTGTTTTCCTTTACTAGCACTGCCTCGTGTTCAGTTTCTATCACCTTCCTGGTATTCTTCTTCTGTCTGAAAAATGCTAACCCTTCATTTTCGTTAATTTGCTTCTCTGTGTGATCACAGGCAATAAAGATGAGACCCCAAAGGTCATTACACTTTCAATCCAATCAATTGATTTAACCCTCTGTAGGAGGATTAAATTAATTTTTCCCTGCATGTGCACTACTCACCACATTTTTACTCATGCAATGCAAACTAGACACTTCATTCATAGAGGAGATTGTAGGGCTGATGGGCACAGAGTATTCCTTCAGGTACAATTCCAGGCTGCACCCAGGTCTCTACAGAAAAGGAGAAATCTGAGTGCTCCCTTGGACTGGACTCCCTGTCCCAGGGAGGGAGTGTGACCCTGCATCCTGCCCTGGGCCATGAGCTCAGACACAACTCTCCCTGAGCAGAAGAACAGCAGGCTCTATGTATTGCAGTACAATTAAAGGTGGTCTGCACCTGATTTTGATAAGCAAATCCCCTGGAGTGCCAAACTTCCCTTCTTTGCAGCCTTTGATCCTGTTCCTGTGAGGCTGGTGGGTCACACTGGTGCCTCAGTGGGGCTACTCACATGGAGAGAAATGTGTCTGAGGCTGTGTTTGAGAAATCAGAGCCTACCTGGTACAAGATTGAGAGTCCTTGTGTTGAAAAGCTCTCACTCTGTGTAAGCAGTGAGAAGCTCTCAGTAGTCACCTTCAGCTTCTTAACAGAATAACTTAGTTGCAACACATTTTTCACATTTATCTTTGCATCTCAGAGACAATTGTCATAACATATTTTGCCTACTGGGCGACCAATGTGACAAAAGAAAAAAACAAAACCAGTTTGCTACATCACTTCTAACTAGCACTACACGTGTGACTGATCACTACTGGAAAATCTGAAACTCAGATAAAAATCACTGGGCTTTTTTTAACGCCTGAAATGAGCCACGTTGTAAAGGAAACCTGCAATAATGAGATAATATGAATTAAAAATAAATAGTTCACATGTTTTCAAGCAAGCAAACAGCATGAAAGCACTGCTGAAACAGGTATTTAAGTCCTGTTATTTGAAGGTTTGTATTTTCTTGTGGTTTGTTTGGAGGAATATGAGATTTTTTGTAATAATAAATGTTGATATACTATATTTAGATCCAGAATTCTTGAATATTATAAAATTACAGGATACCAATTGTTGCATAAAATGTAATTCAGTGTTAGCTATTTCCCAAACCATTTACAGAGCAGCCACATAAGAAGCACATCAGTTTTTACTGTATATCAAGAGAAACAAGACTCAAGCTTAAGGAAGGAATTTTTAAATGCTGATGCTCAATATTAATAATATAAAATATAAGGACATCAGAGAGATAACTCTTTCTAAGGTTAAAAATCATCCTAGATGTACCAGACAATGAGAGGAAAAGTGACTTACTAACATTTGTTCTTGATGTTGTCTTCCTTTTCCTCCTCCAGCTGAAGCTTGGGACAGCTGTTTGTCTTCAAATGCTGGAGTACAAGGACACAAAAAAAGGTCACAGGAAAACATCTCCTGTGCAAACTAGAAATAGGACTGTCCTTTCCCAGTTAAAAAATGTTTATGTGGATGTCAGTCTTATGAAGGAGACAGGGCTAACTGAAGTGGAAACAGGAGTCTTCTCCTCAGGCAGAGATTAGGTGGTAGCTCCTTGCCAAGGTGACCCTGGTGCTGCCTGGGCTGCAGCATCCTCCTGCTCTGTGCCAGTGCCCTGGTCCATTCAACCTCTTCCCTGTCCCACATGCTGCAGAGATGTCCCCTGTCGCTGTGGGCGATGAACAGACAACATGAGATTTTGTTGTAAAAACTGTATCTGACTCTTCTTTATTAAAATAATTGCCCTCCTTATATACCTTTTAGAACAGGCCACTCTCATTGGTCAGAAGAGTGCCAGAACTCTTCTTCCCATTGATCCAAACTGATGGATAGAGACAAGTCCATCCCACAGAAAAGAATCCAAAACATCACTCTCGTTACAACAACACTTGGGATGTTTATGTCAAGTTTGTGAGAACAAGGTCTTCTCAAACCCAAACACTATGAAGAAACTGAGTTCAGAAACTCAGAAACCTCAGGCCTAGAAAACCAGACTACAGTCCCCCTTGGTAACCATTGCCCAGCAGCTGCTGGCTCCTCTAGAGCACGTTCAGAGAATTGCTGGGGCTGGAAGGGGCCTCTCGAGATGACCTGGACACATCTCCTGCTCCAAGCATGCTCTGCTGGAGCAGGCTGGGTTTTGAATAAGCCCACAGCCAGACACTACAAAACTTTGGTGGGCAGCCTGTGCCAGCGTCTCAAAACCCTCACAATAATCAAGAGGGGGGTTTTATGTTGGAATGGTGTTTCCTGTATTTCAATGTGTGCCTGTAGCTTTTTCTTTTGTCAATGGTGAGACAGACACTGAGAGGTGTCTGTCTCCACTTCTCTATTCCTTACCATCTGGGATTTAGATGCATTGATCCCCCCCAAACTTCTCCAGGCCAAACAGTACCAGCTCTCAGCCTCTCCTCTATATGAGAGATACTTCAGTTCTTTAATCATCTTTTGTTCATCAGACTTGTTTCAGTATGTTTATTTCCCCCTTTTACTGAGGACCCCAGAGCTGGAGCCTTTCTTTTTACTTTTCACCTCTCTCACTAAATGCAGTTCTGGCTTTGGCTTTCCTAAGCCCAACTCCATTCTTGGACAGTGTCTCTCTATTCCTCACAGCTTACCTCCACTCTTTCCACCCCTTTCATTCTTCTTTTCCATGTCTGAGTTTTACCAGGAGTTCATACTTACAGACCTTGCACCACCTTTCCTTGATTTCCTGCATGTCAGGATAATTTTTTAAACAGATGACCTTTAAATCAGCTCTTCTGGACCCTTTTTTTCTCCAGAGCTGTAGCCCACAGTATTTTTTTAAGCAAGTGTCTGAACAGGCCAAATTGTGCTTTCTTGAAGCCCAGGGTTTTGATTCTGAATTTTGCTGTTGTTTTATCCTCTCTGGATCCTGAACTTTACCATCTTACAGTCACTGCAGTCAAGAATGCTCCAGCTCTCACCCACCTGACATGTTCTTCCTTGGTTTTAGGTCTGAGCTTTTCTCCTACCCTCATCAGCTCCCCAACTGCACGTGTCAGGAGGTTGCCACCAGTACTTCAGGAACCTCCTGGACTGGTTGTACCCTGCTGTGCTGCCCCTCCAGCAGACACCAGGGTGGTCGAGTCTCCTGTTTCATCATGTTTCTCATGGTTTTATGTAGAAGGCCTCATCTACTTCTTGATCATAGCATCACAATGTTGCCCATTTTGTTTTGCCTGCTAATCCTGCCACACGAAGCTGTCCCTTCAGCCCTGTGTCACTGAATGCAGGGTCCATTCTGTCCCTACCATGCCCTTACTCGTGCCTGTGCTTCCCTTCCCATCCCTGCTAGTAACACATCTTTGCTATTGTTATCACTTCAGTTTCACCCAGAAAAATGTGGAAGGAACTTTGGACCAAAAGCATCATTCCCCATCACTGACCATGCCACTCTTCTCGTGTTCCTTCATCTCTTCTCCTCATGTTATACATCAACATTAACCTGTGGGTGCTTCTGTTTACAGCTGTCCTTTGCTTGTGTCTCCAACCATCCCTCTGTACAATTCCTCCTTTCTGTCTTGGACACACACTGGACTTGTTGCCCAGTTCCTGCCTTTATGTCCAGCATCAGTTTCTGGTTTCTTTCCCAGTGTTTTTTAGACTCCAGCAGAACCTTCCAAGCTGGCCTTTGCTGCAGCTTCAAATGGCTCCTTAAAGCACACCACTGCAAGTCTTTTCTGAAATGAAAATCCTAGCACTAACCTGCTGCCATGAGCCCTTACCCACATCCTTATCACAGGCCAATTCCAGCAAACACCACTTTCTGAGATATTAAAGAGATCCCATTTCCTTAGCAGGCAATGCAGACTACACGTAAAGCTCCCCTTCGCCCCTGACCTCACTCACATTTGTTTTATAACAGCTTATACCCCTTTAACAACAGTGAAGTTATTTCTGGTTTGCACATTGTGACTTGTGATCAAAACCAGGCCTATTGCCTATCTCTAGACACAAAAAGAAATGGCCCACTGAAACACTGGGCAGTACCTTATTCTTAAACATCTACCTTCAAAGCATGCGATTCACTGACAAGTTATTAAAACCAGGCTGTGGCAGCATCCTAAAGGACCAAGAAGGACAATTAGGTTGGTCCTTATAACTCTGAGAGTGATTAGCAGCAGCCATCAGCACTCTGTAACTGCTTGTTGAGCTAGTGAGTCAGACAGCAATAAGGACTTTTAAGCAGCCAGCAAAAGCACTCAGATTCTTCTACAGGAGAAGTTTATTACAGAGCTCAGCATCTGTGTCTTGCAGCTGCCAAGTGTCCTCCATGTGTTGTTACAGCTGCTGATTCTGCTGTTAAGGAAGGGGGAGCAGAAGGATGAAAAGAGGCAGCGTCAGGAATGTTCAGTTGCTGTAAAACACTGCCAAGCAGATATTCACGTTATCTGTGTGCAGGAACCAAGCCATCCAAACATGTGAGCTCACGGCTCTCGGCCGGCTGGGCTCGCACTGCAGAGAAATCATGTGACAAAGCCACTAGACACTTTTCAAACTACTCCAAATACAGGATCTGCTGAAACCCTGAAGTAGCATGCCCAGCTATATAAGTTCTGTGACGTGACATGCTGTGGCTTGTGAGGACAGACAAGAAAAGAAGCAAGAGGCTTTGGGGAGATCCAACCCAAGGGGGAGCAGACTCCCCGCTTCCCCAGCAGGACAGTGCTCCTCAGTGTCAGTCCACTGCCCTGTTTTTAGCTTCTATCACACTGCAACTCCACACAATTCTGCACAAGTAATTCTGAAGTATGCTACCACACAGGAGCTCAGCCTCTACCTGGTGCTCTAAGCACAGGGCTGAATTCCTAGAGGCCAAAATCATCTCCTTTATGTCTCAGTGGCTGTGGGCACAAGTTCCTCTCAGAGAAACCACACTGTCCTCCAGCAGTGAATGGTCAGCTAATCACTGGTAATCTTGGAAGGCAAAAGACCACCAACGTGGCCTCGGAGCAGGATGTTGTGCTAGCCCTGAAGCAGACACACTTTCCCTTCCAGGCACATCCTAAAGGCTTTGGACAATTTTCTTCAGTCTGTGCCAAGCTTGTGTTGATTCATGGTACCATCCACCATAGGCAGGGCCACAGGATGATTCATCTGGGGAGGATGTCAGGAGGACATTTATTCCAAACCTCTTGTTCACATTTAACTGTTCTCAAATGAACTTTTTCCTGTGTTCCCAGGTATAAGAAAATGGGATTGATTGCACCCATCTCTTTCCCCACGGGGGGTGGGCCAGGTCTTCTTGCTGGGACTAGCAGACACTGAGCACGGCTCTGCTAGAGAGCACTAAGAAGACACTGAGAGAAGAGTCTTTGAGAAAAACAGAGATGTGTCAGCAGCCCTGGTGTGCTCTGGGGATCTTGTGGAGCCTGAGTGCTGCCAGGTTCTCTCCTTGCACTCCTGTCTGTGGGCTCCTGGGGAGTGCTGCCAGGGCTGGGCAGGGGGATTGAGCACATCTCCCATGAGAAACTGTGGCTCCAGCAAGCCCAGACAGCATGGAGAAGAGCCTGATCACACACCAAGGGTGAGCACAACCCAAAGGAAGCAGCACTGGGCACCCACCACCTCCAGCTTAAAGCAGCACATCTGGGAGGGGGACAAATAACTTTTAACAGGACATATGAAACTGAGTTCAATCTTCAGTCCATGACACTTTTCATAGGAGTACAGGAGTTGGTGTATTTGAGTAATTAGCTGTTTTTTGTCCAAAGGTTATTTAAAATAAAGGAGGAGGCATAAAGGTTTTTTAATGGCTGGGGGTAAACCTGAGCTATGAGGTTGTATATGTGTGTGTAGCCTCAAAAAAAAGGTGAAGGACACTCTGACAATATTTTTTTTTTTTTAAGTATTTATGCAAGAAGAAGCTTCCAATTTGTCTCTATATCTGGTTGCTGAAGCAAAGGAATTTGTACATTGCATCAGGCAGTATCGTATTAGGAAATGTTTTTAACAGTGTTTAGTGATTGAAAGTAAGATACAATAGCTTTATGACAAAGAAGCTTATGATGAAGGTCCTTTGTAATAGCTTTTGTATTACTGTAAATCATGATGCTTATGGTTTACTTTTTATTAATTCAAATGAAGTGCAAATCAAATGGCAGCTGACAGCCTATCAACAGGTTAGTTTGAACAGCTGAATATTATTTTATTTCATATATATTTCGGCTTTTAACAGGATTTTTAATTTTAAATAGTTTTGAGGTTTTTATCCACGTAATGTGGCTGGAAGGCTGCAAGATGAGAGCAATATTTAATTCACGCTTGTAAGATATGGGTATTTGGAACCCATTAGAAATTGACTTTTTGTTCTCCCTTTTAATTTTGATTCTTTCATCAGAGATGCCAAGACTAATGCTGTCATGACAGATGGAGAGAGCTCATAGAGACATTGTACAAAAATTACTGGAGCAATGTGTCATTACCATGTAGTACCTTCGAAATGTCACAACAAAAGTAAAATTCATTGTGGAACGGGGCTCTTCCTTTAGGGACAAAGGCTTCCTTTAGGGATAATTCCACTCCTAAGCGCTGGACAAAATCATACCAGTCTCATTTGCACCATAGGATACAGCAATATACATATGCTACACACTTGTTCAAAATCACAGTCACTCACTGAGAGAGAACCTGCTCCCTCTTGTCACATGTAATTCTGGGTGTTGTGGACCCACTTCAGTTATTCCAGAGTGTGCCAACTCTTTTAATTTAATCTGGTTATACAGTTGATCAAATAATCCTAGTTATGTCAGCTGCATATCAGTTATTTACTATAAATACTTAGTTATTAGCTGTTTGCTAATACTTCAAAAGCAGCGTGGCCAGCAGGTTGAGGCAGGTGATCCTCCTCCTCTGCTCTGCTCTCATGACACCTCACCTGGAGAGCTGCATCCAGCTCTGGGTGTCCAGCATGGCAAGGACATGGAGCTGCTGGAGTGAGTCCACAGGAGTGACCAGAGGCTGGAGCACCTCTGCTGTGCAGCCAGAGGTGCTGGCAGAGCTGGGGCTGCTCAGGCTGGAGGAGCAAAGGCTTTGGGGACACCTTATCCCAGCTCCCAGTGCCTCAAGGGGGCTGCAGAGCTGGAGAGGGACTTGTCATGTGCAGTGGTACACAAGGGGGAATGGGTGAAGCAGGGTGGGTTTGGATTAGACATTAAGAAGAAATTCTTTACTCTGAGGTGGCGAGGCACTGGAGCAGTTTGCCCAGAGAAATTGTGGACTCCACATCTCTGGAAGTGTTCAAAACCAGGCTGGATGGGGCTCTGGTCTAGTGGAAGGTGTCCCTGCCCATGGCAGGAGAGTTGGAACTGAATGATCTTTAAGGTCCCTTCAAACCCAAACCATTCTATGGTTCTGTATTAACTTGCACACTGTCAGTGGTAGTGACCTATGCTATTTTCTGCAAAAACCATAGAGATGGAGCAAAACTTGTCTGTGTGCAGGAAAGCTCCTGATTAATCTGAGCAGAAGAAATGAGGTACTCTTTAAAAAGTGCACAGGTCAACAATTTTGGCTAGAGCAGTTGGCCATCACAGCAGAGTCCTGTAATGGCTCAGCATAAAAACACAGGGGAAAATTATGCAAACTGTGTTAAAACGCTGCCTTCAGTTTCAAAGAAAAGCATCAGAAGTGACACCATTTAAAAGATGATACAGTTCCATTCACAAGGTTACATTTCTTATTCTACCTTCATGGATTTTTGTCCATGGAATTCTGTAATGGTTTTGCTGTCAGTGGGATTAAAAGGTGTCTCTATGAGAAAGGGCTGTTTTATTATGTGTGACAATCCACTACTCAGAACTTTGTTAGCTGTGAGTAATCCAGTAGAAAATGAATATCCAGTAGCTATTGACATGCTTGAAAATGAACTCCAGAGCCAGATTCAAACCCACTGAGATTCTTATCCAGAACATGGATAGAAGCAGTGCAATGTTCCATGGCACACACTGTCCCTGACCCTGGAGGTTTCTCCCTGGCTCTTGGGAAGGTCAAGCTCCTCGCCTACTTAGCCCTGATCCAGAGCCACAGAAACTCTCACTAAGTCCCAAAAGCTGGGTCAGAAAAAAAGACCATGTCGAAATTGTGTGAGTCAAACAGTGACAGTGTATGCAGTGGTAGTGGTGCTTTCCACAAGGAACTGGATGGAAACCACAAGCTTATTTCACACTGCCCAGCCCTCAGATGCAAGTAGCTATCAGTTGCTACCACTGCTAATTTAGAGCTAAACAATTTTGAATTCCATTACTGACCGAGTGCCTTCTGCCTCCCTCTCCTCTGGTGAATAATAGAATACTTGATTCCTTTAAAAAGATTGAGGTATTCAAGAAATCCAGCCATTTCTGAAGTTTCAAAGCCTCCACATCCAAATGTCAAGCCACCACTGTTGGTTAGGTGATGTGCAACATGCAAAATCATTTTCTGTCAAAAATGACATGTGGAAATGGGAAAGCAAAACCAGGCAAAAAAAAAAGGAGATAAAGTCCAAAAATACTTCTTCCATATTTACAGCTACTGAAGGAAAAAAGTGAGATAATTACAACTTTGCCATAAAAGTTGCAGAAGTAAATAAAGAGTAATCAGGTCCTTCAAAAACAAACTATGCATTTGGAAGGACCAGAGGCTTTTCTCTGTGTGAGCTGAGGCAAAGGAGCCGAAATTTGCACCAAAGAGATTTACCATCTATTTCTTCCCCTCACAGATTTTCATAAAGGCAATGACAAGTCCAGAGGAACAATAGTGCATCAGAACGTTTCACTGACTGTGGAATAAATTCAGAGTGACGTAATCAGCACAAGACTGTGAGGAGGCACTACAAAGATTACACTGTTAAACTTAAAGGCTCAGTCTTTCATGGTGCTGAGCATTTTCTGAGAGCTGCAGCCCTTTGGTTCCTGATGAGAACACACAGCACTAATGAGAATGAGGCCATGAGTTCTCCTGGTGTGGTTGGTCACTCAAGGTGAAACAGAAAACACATCTGCTCCCTGATTGTCCAGAAACTCTGCATTATTTCCTCCAGACACCAGAGAAGCTGCTCAGAGATAAGTGAGCTCTCGGACTCTGCCTGCTGCTGAAAGGCACACACATATCTCTATCATATTATTTGGGCACGGGAGAAAACAACCCCTCTTTGGAAATCTGTGCAGCTGTCAGATCAACCCCTTTATCTGGTCCCATACTGTCAGCTGAGAAGACAAGGATCCCCCTATCAACCCAATTTGGTGTTAACTGATTCAGCTTTCATCAGATATTTTTTTTTTTTTTTCTGAACTCAGAAGAAACCCAAAAGCCAGATCTTTGGGGGCTTTCCAAATGAGGTCCAAAAAATCTCACTTGGCAAAACGCTTTGTGTAGGGATGTATTCAAATGTGCAGAAATGTCCCTGTAAGTGAAATGATACCATGAAGTGAAATGGTGGGTGCAAAATTAGTGGCCTGGGCTGTGCACATAAGGCAGCACAATTACAACTCTCTGTTCTGGATTTAAAAACCCTGCCTTCCAGCCCTAACAGAATTCTTTGGTGAGGACAATAAAAAGAGCTATAAGTGTGTTCATCTGTATTTTTTCTGCGCCCTCAAAGTACTAACAGCCAGAGGAACAGCTAGTTAGGTAAATAGCATAATTTTCTTTTGCTGAATTTGGTTCATAAATTAACTAGTGCTGCTTTGAACACAGCTAAGGAATTGTTGCAGCTTTAGATACTTAGATTCCAGTTTTAGGTTTAAAGATATTCTTCTTCCAGCAGGGGCCCTGGAGATTTGTGCAGTAGCACATTACTAACCATGAGTAAGGATATAAGGATCTGGACTTAAGCTAACAGAAGTGATGATGTGTGAAAGGCTTCTGCTTCATTTTGACATGGTGATACAAGGGATAGGCAGATTTTGGGACAGACCATCTTTATCTGTCTGGCAGTCTAGGGATTTAAGCAGTGTCTATCACTCTGGCATTTCTGTGTGCTCAGACAGCATCTGCAGGAAACATTCCCCATTATTCTCCAAGTAAAGTGGCCAGGGATGGTTATCCCAAGAGGGACCCCCAGAGTCCCATTTACAGAGGAGGTACTTGTGGGGCAGCAGAGAAAAGGGTGTTAGGGAAAAGTGCAATCTTACTGTAGAAGTTAGTGCAGGCTCTCCACTGGGAGAGCCTTAAAAGGAATTGCACTCATTACCCCCTGGACCCTCAAAGGGAGCCACCCTACCCCAGCAGCTAAAAATGGTGCCCTGCAAGGAATCCTATTTAAAGAGCTTTCCCTGGATGCACAGCTCCCCCTTACACCCCCTCATGCATGCAAAGAAGGTCTGCAGCCCTCTCTGCCCAAGACAGAGTCTGTCTCTCACTCTGCCCCCTGTACTTGGAGCCAGGGAGACTCAGCCCCTTGCTGCCAAAACCTCAACCAATCCACAAGGAAAAGATTCCCATATGTCCTTCACAGAAAAAAAATGCATCCCAGGTGTGCTGGAGTCACCTGGTGGGCCAGCACTCACTTCAACCATGTTGCTAGTGTGAAATCTTGATTTTTCACCAGAAGAAAGAAATTTTACCGTGCAATTTTTTGCATCAGGTTAAGGTTTGAACCTCCCTGCCTTGACAGAATCTCTGTAACATCCAATTTTTATGGGTACCTGAAGAGTCCTTCTGGAATATTAATGTCCCCTGGTTCTTTAGGTGCATATTGCAAGCATCACAAACATATTTTTATTGGTATTTGATGGCTGCTTCATTTGCCAAGTACTCATATCAAATTTATGGAAGGCTATTTCAGAGTGATATAAACGTGGGAAATCCCTTTTGTTGAGACATGGCATTAATCATGTTAGTGCCTAGGTCTCCGTGCCCTTAGACCAACAAGATATACTGCTTCAGTGTCTACAGCCAGCTCCTAAAAACACACACCATCTTCTGGCTGGTTTTACACTCCAGGATAGAGGGGATAACCTGGCTCTTTAACGACCCACTGTCACTTCAGCATTCTCTCTTCCTTTCCCCCCCAGACTGTCTACACCTTTGCATGTTTAGGGCAATGTGTGGAGGAGTGATGTGGGCACTGCCCCGTCCTGAGGGTCAATACCACTCCCAGCAGTGCCAGCAGAGATGCCAGCACAGGTCAGGATCAAGTGCAGGCAATGCTCAGCGTTTATGTGAGTGTATTCCCAGATTAGGAGCAGCCAGCTCTCAGCAATCCCCACTGGTGACAGCCAGGTCTGTCTCCTGCTATCCACAATCACAGACCACAAAAAGAAGGGTGGCATGCAGCCTCCACAGGGACATCCTGCTTTTTTATGTAGTTATGACCTGGATTGCATGAAAAAAAAAAGGGGCTTAGCCCACCCACATCCATCATGCATTCTCCCACCTTACAGGGTGGTTTTTAATCAGCAGGTACACCACCAGAGTGTGTCAGTGCTGGATTTTAGCCTTTCCTTAGGGCAAAGACTGTTCCAACAAGCCCCAGGTCCTGGAGGTGCACCCAACACCTGCTGCAATGGAGGCATATCATATTTCTGCTGAAAATGCTGGAATTCAGAAGCTGCTGTACACAGAAGTAAAAGAAAAAAATATAACGAGGAAAAAAAATACCTGCTGAAAATTTACCTTTCAAAGAGATTAAAATCAGAAGACTTTAAAAGTGCTCTGAGTATTCAGAGTGTAGAGAATAATGATAGCAAAGACTAATGATTAATTTGTTACTGATAATAATAGCAAAGACTATTCCAACAAGCCCCAGATCTTGGAGGAGCACCCAACATCTGCTGCTATGGAGCCATATCATCTCATCATATCATATCATATCATATCTCATATTATATCATATATCATATTATATAATAAATGTTATAGAACTGAATCATATTATCTCTCAAGTGTATTTTTATGTTGTCTTATATTTGCACACTGATTAGCAGCCCCTTCTGCTTTTCCTATATAAGTTAATCTGCGTGGACACTCAGTGCATGAGAACCAAGAGGTTTCATTATTGAGTCACTGGCTCTTTTCTTCACCTGTGGCTATGAAGGTAGGGCTATGGGGATCCAGCTGAGCCTTCTTCAGTCTGTCTCTGGTCTCTCTCACTCATTCTCCCTTTATCTCTCTAGATCTAGAGCCACAAATTTCTCCACCAAACCCCTGGTGGGGGTCATCCCAGGCCCACCATTAGTCAGAGTGACACGGGTGGGCTAATTAAGTGCCACTAAATCACCCAGAAATATATCCCCACACTGCTGCACCTATGATGGTTCGTGAATATTTTCCAAAGATTGTTCCATTAAATCTGCACTGACTTGAATCTGGTGCTGCTTGGGAAAAAATCTGTCTGGCTAAGGTCTGCCAAGGTGGTGACTGGGAAGTGGCAGGGCTGCCACATCCTGCAGCTGAGCTGTGCACTGCACCATGCCACATCTACAGCAACTCTGACACATTCCAGAGACATGGATTCCTGCAACAAGAGTCATCTCTGTACCACCTGTGCAAAGATTTTGGTGTCTACAGAAATGTTCTTTCCTGTGGGATTTCCAGGTTAATAACACAAATCTGCTAGGCAATACATTACACTTACAAGCAGCGCTCTGTCACTAAAACTTTTAGGTCAGGAAGGTCAATTCTGATCATCTTTCCAAGGTAAAATTCTCTATTTAATTACTCCACTGGTGAAAAGCATCAGAAAGAGACAAGCAAGTGTCGTTAGATCTCTTCTGCTTTACACTGTTGGGTACCTGGCCCCCGGACTGGTTTCTGCAAGAGGTCTGAGCACTGAACACAGAGGCCTGGAGAGCACTGGTCCTAGCCCAGAGAGAGTAGCGCTCTCCAGACCAGTCCAACCTTAATCTCACCAGTAAGCAGGCCAATTTGTGCCAAATATGGTTTTTCCTCTCCTGCGTCAAGACCACCCAGCAGCACAGGACACTGAATCACAGCTATGACAGGAAGATTTTAACCTCAGCTAATGGCAACCAGAAGGTGACAGACTCATTTTCTTATTACCAGTCTTCTTAGGACCGAACAGGCAATTATTTTCTTGAGCCTGCTTCTGTGTGCTAAATTACATGGACTATCTCCAGAGAGCAGTGACAAGTCAGTAAGCTGGGTGTGAGCTGGGTTACCTCTCTCGCCAACCCACAGACTGCTCTCAGTAACCCTGCAGTGGTGCTGACAGACTCCAGAAATAGCCATGAGCAGTGTTTTCTTACTAGAAGTCAGGTCTGGGTCGTATCAGTGGGGAGGTGAATTGAAAATGGCAGGGGGAGCCATTCTGAGGGGTGTCATCAGCACCCCAAAGGTGGCACTGAGCCACCACGCCCTGCATGCAGCCCCTTGTGAACATGAGGGATCCCTTTGGAAGCTTGGGGGTGCCTGGCACCTTTTGTGCCTCCTGCTTCTCTAATATTTCTCCTCACACTCCTTCACTGCTAAAACGAATGGCATGACTTTCTCAATGTTTTCTTTTTTCCTAACGCTTTCCTTACAGTTTTCATTCAATTTTAATGCAAGGGCACCCATCCTAGTTTATGTCATAATAGACGGACAACAATGGTGCAGTTTAACTAAAATAACATGCTAAACACTGCTACATGTTGACGGAGTCACGACGGATAAAATGTGGAGTGTTTTGGTGGTGCGTATCTTCAAAGAAGAGCTGGCAAGCCTACAACGTGACAAATGTATTTAAGAATCTATGCCATTCAAATGATACCACCACATGTCTGTTTGGGATTTTTCCCGTCTAAATGTGGGAATATGGGCACAGGCTCACTTGCATACTGTGTTCTCCTAACATAAAGTGTTGGTGTCCCCGAGGGTGTGCCCATGGCACTCGATGTCACCAGACACAGGCTGCAAAGGAGACAGCAGAAATGAGTGCACGTGGTGTGTGCCAGGCAGCCCTCATCTGTTTATTTCATGCAAAAGAGGGAGGAGAGCGTGCTCAAAACATTCTCACTGGAAATTGGTATCAGCGTGAGGAGGAGAGAAACGTTATCATTTGCATTTCAAGGCATCCCTATCCTAGCTGAAGTTTTGTGGTACAAAGAGACCAGCTCCTGATGTGAGTGACAGTGATGGGAAAAAACCCCACTAATTCACATCATCTTGACTGAGCTACTCTGCATTTACACCAGTTTCCCTGAGATGGAAGCTGGCTCATGCTCTTTACACATATATGTTTTGTGTCTCTTTCTCCTATTGTTTGTCACTATCAGCCACCTCCTTTGTTTATTATTTTTTATTTGTGCAATGTATTCATATTCTCAGAGTCCATCTGCTAAAAGTATCCTATTTAAAAGAAGATGGCATCATTAGCTACCCTCTCTTGCCATAAAGAAAGGAGCAGTTCCCATATTTTTACCCAGTTCAGTGGCTCAGTGGATGCACTAATCTTGCTGAACACTTCAGTTTAGATGGTATATCAATGAGGCATTCAAACAGAGCAGTTTATACACAAAAATTCTGTCTGCTTTGTAAAAGATTATCCTTTTATAAACACTCTGCGGAAAACATAAAAGCAAATAGGGGACAGCACATAGGACAGGAAAGATGTTAGAAGGGAGATTAATACTGAATGGGTCGAAATGAATGGTGCTTACCAAAACGAGGTCCAGATACTTTGGCTGCAGTGAAACATAAATAATGGGAATGACACATCGTTTATTCGGGATAATGAGTTGATCCGAAGTAGGGGCCTAGAACAAGAGATTAAAGATTAAATATCCATCTCCTGATGAATATCAGTAGCAAACTTTAACCTTTTCCTTCCAAAAGCACAATTTCTTTGAACAATCGTGTCAGCACAACACAGTGAAGAAATGGGCTAAAGCAAACTTAAATCACATTCTTATACGTATCCTGAAAGAAAACACTGCTTCATATTTTAAGACACGGTGTTGTATTTTTGTTTCCAGGTTTGTAACTTTTTTGGAATAATTATAGGAGAACACAAAGATTTTGCTTGATGCTTTGTATTAGAAAAATCTGGCTTTAGCATTTACTGCTTACATTTTAGTTCCCTGAAATAATTGAAGAAAGAACATGCCCATCCTCAACATTCACTTGGGTGGAGAGATAATGACAAAAAAGCAGCCTGCTGGAAAAGCACAGCACACCACATGCCGAATTAGAGTCTTGAATGCAAGGAGGACTTGGAAGATGTCACAAGCTTTGGATCAGGAAGGGCTGGAAGTGTAGTGAAGGGGGGAAAGGCACAGACAACCGGGGACAGCAGGCTGACTGTACTGCAGTGCTGGCAGCCTGTCCAAGCTGGTCAATTAGTGGTACTTCTAGCTCAAGATGCTGTACTGCAACTGAGGCAGAAGACATAGGACAAGCGGGAATCTGGAGAGCTGTGGCTTGCCCAGAACTTGGAACAGAGCAGCTGCTGGATGCATGCAGCCAGCCAAGCCCTGCATTGTGGTTTTGTTGCTGATGGCTGCCTCCTGCAAGAGGGATAAAACTGGGGACAGAGGGAGGAGGGAGGAGGGGGCGAGACTTTCAAATGACATTTAGGAAACAGCCAAGCTCGAATGCGGGAGAGAGCTCGGCGTGCTCTCACCTGCTTCGTGGAAAGGGGTTTGCCCCACGAGCAAAAGGAGTTTGTGGTTTCATTCCACTCTCCAGGGAATGTGCTGTCCCAGTGCCAAACCAGCACGCATGTACAGCTGGCAGTTTCTCTGCAGAAGAAGCCTCGTACTGGAAGCTGTGGAAAAGTATCCTTTTTTTTTTTTTTTTTTTTTTCCTTGGTAAATATTTGCATGCAAAACCAGATATTCCCAAAAGTTTTTGTGAGGCTCTGCAAGCTAGTTAGATGGAGGGATTTTTGGATTTGTGCTGAGGGAGTGGGGGAACACGGACACAGCAGTTCCAATGGGGGCATGGCCCTGGGGGGTGAGCTCCCTGAAATGGTGTCTAGAAGGACACTGAATACCTCTCAGACAGCAAGACTCACATTTTGCAAAATTCACATTTTGGCAACAGAGCAAAAATATTACCATTTCACGTTGTCCCCTTACACCACGAATTCAGATAGGATTTGATGTGTTCCCCTCTCCTCTTGGGTGAGAGATGTGAGTCCTGTCAGGCACCTTTGCTCACAGCCTGTCCTGTAACAGCATCACTCCACTGCCCTCATCCTAAAACCTCCTGAAGACCTCGTGAAAAACCTCCTGCTTCTGTATCACAGTTGATATACCAAGAACAGGACCACAAGGTCAAATAAAAGCAGGTGAGAGAAGAGCACTTGGGATGCTGGGCTGGTAGAGGGGGCAGAGCTGACAAATCAACAGCAAGGGTGTGAACAGGAGACATATGGCTGGTTGTCATCACGGTCAGCCAGGACCAGGCTCTGCAGGGCTTGGCTTGCCCAGGCAGTCCATGCTGGAGCCTGGGTTGGGTTTTCCACCGCTGCTTGCCATGGCAAGAGGAAGGGGAGCTCTGTCCAAGTGCCAGAGCAGCAGCCTCTCCTCTGGGGAACCAAAGCACAGCTCTCCAGGGACAGGGACCACTGTGCTTGGCTCAGCTGCTCTGCCCCTTCCCTGCACCCTGCGCTGATTTCCAGCCAGACAGGCTTTTATCCTTGAGAGACCAGCAGTGACTTGCCTCTCATTCAGAAAGAAGCATCCATTTTTGAGCATTATCACAGCACAGATAATAAATAATACAAACAGCAGAGCTGTGAGGGGATGCCAGAGCCCTGCTGCTGCTGGATGCCTGACCTCTGCAAAGCCCTCATCACCGTGTCACATCACAGTGCTTGGCTGTGCAAAGGGGACCAGCCTGCCCAGGGGCACCCAGGAGGGGCAAGACCTCTGCTGCCACGTGTGCTCCCCCTCTCAGGGGGCCAAGGCCTTTTTTTCCCCTCACATTTTCCTGCATTATGTTTGCCTTACATTTTCCCGACATTTTCCTCTCACATTTTCCTGCCTTTTCCTACGCATTTTCCCGCCTTTTTCCTCTCACATTTTCCCGCCTTTTTCCCCTCAGATTTTTCCGCCTTTTCCTCCACATTTTCCCGCATTTTTCCGCTCATATTTTCTCGCTTTTTCCACCCACATTTTCCCGCCTTTATACCCGCACATTTCCTGCATTTTCCTCCCCATTTTTTCGCCTTTTTCCTCTCAAATTTCCCCGCCTTTTTTCCCCTCATTTTTTCTTGCCTTCCTCCCAATTTTCCCGCCTTTTTTTTTCACATTTTCCCGTATTTTTCCCTCCCATTTTCCCGCCTTTTTTCCCCCACATTTTTCCGCCTTTTGTCCCTCACATTTTCCCGCCTTTTTCCTGTCATATTTTCCCGCCTTTTTCCTCTCACATTTTCCCGCCTTTTTCCCCTCAGATTTTCCCGCCTTTTCCTCCACATTTTCCCGCATTTTTCCACTCATATTTTCTCGCTTTTTCCACCCACATTTTCCCGCCTTTATACCCGCACATTTCCCGCGTTTTCCTCCCCATTTTTTCGCCTTTTTCCTCTCAAATTTCCCCGCATTTTTCCCCTCATTTCTTCTTGCCTTTCTCCCAATTTTCCCGTTTTTTTTTTTTCTTTTTACCGCCTTTTTCCCTTCCATTTTCCCGCCTTTTTTCCCCCACATTTTCTCCCCTTTTCCCCTCATATTTTCCCGCCTTTTTCCTTCACATTTTCCCGGCTTGGCAAAAGACCCTCCCTGTAAGGCCTGAAGGGCATATTTGAAGGATCAATGGGAGTTGTTGAAGACACACGTACAACCATCCATGTAGGTTGTAGGGGAGAGAGCACGGTCCCCACTCTGGCACAGTGGTGCTCCCAAGGCTCCTGACAGCTTGCCCTGACCTTTCTAGGGAGGAAACTGATGGTGCTGGGCTGCCCCCAGCCATTAAAATACCTTTATGCCTCCTCCTTTATTTTAAATAACCCTTAGACAAACAACAGCTAGTTACTCAAATACACCAATTCCTGTACTCCTATGAAAAGTGTCATGGACTTAAGATTGAACTCAGTTTCATATGTCCTGTTAAAAATTATTTGTCCTCCTCCCAGATGTGCTGCTCTAAGCTGGAGGTGGTGGATGCTTAATGCTCACTTCACTTCATCTCACATCACCTCACTACGAAGGAAGAGGAGGAGCAGCTCCCAGATGACTCCAGCAAACAGCAATGGATCTTGTACCCAGGAAGTGTCTGTAACTTGATTTAAAAATAGCCCTTAGTAATTTGAAGATGGTGGTGAGAGTGGTGTGAGGCAGAGAACAGACTATTTGAGGACTGCTTGTCCAAATTCAGTAGGTAGGAGTGAGTTTTCCAGGGCTGCTCCCAGCATGTAACTGGAAGCTCAACTTGTGAGCTGAAATCCCAGGAGTTTTTATTCATGGGGAGCTCTTTTCCTGGACATCTGATTATGCACAGAAGTGAGAGTTTTGGAATGTAAAATTAGATGGAAAATGTCCACTCTGGGAGAGAAAGCACAAGCTTCTTGTGAAACTGCTCTGGGGAGGAACCAAAACTCAGGTGTTCACAGCTTGACTTTCACGAAGTAGCTGCATTTTAAAGCATCTGTGAATGAATCTGTGCAAACAGACGTGAGTTTTCTTAGCAGACTGCCCAGCACCCACATCCACTGTGCAGGTTGTAGGCTGGGAGTCTGACAGGTCATGGTGCCACTCAAGTGCTGCCCTACAGCCTCCCCTATAGCATACCCCAAGGGTTTGCTGCGTAATCTGTGAAAGAAAACAGTTTGTACTAACAGCTGAGGTGATTCTCACCAAAAAAAATCACTTGCCTCTCTTCTTTGGTTACTTGAATCTGCCCTCTACAACATTTTATTAGGAGCAGATCACATTAATGGTGCAGGTATTGATAAAGAACCTGTGTTTTTACAGCTCCTCATGTATTCTAATTCAAATCATCCTGTCATTTTTGACAATGCAAGCTGCTAAGGAAACAAAAGTGTTTTTCCAGTGCCAGTGTGAGTTTATTAGATCTGCATTGCCCATTTAGCGTCCAGAGGGCTTGAATTTGGCATAACTACCAGATATTCTCTGAAATGGTAGGATGGGAAACTTGGAGTCTGTCAGACACCTTTGGATTGAACCTGAATCCAAGTGTCCCCCCAAGCAGCCATGGAATATGGGGACATTTCCACTGTATCTGGCTATTTCTGAAATCTGGATTTAGGTCCAGTAACCAGCAGCAGTAGGCAGAAATGCACCAACAAGCCTTACCCACACCACTCAGGGATGGAAATGGCCTGTCTGCACCTGGAGCAGGACTGAAGAGCTCCCTGTGCTGATCCTGGGGCAGCTAGCAAGGTCCCGAGGGCTTCTGGAGGGTTTGGCAGCCAGCAGCAGAGCATGAGGGGCTGTGAAGACAGGCTGCCCTCCTCCTGCCCCTCGGGGGTCAAGCAGCACCCTCCCTTTACATCAAAGGAGCCCCCAGAGGCCCTGCTGATGGTCATGGGGGCTGCAAGACCAGGGTAAAGCTGCTGGAGCTGCCTTAGCACTGTGCTCACATATGGTCTTGCATTGTACCTTTCCACAAACCAGCTGTACCTCTCGAATAAATACATACTGGGCAAAGCTCAGAAATGCATCTTTCTGGAGATTATTTCCATCTGCACATCACAAAGGATATATTGATTT
Organism: Sitta carolinensis; assembly: GCA_032173965.1. Taxonomy (NCBI): domain Eukaryota; kingdom Metazoa; phylum Chordata; class Aves; order Passeriformes; family Sittidae; genus Sitta; species Sitta carolinensis. The sequence continues at coordinate 1,642,438 of JAVUNC010000019.1, forward strand.
AGCTACACTCCTGAGATCAGAGTGGAAACACTGGATAGTCGGGAAGCAGACACATATGCTGCTTATCAAAGCTTTACATACAGTACAAAAAGATAGCAGTGTGGAGAGCAACCAGCTCACAACCTGTCCTGTAATTCTCTAAAACAAAGGAAAAGGAAGTGCTGAATGCTACTGTTTCTGAGCCACACAAACGGCATGTGAGGAGCACAGCAATCCCAGCTGAACTCACAGGCATGAGGAATCTAAGGAGTTGATAATTGCTGTAGCTGTCAAGGGTTGCTCCCAAATCCTGTGGATGGATTTATTTATTTATCTGTCTTTTTTAGAGCTGCAGAGAAATGCAATAATGACACAATGGGAAAGAATATCCCAGATGAGCTCCTAGTGGACCCCAGAGCAAGGAAGGCTGTATTCTCTCTGCAAAGCCCTTCCACCCATCCACAAGGAGAACAAGCTACATATTCCTCAAAATCCATGGCATTTGTGTTTGTTGATGGGGATGTAAGTCCAAAAAATTGCAGAGCAAGAAAGTGTTACCTAGATCATGCAGTGCCACGGTGTGCTGGCAATGTACACACCTCAAACTGGGGCAGGAAAATGTCAGTGAAAATCTGTGGAGGCAGAGAGGACCCTGTGGTGTCCTGCTGCACTTATCCTTCCTGGTGTCTCTGGGATAATAGAGAACAGGGAAAGTTACTAGAGGAAAGTCATAGAAATGTTTGGAAGAGACCTTTAAGATCACTGACTGCAAATCCAGCATGGCCAAATCCAACACTAAACCATGACCCTGAGTGAGTTTACTGGATGTGTTTTTATGTCTTTTAATTATCTCCAGGGCTGCTGACCCAATCACTTCCCTGGGCAGCCTGTTCCAATGTTTGGCAAGTCTTTCCACGAAGATTTTTTTCCCTAATATCCATTCTGAACCTCTCCTGGCTCAACCTGAGGCCCATTTCTTCTTGTTCTGACCCTTGTTACTTGGGAAAAGAGACTGACTCTCACCTTGCTACAATCTCCTTTCAGTTGGTTGCAAATATACAATAAGCATAGAGAGGATGATCCTTGCACTTCAGATATTTTCTGGCTTCTTGTAGTTTTGCATAAATCAGACCACAGCAGAAATGTTTCTGGGCATGGGAGTAAAGGATTATTAAGTTCCTCTCTTTTTAAATGTCTGCTGAGCAGTTCAGACCAAATTGTCTTTGCTGCAGAGCCCCTGCACTGAAGTCATTAAACAACATGCTATGGCTGTTCTATGTGTATCCACATACAAAGAAGAATTCTTTCCCCAAATGATCAGAAGGACGAAACCCCTCCCTTATGAGGACAAGCTGAAAGAATTGTGATTGTTCAGCCTGGAAAAGAGAACACTCCAGGGCGACCTTATTGCAGTCTTTCAGTGCTTACAGTGAGTCAACAACAAAGAAGTAGGCAGAGTTTTTAGTAGGGCCAGTAGTGATAGAATTAGAGGTAGGTAACTGTTTTAAACTGTAGGAAGCTAGATTCAGGCTACAGATAAAGGAAACACTTATTTACAATAAGGGTGGCAAAATACTGGCACAGAGAGGTGGTGGATGCCCCATCCCTGGAGGGTCAGCTGGGTGGGACTCTGGGAAACCTGGTCTGGCTGAACATGTCTCTGCTCATTGCAGAAGGCTTGGACTAGGTGACTTTTCAGGGTCAACCCAACCAACCCCAACTATTCTATCATTCTGCAACAAAGAAGCCTTATATTCGTGTTATTTGGACACTCTCAGGAAGATGAAGGCCAAGAATCGTTGCTTCTTACAAAAAAAATTGCTGAAATACCCTGAGCACCAAAATAGAACTATCATCAAACTGCTTTCATGTCTTCTCTACCAGACTAATGCCCTGTGCAAGTAAGAGTAGCATAAAAAAGAAATCTTTGATGGCTTCAAAAGACAGTACCCTTGAAGCATATGATTGATTGCCTGACAATGTTCAGGTGAAGAAAGAAACAGTCACTCTAAAACACACAGCCACCTTCAGGAGTCAGGCTGAGGCCCCTTGTGAGTCCAGGATGGGTGGGATGAGGCACACAACAGTGCCTGCTCCCTGGGAAGGGATGACTCTGGGTGCTTGACCTCAAGCCTTCCATGTGACCCAGGGACAGAGGGAGCTCACCTGGGGGAGAGGGGGCAGTGAACCCCAAACCCACCAAAGCTTTCTCAGCAGAGGATCTGCTCCCTCTGCAACTTTGCCATCCAGCAAAAGAGGCCTCCTCCTGAGCAAGAGATGCAGAATCAGGCACAAAAAATGGCATAGCTGCTTCTCCCTGGAAAATTCCACCCAACATCTGCACAGCAGCTGGATTTCCCAAGTCCATTATCTCATCTCACTGATCTGAATGAATTTGCTCTCAGAACAGCTGCAGGTCTGTATATATCACTCATGGCTTGATTCACTGTGTTTTACCTGAATGAAATATTAATTAGCTACACTGTCTTTTCTCCTCCCACCACTAAATGCTAATTAATTGTAATTCATGATGGAAAAAAAAAAGTGGTACATGAATAGTTACTTTGGCCCAAAATGTGAATCAGTTCTAAAAATCCAAACCAACCCTGGTCAATTCAGAGTTTGAAACACTTCTGGGGAATAAGTTCAACTTCAGTCTCATTCTTTTCTTTACAGGAATCTTAAACACATTTATTCTACAGATTTATCCAGAGAGATGCATCACTAATATACTGGCCAAGCATGGGGTCTCTGACTCATTTTGGACAGTTTCTTAATACAAGAAAGGTCCCAAAGAGAAAATATGTCTGTGGTGTTTGGCATGGAGTAAAGACCCCAGGCAGACTCTGGACCCTTAAGTTTGCAGGATTTGATCCAGAGTCACTTAAAACTCCCTTCCCATCACTGCAACTCAGAGCTCATAAATGCTTTTGCCACAAAACTCTTAAGCTTCACGCTGAAATGGACATATGTGCTGACAAGTTCTCAGCAAAAAGGATGCTTTATGTGCAGGTTTAGAAGTATGAAGTACACACTTAAGACGTGTATTTCCAAAAGGCAATTTATGGGGGAGATGTACTCCTTAGGGTGTATTTATCTCACAGTTTTGCTGGCCACAACTAGTTTTAGACTGAAATGTCACATACTTTTTCTCTTTTTCTTTTCTTTTTTTTTACTTTTATTTTTAGTTTTAACTGACTGCTGTTTACAACACACTCTGCAAACAAACTGGGCTGCTCTGCACTTTCTAACGGCGGCTGCCTTTCTTCTTTCTCCCTATAACAAAAATGCTTTGAAGTCCTATGCTGTTAGTTACAAGTATCCTGATATTTCCCCAGCAAGGATGTAATAGGAGCCAAAACAAGCCTCCAGGTGCCAATATTGCACCTGACAAATTAGGCACACGACTGGAAAAGGATGGGCCCATCCTTCTGCTTAATGTTCATTTCCTTTCATTTCCACGTTAACAGGAAGTAGTTGGAATGGAAAAAAAGACTTTCCTTAAAGACCTGAACTATCAAAAGCCTGGGGCTGTTTCTCCTTGCAAACAAAAAACTTGGAAGCCAGCTACATCCTATGATTTGGAGCTCATTTACAGTGACTTTTTTAACCCCTACTGACGGCACGATGAACAGGATGTTATGATTTATTTAACACTTAAAGCGGGTGTGAGAACAAGGTGGATGGTGCCCTTAGATGTAGTCTTTTCATAATTTATTGCTCCAAGTGCTTAATTTTTCCTCAGGGAAGCCTTTGATAGCCGGCTGCCGCGGTGTGGTTAAGTGTGTGCATTAAGCTGTAAAGCAAAAATATTAATAATGCTAAAATAATAACCGTAACCAAAGTTACTATTCTGCATAACAAGAACTTGCACGCGTTGCTCGGCTGAAACTCTGAAGTGTTATCCCCACACCAACCAAATTGACTTGAGGATATTTGATGGAGCAGCACAAAGAGTGTTGAATTTACCTTCTGAGGACTTGAGCTGCACAAACTCAAAGCAAACTCACTCCTGCAAAATGCTGCACGGCTCCTGGAAGGCCACTGGAGAACGGTAACAAAGTCAGCTAAAAAAAAATAAAATGACTAACATCTCCTGTGCTGGTACCACAAGGGACTCTGACCAAGAACAGAGTCACAAAAAGTGTTATGTTTGACTGGCTTTAAAGTCGAACTGCTGCTTAATAATGTTGTAAGCATCCCTCAGAGGGTTTATCTTAAAGCCCCTTCTTTTGAACGGTCTGTAATTTTTATCTGGAATACAGAACGGTCCTTTAGAAACCATTTTCATGTCAAAGTTACTCAGTGAAATAATGTATAGATCTCCTGCTCTCTGGAGAGTCAGCTCTGCTTCATGTCACTACATTGAAGGCCCTTGGTGACTTTAGCAAGCATGATCTGTAGGAAGGCTTGCACCTGTGGATAAAGGACTTCAACTTTGAATGTTAAATACCTATTTCAGGGGATTTTTTCCCCTCTTGAGCATGCATGTGTGTGAGTAAGTTGTATTTTGATATAGACAGGCAGGTAATTCATTTCACTTTTAGGAGATGAAGTAACCATTTTAGCAAATTACATTTGTCTCTTTAATCTTATATTTCCATGCACACTGAGTTAAATGTTGTAAAACTATCAATTCTGTCAAAACCTAACAGAAAGAAAACAAGAAACCCTGCAATCTTAATGTCCAAACTGACTGGTGATTAACAGGAATTAAATGTGCAGGAATTCCAAATCTTTTCTGATCGGAGATGTCTAGATGACTTTTGTTTTTCCATAATTGTATGAGGTTCCTACATAGTATTTAAGAATCAATTATATTGCAATTGATGTAATTAACTCTAATAATCCAGTAAAAGTCAGTAGGAGGGCTATTCAAGTCAATAGAAAAGAGAGACTATATTATGAAGGTGTTATTAACCTATACAGATTTTACTAGACATTTCCTTTTCTTACATAATAAATATACAGTGATGAGGAAGGCTGTCATTATAATTTAATGGGAACAATGGTTCATCACTTCCTTTCCTGTACAAGCCTTAACTAATTCTACATACAGTGTATAAGTAAAATGAAGTTAAATGAATCTCATAAATTAGCTATTAATCATCCATCAATCATCTGTTGCTCCATGATTAAAATCTGTGTTGCATTCAGAGCTGGGAAAGGTATTTGGGGAGTGGCAGGAGCTGCATGTACATCTTCCAATTAATTTATTCATGCACTTCCATTTTGCATTGCCAAGGGTACTTACTGAAACCAGTCCTGAAGTCAGAGAAAGTCTCCTGAGGGAAGTTCCAGCCCTTCCCAGAATAAAGTAAAACTCTCATTTCCATATTTATAGGCATTGCTCTGGCTTTAAGCACTGTTGCATATGAGAACCTCATTCACGCTTCTCAATTCAGTCAGACAACTCTTTCTGGGGAAAGGAAGCAAACCCTACCAAGTGAGGGGAAGGGAGGCAGTGCTTTGCTCTGCACCTTGCAAAGTGATGAAGAGGATTCCTCTGCCCAAGATCCTAATCTCCTGTCTTATGCTCCAAGTCTTTGGCACTGCTCAATGAGGCAAAAGTGAGTTCTTCCTGAGTATGGCCATTAAAATCCAGCTTTTTAGGAATTTCTGTCTTCACCTTCATCAAGCTGAGAATAAGCCTTATTACATATGGAAGACTGCCTTGATCTCATTGGCAGAACTGCTTGTCTTGGCAGTAGACAAGGATCAGTTGTCTGTGCTAGTGTTGTTCAGTGTGTTTGTTGCCTTCTGAGAGCCTGGCTACAGGTGATCCTCTTATCTTGCATCTTGGCAGCCTCAGTCAGGGCATCTCTCACAAAAAACTACACTGGGCCATTGCAGGCAGCTCCAAAGCACACCCAAGTACACAGGGACTTGGTGCTACACAGTGTCCCCTTTCCTACATACAGCTGAGCTGCTCAAAAGAGGCAGGAGCAGTGTTTCAATTATGCCGGGGTAATTTAAAATCAGAATAAACGTTGAATTACCCGCGTCCTCCGTGCAGCATCACTGGATGTATGCAAAGAATGAGGCTGAGGAGTGGAGTTTTGTTTGTCTGCTGTCAAAATACCTTTTTCAAGGATCTTGGGAAGAGGGTATAATTTTTGAAAGCTCCTCTTATGCAGACCCCCCTCCACCTTTGCTCACATGTTCTCGCCGCTTTGGGTAAGACATAGTATGTGTACTCAACTAAAGAGAGAGGGAGCTGTGATGTTGCAATAAATACAACACAGAGGAGTCCAGTAATGCTTTGTAACTACAGTGCTGATTTTTTTTTTAAATCACAGCAGTAGGGCAAGTGCTCTACAGATATCAATAGTTGCACCAGAGCTGACCTATGTTGCACAGAATGAATGAGCTTTGACTATAGGAACACAGATAGGCAACCCTGCTGACTCCTGCTGAATAAACCTATTGTAAAGCTGGCAAACAGCATCCTTCCAGGGCTCTTGGACTTGTGGCTTCATCTAGTCTGGGACTCCTCAGTGTTTTATTCTTTATAACAGCATCACACTTTCCCATACTGCTAAACACAGAAGACATTTCTGATGTTCACATTGCAAGCTCCACTTGATTTGGTGGCGTTTGACAAAGCCTTTGCTTTAATTCAGGAGCCAGTTCTGTGATAACAAGGACATAGATGGAAAACCAGTGCTCCATGAGGCATTAAACCTCTTTTTTTCTTGTTGTGGGCCAAAGCAAAATGCCGACAGGTGTCATACAGCCCCACATACCAATAATTAGTTCACCACAGCAGGTGTGTTTGACCACAAAAGCTGTGCTTTGAAAATGAGATCTTTTCTTTTGGGAGAATTGTAATGCCTAACTTCCAGGCACGGGAGGCACAGTTGTGATGAAGTTTAAGCAGAATGGCACGTCCTGTGCTGCAGACACCCCCAGGGGTGGTGCCAGCCAGGCTGCCCTACACCTTGCCAGCACTACCTGAGAGGCACAGGGCTGCTTTTTGGGTGTCTCTGGGACTGCAGTGCCATGCTAACGAGCTGTGCCAAAAATGATAGACTGAGAACTGTTAAAGCACAGCAATTCAGCAGTCAAAACTTCCTTTATTTAAATCCCCAAACACCACTTAGTTATGTAATAATCTCGGTTCTTTCATGCTCCACGAGCTTGCCTTAAATTGTCTGGAGCAGCTCCTCAGCTGCAGATAGTCCCAGCTCGCAGAAGGCAGTGGCACTGGGACAGTTCCCACCAGCTGCCGCTCTGTCTCGACTGCAATTGCATTTCACACACAAAAGATGACAATAATCTATCCAAAAAAACCCCCCACAACAAAACAAAACAAAACAAAAAACACCCCACCCTCCCCTCAGTTCGAATTGTCATCTGCAAGAAAAGATTCCAGCGTTTCGGCTTCCATGGAAAATCAATAGTGTCTTATCTTTGTTTTATTACTTAAAAAAAAAAAAAAAAAAAAAATTAAAAAATTCTTGTGATGACAGTATTAGGTAGCACTGTGAAAAACAACTAAATATAGCAGTGGATCCTGGTGGGTGTGAATGGAAAACAAAGGAGTCAGGAGCCGAGCTCCTGCTGCTGTTACGTCACTGTAACACCCATAATTATGTTATTATGTACACTGCCCACTTCAACTATATCTGGACACCACTTATCATGATAAAAATCTGATTACTAACATGACATACAATCTTGGTTTCTTTGATGAGTGTTAACTTCTGTCTTCCATATTCTTTTTCAAGCAGACAGGATATTTGTTTTGCCCCCTTCTACAGGGAGTTTGGGAGAGTGAACATAGAGAGAAAATGAAAAAGAAGGTGATTTAAAATCTCATTGCTGCACTCATTTTATCTCGGTATAAAAACATATCAAGCCACTTCTAAGGTGCTGCTGTGCATAAATTCTCATAGATTCTCCTCACGAACACCTAACTTTTATAAAAACTATTAGCTCCACACAGAAATTCATCTGGATTTTGGGTGTGCTTAGCTATGGAACTGCTACACCTCTTTATGCTGAGCTAAGTTATTTCAAACTTAAACTGCCCTTGCATGAGGGGGAGGTGGCTCAGGTGTAGATCCCATTCTCACACCCCTTTCATTACCTGTGCCCCAAAAAGCAATACTGCAAATCCCTGCAACAGGACTGATGTTTTGGGCAAAATGTGGTTTTTAAAAGGCCTTGGGAACTCTTTTTTTTTTTTTTTTTTTTTAGTATCTAGAAAGTGAAAGGGAAAAGCCAAAATTGGCAGAACCCCCTCCCCCCAAAAAAAACCCAAACCAATGCCCCTCAAGATGAAAGAGTATTTTTTTTCCCTTTACCTAAATGAATATTGAAAAAACATATCTCTTCTTATGTCTTCAGCCCCTGAGCTTACCCTATCTGGTTTGTTTCACAATTCAGCAGGGAGAACCCTCAAGATATTTCTAAGATAGCTGTTAAATGTCTGACTTTCATCCACAAGAGAGGAAATCTGTATTGCCAACAGCTTGTTCTCAGAATTCCACCTTAAAACAGTTTTAGTACCACCAGACCAGAAGGGTTTGATGCCAAAGAGCTGTTCTGTCCTATTGAAAGCAGAGAATGGCTTCCTCTGCAATATGTACAAAGAGCAAGGAAATTTACTCAATTAATGTGAAACACAAAATGGCATCTGCCATCTGGAGATGCACACAAAAGCCACGGGCAGTCAAACACTTCTTAGAACTTTGGCATGTAAAATTAACATATTTTAAGACTTAAAAGGACATGTGAACTCCGAGCTTGCAAGGATTTCGTGTTTCTCACAGCAAAATAAAATGCACAATAGACTATTTCCAATGTAATGCCCCAGAAATATCAGTGCTAGCCACCTACAAAAATTTGCCTGTGACATCAAGGCTACCATTTTTATACTGTTGGGTGGGAATTGAGTGGCTGTTCATTTAAATATGCATTTTTAAACAATGGACAGAAATATGCTTTTACTAAACTTTAGAACCACACTAAACTATGGTCTTTTACCTGTACAAAAGTCTTGCTTCTTCTTGTGTGTGACACTGTGCAAACGTTGGTTTTATTTTTCTTTGCAAAGACAGAGTCGTGCTGACTAGACAAGTTTAGTGCAGATTCAGAGTGCATAAAAAGGGCTCCCTTTTCTCTGGGCATTTTTAAGTATTCTCTTCTTGAATAAAATGAAGAAAGTTCAGCTCCAGTGTCTGTTCCCTTTTGTGTATTAAAAAACCCATACAGTTTTTAAAAAAACCCATGACATATGGCATCTAAATGGTCACGGCCATAAATTATTCAACTTCTGCTCACTCCACAAACGTAAATCTAACAAAATACAAAACCTGAGGCCTCTCTGGAAAACTCCTGGCTGCATATCCTTGGTGGTGTCTTCAGCACACGTTTGGCCACACAGCTCTGGTCACTGCATCTAAAATTTTCACCCAGACACCCACTGTGATATTTCACCTGCTTTTCACTCTCCCTGCATCCTTCATTCTGACACTCCCCAGGATCACCTGAGCACAGCTGACATTTTAGGGTACAGCCCTTTCCCCCTGCCTGTCAGGTACACAGAGCACTGGTTCAGCATTTTGATGAAGGAGAGAGAGTGACAAAAAGAGAGGAGAGGGAGAAATCAAATCCACTCCTGTTTAGGACTTTGTGGCTCAGCAGCAGTTTCCCACACAGTGCTGCTCAGGATGAACAGAATGTCTGGATAAGTTTGCCACACGTGCCTTGCAAAAGCAACCTTAATTTAGGCACCTCCACCTTCACAGTTTTTCCCCTAACTTTCTTTCAGTTCATTTTTTTCTCCTTTTTCTTAAGGCACCACAGTGAACATTTCAGAATACGCCAGGAACTTGGTTCACAGCCAAGGACACCAACCCTGTGAGTACTTGCTCCTGTGAGTTGTGATAATGTAGCCAGTGCAAAACAAGGGCATGATGCACAGAGCCTGTATTCAGATGTTTAGGGAAAGGATGACAGTTAGTTTAGCGGACCTGGAGCATTAATGAAGTGTCAAATGAAAAAAATTCTTAAACAGCGACCCTGTTACTTACTTTGCCAATTTCCTGGTTTTTTAATATTGACAATGATTTGTTGTCTAAGGGTTAGTTCTAGTGATTAATTTTTAATAAAAACACTCTCAGAAGTAACACAGCAAAAAAATAAGGCAAAGTATAAGATAAAAAATCATCATTTCAGTATCAACATCCACATGGCCCATATATTTTATGCCACATTCTCATAGCAAAAAAAAAAAAAAAAAAAAAACAAAAAAAAACCACTCAAACTGATTAAACTGTACATACAGTCAGAAGAAGAGGGCTGAGAATCCACGAAAGCAACATTTAAATTTTATTTACCAGTTTGCTGATTTCTCCTTGCATTTTCGAGTACGTGTGTGAGAGAGGACAAACAGAGACAGAGAGGGAAGAAAATGACTCATGCTTGACAATGTTACCATGAAAATGGTCATAGCTGTGGGCTTCCCTGGGGAAATTTGTAATACCACAGCAAAAATCCAGCTAGCCTGCAATTACGGTGCCGGCAGCGAGTCCCTCCAGCACGAGCCATAATGTCTGGCTACAGCTGGTGCGAGCACTTCTGGCTGTGTTCCCCCACCAGGAGCATCCCGGGCTCTGGGGAGCAGCTGGCAAAGCTGCTGGGACAGCCCCACACCTCCAGGCGGGCAGAGATCTCCCCAAAACCGAGAATGGGAGGAAGATGGATGGAAGAAAGAGCGTGCTTCAGTGCTCCCCTCTTAGCACATTTGGGGTAGGGTCCTCAGAACCCCAGCCTGCAAAACCCTCCGTGGCGCTGATGTGAAGGACTCTGTGTTAAAAATAAAAACACAATCCTCAGCAGAAGCGAGCGGGAGTGCAAGGCGAGGGGGATGCTGCGGGATGGGGGCAGTTGAGGGATGAGCTGGGGATTGCAGGCATGTCACAGGGCTGCCAGCCCGCGGCTCCCGGGCTGCCGAACCTGCTGCCGGCCGATCCTTGAGTGTCACTTACATCAGCTCCGAAGCGATCTGCTGGCCCACCCTTCAGGAAAAAGATAAGATGTCATGATCGGCTAATAGGAAGTGACAAGAAGAGATAAAATGGATGGGGAGGGAGGGAAGGTTTCGGATTGAAAAGGCATTATTCTTTCCTCTAATGCCAACCCTACTAACAATAGGGCTGAGTTAATTAACGGGCTATTTGAGCACTTTCATCCATTTTTGCATATAGCATTAATTTTTCTACAGATACATATAACACAATTAACCTATAGCTTTTCAAACAATCAGACGTGGCAATCCTTTCAAACTGGTGGGGGAAACATTGCACTTTTACAGAAAAAAAGGGGATTTAATTAGGGAAAAAGATTGAGAAGAGTCTTTGTTCCCCTACTCTTCCAGCCATTGCCGTCCATCTGGCATGGGAACTTATTACCAAGACATCTGAGCATCTTCCACAAAAAAAACCCAACAAAAAACCAACAAGCAAACACACAAAACCCCCAAGTTTCTGGCTTTCCTCCCTCTTTAGAGTAGAAAATCCTATCTGTCAAGCTTAGTTCACTTGCAATTAAGAAATCTGCTTCACTCCCTAACGAAATGTTAGCGCATCACTTGACAAAGTCCCATTAAGCGCAGAGAGAGAGAGGTTTAGGCTGGAACCCGCCGGTAAAGTTTCTCCCCAAGTGCTGCCCCTCTTGCTCCAGTGCCCCCCGCCACCCCCCGGCTGCACGAAGCCCCCGGGACCCGGGCAGCTCGGCAAACTTCAACAAAAAAAAAACCCTAATCACGAGTGCCAGGCTTTTAAGATCATAGCCCCGCCGTGATGTTAATCAGTTCGGCGGGGGAAGAAGCGTCTCTGGTGGGTACAAAGGCGAGGACGAGGGGTTGCGATCCCTGCGCGGCTGCGGCAGGAATGACAAAACCCAGCAGCGAGCGGCTGCTGCCGGAGCGCCGGGCGGGCGAGGGGCTCGGGAGGGCTCCCCTGATGCTGCAAAGAATTCCCTGCTTAACCAAGCCACAATACGCTTTCGAAGCTTTTGCCAAAAAAAAAAAAAAAAAAAAAAAAGTACAAAAAAGCCTGTAGTCGGCGTAGCTAGGCGTTCGATAACGAGCGCGGTTTCTTCTGCTCGACGTGTTTTCCTGATGTGTTTGTTTGTAAAGGTAGAGATAAGTATAGTAACACAATCTGTTCCTTAATATCGTAGGCGAAGGAAAATCGCTAGTCACTAGCTACAACAGTTTACAACCTCTGTGAGACAGCTGCAAGTGTATGTTTATTCTTTTACTCTAAATATCTAAAATGGAGCCTGATCCTGAAAACACTCCTTCCTCCCAGTGATGCTTGTCTGCAATAATAATACTAATGAAAAGCAACTGCTGATGTAAGGGAAGAAAAGAAAGTGAGGCTCAGGTTCCCTACCCAGTGCTGGTAATGGTTATTTTCGCTAAAGATAAGAAAGCAAACTTCGATGTGCCATATCACAGAGACAAGCTATTTTGCCCCTATGTGCAATTTTGACAGCTATCTATGGAAAATGCAGACTTAAAAAACTCTTAAGAATAATTATTAGAATTCATAGCCAAAATAACATACATCAGCCTTGATTAGTTCCATGAAAAAGCAGCCTTAAATTGGTAGTTTAAAAACAGGAAAATTAGCGGTATGATTAAGAATGAATGGCTAATAAAAAGAATTTTGCTAAAACAGATTAAGGTTCAGATCAAGGTCACAAAAGGAATTGATTGAGGAAAACTGTCATTTTTGCTGGGACTCAGTAGCTGTTTTAGCAACACTGTTTCCTCTGAATCACAGTCTTGTAATGAGAAATTACACTGTTGGGGTTAATAAAGAGTTTGCTTGTCACGTTAGTTTCCCCAAAATTTAATTTAAAACATTGTGCTCAAAGAAACAGAAAAATTCCTTGTGTGGGAGTAGACAGAAAGCAGTATAACTAAGCTAAGTAACTTCTAGTAAAATGCAGGGTGAATTTCTGCCGTCGTTCCAGGTCTCACGTTTGTTGTAAATTCTCTCCAGTAAAAATAAATAAATAAATAAATCTACAAGTGGCCCAAAGCCCTGTTTGTCTCCCTGTTTCTTCCAAAATCAACAACTTTTGCTCACAGCACCACAGCCCATTAGCAGAGGCTGTGCAGGGAAGTGCTCCCTGACAGGGTCTGAGCTTTGCCTTTCTGCCAGCTTCCCCGCTTGTCGGCTGTGAGCCACCTGCAGGGGGGTCTGTCCCTGCCCTCCCTGTGTCCTGAGCTGGGCAAAGGCCTTGGATCCAGAGGTATGGCCTGAAATTCCCAAGGAAAGGATTTCCAGGGAGTCTTTAGCCAGGCAAAGCCTGTCTGCCTGCACGCAGGCACCAGCAGTCCTGTGCTGCAAACTGGATCGTGCCTAGAAGAGATGGGCACAGCTAACCTCAGGAATTTCAGAGCAGGACTAACCTTCTGCATGCAATTCCCTTCTGAAAACAACCCTATTCCTCCCACTTGCAAGGAGATGGGGTGATTGCTGACGGTGCCAAAGAACAAGGATGTGCGTGCTGCCACCACTGCCTCACATTTTCACCTGGTCCCGATGGTGCCCAAGAGAAAGAGGGAGACCCCCCAAGCAATCCAGGGGTTCTCCTCCACCTTGTGCTCCAGCCCCAGGAGATCTCAGTGCCACCAAGCTGCATGGCAGCAGTGCAGCTGGCTGCCCTCCAGGGCAGGTTCCTCTGCAGGGTGCAATTCCACACACGAGCATGGATGCAGGCTCTGCAGGGAGAACGAGAATTTCAGCATCACTGAAACTGTCCAGCAACATCCTCTGCTTCATGGGTGCAACGCTCAGTGAAATAAACCCTCATATCTATAAATTGGCAGTTTCAGGGGTTGGGATTTTTACTCTCTGGGGCTTTTTATCCCTCCTGGGCTGGTGCTTTGCAGGAGAGGAGCTGGCACTCCTGCCCCATGGCAGGAGGTGTCGCAGCCCTCCTGAGCGTGGGGCTGCTGCTGGGTGGCACAAGCTATTGTTGTCATTGTCACTCTCACCAGGCCTGATCGGGGTCAGCAAGCCAACGTGAGAGCTGCTGTATAACCCCGAAATAAAAAGACAGTCCTTGTCCCAGAACACACTCGGGCTGCTCTCCTGACAAGCTGTAACAGGTTCTGCAGCGGCACCTTTTCTTGTTGCTAAATAAAGAGCTTCTGTCTTGCAGAGCCTAAACCCACTGCTGAAAGATTGAAAGGAAAATGAACTAATAGGACAAAGGGGCTGTGTACAGGGCTTTTTTAATGTTTGTTTGTTTTGATCTTAGTTGCAAGTAATTCTCGTGGAGTGAAGCACATGGACACGCGGAAGAAAATAAGCACTCGGTTTTAGAAAGGACAACTGCTTCAGCCCAAACTGAATGCAAAAAATCAGAATCATCCAGATAAGATTACTGTGCCAGAAATCACATTTTTATTAGTACATAAAACACATGTCACTTGACAATGAGTGTCTGCAGCATGGAGTGAAATAACCCTCCAGCAGCGAAGTCAATATTTAAATCAATATCCCTGGTAAGGAAAATATCTTACTCATTGATATAGATTGGATTTTATTTTTTTTTCTTATGAACCTCTCAGGAGGTAAACAGCATATTTCTGTTGTAAAAGCAACTAAACAGTATTGCCAAACAGGTCTAATCTTTCCTAGAATTCAATAGCATGGTCCTCTGAAATTATTAATGTTATTATAAATGCCATTTGACCTTTATGTCAGGGATGTATTTCCTTTTCATAAAAAGGCACCTACATTATTTTGGGCCTTCTGTACTGCATGTAAACACAGTAACTTCAGGGGGAGCTTAGGGCACTGTGGGATGATTTTTTAACATTATGTAGGTACCTAATGATTCAGCTACTCAAGGCTAAAATCCATGAAAGATGTTAGTGCCTTGACGTTAATTGCTGCAACAACGCCCATGCTCTCGGGCAGAGCCGTGCAGCAGTTCAGAAAGGCTCACAGATTGCCGGGACCACAGACAGGCTCAGAGCATCATCACCTGGGCAAAGGGACTCCCAGCCCTCCTGCCCGGGAGGAGCCCTGTGCTGTGCACTGCAGAGCCAGGAGGGATGGTGTGGTTCAGTAGAGATGGGAAAATACTCAGTCCTGGAAGCAGGGTGTTCTTCCCTCTCAGTTTTTTGTTTTAATCACCTTTTTCACAAAGTCAGGCTTACTTGTTTCTTCTCCTTTTGACCCTGCGATTCTTTGGTCCCTTTCTACCACAAGGAAAGAAAAAAAAAAAAAATAAAAAAAAGAACAACAAACAAACAAACCAGCAAAGGAGAGGTAGGAATGATCCCATCCCACAACACACTTTTTAGAGAGAAGAGAGCCGTGACTTAGCGCATCTTGGGAAGGAGAAAAACGTCAAGTGCCGATTTTCCACCTCTAGGGGAGACTCCCTATCCTGGGGGCTTTTTTAGGAGAGACAGAACCGGCGGCACCATGAGGACACCTCGCCAAGGAGCGAGGGCTGGGCGCGGGGCTGTCGAGCCCGCAGTGTGGGCAAAGCCTCCTGAGCGATCTCCAGGTGTGCACAGGTGTGCCCAGGTGTGCCCAGGTGTCCCTGGGGAGCCACCAGGGATGGCTCTGGCAGGCACAGGAACAGCAGCCTGGCACCTGGGCTCTGCTGAGCTGGAGGATCCACAGTGCCAGTTTGGGATATCTGTGCTGTGCTTTAGGCTCCCCAAACCACTGGCGTGCTCAGGACCTTACAGAATCACCCATGTGCCTGGGTTCTATCCAAATTAATAGTACAGTGCTTGCAAATGTTTTGAAAGGCTATTCGATGCCACTCTGCCCCTGAAAAATTTGTCCCTCAATGCTTTGCCAGACTGAGTCCTCGGAGGTGACAGATTGGATGCATTCTTCTATATTCTTCTGAATAACTATTGGAAAGGATTTTTTAAAATGTTCCTAAAGTTTTTGCTATATAATATAAAAGCCAAATTAATTCAGATCACCAAAAAGGAAAAAAAAAAATCAAAATTCTTTCCCCCAGGTTATAATCCCTCTACAGAAATATCTTCCTCTTTCTTAAAAACCTCAACCAATCAATAGAACATAAGTCCGTAAAACTAAATTACATTTCCAGCTTTGATTATTCAACAGGATAGGGTAGAGTTTAAAACCATCAATGTGCTTCCTTTTCTCCTGCTTGATGGTTTTAAACTTCTTAAGACTTTTAATGCAAGTACCAGGACAGGGCAGCACAAAGTATGTTTTAAGCCTGCTCTTAAAATCTCCACATGGAGGTTGCTGAAAGAGTTTAGGTCTTTGAACCTCGGTAGGGTGGTGCTGGCTAAGAGCTGTCCCTCTCTGGCAGCTCTTCCATCCAATATGATTGATAGAAAGAAAGCTGCATTAGTTTTTACAGGATTAGTTTTTGTATGACACAACAGAGTGCATCCCCCAAGGTCTTCACTCAAAAAAGAACAACCTGGAAAGCTTCCCAAATTTTGTTTTTAAACTTCTGTCCAGCATTGCTTTGGCCCCCGCTGCAGGTAAGGCATGCTTTGGTCAAAAGCGAAGGAAAGCTATTCAGTGAGGTAAGGAGTGACTGATTTAACCAAACCCATACTGAGAATAAACACTAGCAGAGGAACGAATCCGAGCTGAAGCTAAACCCAGCCTCCAGCTCGCAGCCTTTCCTGTAACACGGTATGAATCAGAGCTTGCATCTGCCAGACTTTGCACCAGGGCTCTCAACAGACTCGGCTCTTACACCTCCTGGAGGTGTAGCTGCGTGTGACACCAGCAGAACTCCATGGGACTGGGAGCAGAGGGGTTTCCGACTCAGGAGAGGCAGATCCTGCCTTGGCAGGTTGGTGTCACAAGTGATCACTGCTCCCAGAGTCTGCTGTTTGCTGAGTTAGGGACCAAGGGAATTCCCAGCCCAGCAGGTCGATCCAGCAGTGTGCACAAACACGAGGCTGGAGACCAGCTGATGTGAACTGGGATGGCTCTGCCGGCATCTGACGTTCACTTTTAACTTCTGATTGGAGAATTAAGAGGAAGAGTGGGATGATATACCCATGACACTGCTAGATCAGAGAGGGATGAAAGGGAACTGGCAAAATGTCTCCTTCCAGAGAAACACCAGTAGTTCCTCTTTTGCCACAGAAGGATTATTCCAGGGACCTGAGAGAGACGCATATAAAGGGAGCTTTGCAATGTTTGTGGAAGTGCATGGCATTTGTCACAGCAAAAGTCTTGCTGGCCCCAGGCACCCGGGGCCACATGAGGCTGGAAGGTAAAGGAGGTTAAAGCTGGGTGGCAGCTGCTTGGATGGGAACTTCCTCATGGGATAAAGGGGTTGGAAGAGCTTTCCCTTTCAACCTTCACACCTACCCAGTGGAAAGATCAGGTGGGGAAGGACCAAGGTTCTGCGTGAGAAAGAAACACCTCACAGCTGTTTACACTGGAGGCAGCCAATGTAACTCTGATCCATCCTTTCTAAGGGATCTGCAGTGCTTTAGGAGGGCTCCACACCATTTCTGTGAATTCAGACCTGCAGCCCCATTTACACCAGGTGCTCCTTAAGGGCTGACTGCCAGGAATCCCTGATGAATCAGTGACAGTTCTCTGATACAGCTCTGACCTGCAACGTTGAGCCTGGGAAGGCACAAACAGTTAATCTTGAAAGCAACCTGGTAAGAAAGGGGTTTAGGAACCCGACGCACCAAATTTACACAGTGGTGCTCAAACCCAGCAGGACATTAGCTGATACTCAGTGGGCAAACTTAATGGCCAACATCACTCCATCAGCTTTTTTCCCATGAAAAACCTGCACCCTAGGTGCTACCAAGTGCTAATTTGTTAAGAAAGCCTTAATTGAGTGACAGTTAATTATTGACAGATTTGAACTACTTTATCTCTCAATCAAAACCTGGCTCTGGACCAGGCAGCAAGCAATTTACAGCCGCAAAGGTAAATCTGGCCACGTGCTGAAGCCTTATGGTTCTCCCTCCCCCACCCTAAATTTCATCTAAAGTTCCTCTCAGAAGGAGCCGATGATCCCCTGGCGATCACCAGCCCACGTCAAGGTGGTTACCCTGCTTAACCCCACTTGGCACAGGGTTGGAATTACCGAAGGGACATCCATCTGGAGCTGCCTGAGATAAGAGGTGTCCAGTGTTAATAAACAGGCTTCCTCTACACCTCAGCAGGGCCTTCCTTTTCTAAACAGCCTTCCTTTAATGTTGTAAAATGGTTTTTTTCCATTTACTCAACGATCATGCCTTTGCCGGTGGGGGAGGGCCAAGGGAAAGAGTGAAGGGTGGGAGGAGAAGAGAAGAGAAGAGAAGAGAAGAAGAAGAGAAGAGAAGAGAAGAGAAGAGAAGAGAAGAGAAGAGAAGAGAAGAGAAGAGAAGAGAAGAGAAGAGAAGAGAAGAGAAGAGAAGAGAAGAGAAGAGAAGAGAAGAGAAGAGAAGAGAAGAAGGAAGAGAAGAGAAAGAAGAGAAGAGAAGAGAAGAGAAGAGAAGAGAAGAGAAGAGAAGAGAAGAGAGAAGAGAAGAGAAGAGAAGAGAAGAGAAGATTCAGCATGTTTCTAAATCATTGAGACACCTGCTTTTGAAATTAAATTGCTAATGCTAACATTTCCCCCACATTAGCTATTTTTCTGGGCATTTTAACACGAACAGTTGAAGTAAGAAAAAAGAGAGAGAAAAAAGAGAAAAGGGAAGAAAAGAAGAAAAAGAAGATGAGAAGAGGAGAGAGAAGAGAAGAGAAGAGAAGAGAAGAGAAGAGAAGAGAAGAGAAGAGAAGAGAAGAGAAGAGAAGAGAAGAGAAGAGAAGAAGAAAAATAAAAGAAAAAAAAAGAAAAAATATTTAAAAATAAAAAAATATAAAAAATACGAAAGAATATTAAAAAAGAAAAAAAGAGAAAAAGTACAAAAGAAAGAGTGAAAGAAGGAAGGAGATGGAAGGAAAATTAATAAATTAGAGAAGTGGTAGTAGTAACCACAGCAGTATCACAGTCATTCACTGCAATATGTCTAAACATCCATAAATGTTTTATGCATCCTAAAATGCCATGTACAAGGGATATGGCATCCCACTGAGGTTAATGAATGAATGAGTTGCCCTTGAAGGTTAATTTGCACAAACAAAAGGTCAAGGGACATCTTCAAAACAAAATATTGATTAAAGCAAGTTAAATGTTTTGACTTGAAGGAGACATGAAGGATTAAAAAGGAAAATAAAGCAGTATGGATAAGAAAGGAACAGGAAAGAAAAAAACATCACCCCCAGACACAAAGGAAATGGTAGAAAACATATCTGAATCAGCTAGTCATCTGCTAACAAGCTGTAAAGATTTCCAATGACAAGTTGTCACATTAGTTTAGTGAAACTGAAGCAGCACTTATCCCTTTTCCTGTGCTTAATCTCTCAGCGAGCTGCACAGAAACATGCTACCATGTTTAATAGGATTAGTTTAGTTCACTTTCTCCTCTCTGGAGGTTGTGACTTTTTTTTTTTTTTTTTTTTAATTATTTTATTTTTTTAACAGTTCTATTTCCTTCAATATCGGGTTCTTGAATTAAATTTCACTCTGATGAATAGCCTAGGTTGTATTTATTCTCCAGGTTAAAGGCATTTTCCTCTGAAAGTTTCCCTTTTGAAATGAAGAGCCAGGCAAAGGAAAGCAAGGGAAGGCTCTAAATTCAGCAATTACACACATCAGGCACATGGTTCTCTTTCTCACACACTGATGATGCTTTGTTGATATCAGTACATTTTACATTTTACATCAGTACAATTTACATCAGCAGAAGAGCAGGATCAGGCCTTTGTGGCTGTGGGGTGTTCTTTTTATGCCCAAGAATACTTGGACCTTCCCCACCCCTAGAAAAAAAAAGAGAAAATAAAAAAGAAAATAAAAAAGAAAACCTGATATGTATTCGTAGCCCTGTTCCCTCATTTAGTTGGAACAGACACAGCAAGGAAAATGATCAAAGAAAAGGCAGTTTCAACAATATACCCCTGTCACTTCCAATTTTGTTGTCAGACTCCAAAGGGGCAGAGGAATCACCCATGGTCATGGGCACACTGCAGAAGTTTTCCCAAGTTTCTTGCATCTGTTTTTTTGTGTTTTTTTTTCCTCAAAGAAAAAAAAAAATTGAATGCAAACACAGAAAGCTGTCAGCTTGCAGCAAAACTTTTCAGAGGCACCAAAATTTGGAGGACTATTTTTTGAACACAGAACTGACAACCCTCATATCTGGAGGACAAGTTTTGACCTGAAGTTTGTGACAAACCCCAAGCATTGAGCAGAGCAGAAGAGAACCCACAAATCTGAGCACACCCAAGCTTTCCACCCAAACTTTGTGAACATTGATTACTTTTTGTTTGGATCCAAAACACCCATAACTTAGAAAATAAGCATTGCAACTACCTCATAGTCTAGAAATGGCCAAGAAGAGGACTAGTGTCTATTAATTACTAGGAAGAAGACCTAGGATTTCCCCAGGAGTTTGCAGACAGACTGCAATGTGTCAGGGACTGCAGGTGCAGGTGCTCAGGGGGCTGGGGGCAGCGAGGTGTAGGAACAGCACCAAGCACACACCCCAGCCAGGGGCTGCCCTGCCCCTGCCCAGCCGGGCCCCAGAGGAGGCACCAGGGATGGCTTTGCTGGCGGCAGGTCCTGAGCACGAGCTGCTGCCATGCACCCCTTCAGAGCGATTACATTCTAGAGGGGAAAAAAGCTTTTCCTCCACCTCTAAAATTTGGGTACTTTCAGTGCTGAGCTTCGAATCATCAGCTTGCATTCCTTAAGAGGCTGGCTGCCTGTCCTCCAGGATTAAGAGGGTCTGGAGCACTCAGAGCCCGGGCTGGTGGGGGAGTGGGAAGTGCGAATTTCATTACAGTTGCGCTTACTGGTGTGGCAGATCGTAGGGCCCTGTGTGTTTACACCTGGAAAAGTTGCAAGACACGGGGCTGGAGGAAGGTAACCTGCAGCAAGCAGCTACGGAAAGGAGGCAGCAGAGCCGGAGGATAGGTGGAAGCCTGCGCACAAGCCTGGGGCCAGACTGGCTGCCACTGCTCTGCCATGTGACCCTGGGGACTTCGCTTCACTCCCCGAGCCTCAGATTCTCTTTGGGCAAAGTGGTTGAAGTTAAGGTGAGTCCCGGTGGTGAGAAGCACAGTGTCAGAGGTAGCTATTTACTTATTTATTTGCGTTTGCACGGTTCAGCTTCTTCTCTATGAGTATCTCAGGCTCCTTTAAAAGAAAAAACAAACAAAAAAAATAAAAAAGGAAAACAAAATTTAAAAAAGAGTAAAGCGTCCAAGCGAGACGTTCCCCTGCCAAATTTAGCCTATCTCCCCCTGCGTCCAGACACACTTCTGCAGCCTTGTCTCGCAGCCCCTGCAGCGCTTACGGCTACCCCGGCAGGCTGAGCGTGTCAGCCCGGCCGGCCGAGCCCCGGAGGAGCCCGCGGGGTCCCGGCCGAGCCGCCTCTCGGTGCCCGCGCAGCGCAGCGCAGCGCCGGCCGCTCCCGCCGCTGGCTCCCCGGCGGCCGAGGGCCCGGTGCCCCTGTTTCGAACCGTGTCACGTTAAAATAATTCTCGGCAAAGCCGTCCCGGCATTTTCGCGGGCCTGGAGGGCGCCACGGGCACCGGGCACAGGTGCGGGGCGGCCCAGCGCTCCGCTTGCGGGAGCGAAGCGGCAGCGGCGCAGCGGCCCGGGATGCGCCCCGTTACACCGGGGATGCGGGGTGGCTCACAGCGCGGGGCTGGCCAGCACCAGCCCAGGGCCGGGCCTCGGAAGGCGGCTCGGCACTGCAGGGCTTCTGCCAGGGTCCCGGCGGAGGAGCGGCTCTCCCAGCGCCGCGGAGCAGCGCGCTCCGAGCGTCCGGGCCCCCCGACGGGCCGGGGGCTGCGCCGCCCGAGGTTCCGCCTCGCACGGGTACCGCGCTCCAGGGCTGCCGGCCGCATCTCCTCGCCATCCCGAGCATTACCGGCAGGCACGTGTAATTTTTTTTAACTCGGAGCATTTCCCCTGCGCCAGCTCCGGCAGTCGCTTCAGCCGGTGCCGGGCGATTTCTTAGCGAGCGGTTGCTGGTGGCTTGTGGCGTTACTCGTGTGCCCGCGTCGGTGACCCCGCAGCCCGGGGCACACGCGTTTCGCCCCCGCGGGCAGGGCAGGGCCGGCTGCCCGGGTCGGCTCCCAAACTTTCTGCCAGAGGGCAGCCCTCTCGGCACAGCCCAGGCGTGGGGCTCGGCGCCGCGGCTCCCCTCGAGTGAGACGCATCCGAGCAGGGGCGAGCTGCGGCCCCTCGCCGCTGGCACAGAGCGGTACCGCGAGTTTTGGTGCGCCTGCCCTGGCTGCCCTGGCCGCATCGGGGCTCTCCCCTGCGCTCGGGACTCGCTCTCCCGCCGCCCCGAGGGGCGGGCACGGGCGGACGGGCCCGGCCAGGCAGCGCCGTCCTTACCTGTCGCCGAGCGCCCTGCAGCGCTGCGCTGCCGCCCGGCCCTCCGCAGGACGTTATTCCCTCTCCCCGGCGTATCCCCCGCTGGCCGCAAGCCTGAGGCTGCTTCCCCTCGTTCAGCCTCGCCTCCCCGCCGGCAGCGGCCCGGCAAATCTCCGCAGCAGCCGGGGCAGGGCTGCGGGTGCTCCCTGGCCCGCGCATCGGAAAGCCTCGGTCAGGCGGGACAGAGCGCGCCCGACAGGTTTCGGTCCCGATCGCAGCCCAGAACTGCCGAGATCCGCTTTTGTAGGTTTTATTATATCCCACTTTTTTTTTTTTCCCCCCAAGCTTTCCAGCGGAGCCGGCCGGCAGCGGGATGGGATAGGGTTAAGTTGACCTAAACTTGGGTCGTGCTGCACAGGGGCCGCCAGCACCGAAGCCCCGTGTCTCAGTCCCACCGGCTGTTCCACGCGCCGCAACCCGATGCTCGATTTCGTGTTTTATTTCCTGCCTCCCACGTGGAAAATGCCCGCGCGGCTCCCGCCGACAGCCCCGCGACGCCGCTGCCACTGAGCGGCGGCCAGGGACGCCGTGCCCGCCTCTCCCAAAGTTTGTGACCCGCGTGGGGCGGCAGCGCCCGCAAACGCGGGGCAGCTCCGCCGCTCGATGCTTTACGCGTGAAAGAGGCGCACCCTGGGGCCCCGACGCTGCTCTGCCGGAGCCTCCTCGCGTGGAAAACTTTACCGCACGGGGCACCACAGAGCAGCCCCCGCCACGCGGGGGGTGACTCTCCTAAAAGTTTGTCACCCACCCCTCTCTGAGCTGCCGTGCGCCCCTCGCCGGGGCGCGGCAGAGGTGAGCGGGGCGCCCCGTCGGGCCGCTCCCGCCCCGTGCCCGCCCGTCCGTCCGTCCGTCCGTCCGTCCGTCCGTCCCCGCCGCAGGTGCGCGGCCACCGCCACCTTCCCGCGGGGGCGGGGCGGGGCGACCCTCGCCCCCCTCCCCGCGCTCCCCTCGCCTCTCTCCGCGCTCCTGCCAAGTTCTCCCGTCCCCCCCGTCCGTCCCAAGGAGCCTGCCGATTGGGCGCCGGGCCGGGCCCACGTCACTCCGAGTGTGACGTCTAGTCTTCCTGTTTCCTTCAGCTGTGTCTTAAAGTAAATCTTGTGGCGGTGCGGAGCGCTGCTCGGCTCGGCCAGCCCAGCCCAGCCCAGCCCAGCCCTGCCCCGGCCGCTCCCGCCGCCCCCGCTCCGCTCGGCTCCGCTCGGCTCCGCTCGGCGCCCGCGGCCGCTGCGCGCTCGCCCTCCTCCTCCTCCTCCTCCTCCTCCTCCTCCTCCTCCTCCCTCTCCCTGTCGCGATTATCATATTCATATCCATCAGCGGCGGGGCTGCCGCCGGCTGCGCGCGCGTGTCCGCCTGTGCGTGTGTGTGCGTGTGTGTGTGTGCGGGGCGCGCGTGGTGTGTGTGCATGTGCGTGTGTGCGTGTCGCCCTTTCTCTCCTTCCACCGGCAAAAAATAATAATAATAATAATAAAAAAAAGCCAGGCTCAGTCTCGTCGCCTTTGCACCGAGTAAGTACCCGCTCCCCCTCCGCGCCCCCTCCGTCCCTCCCCGCTTTCTCGGCCTTTTCAGGTCTTTTCGCGTTGTGTTGTGCGGTTTTTTTTTTTTTTTTTTTTTTTTTCCTCCCTAAATTCGCGCTTGCTTGGGCTGCTCTAAATGGTCCGGGGGGAGGGGGGCGGTGATGAAATCCCCAGCAAAATATTGATCACCGTTATCAAACCTGTGCTTCTTTTTCCAGGGGGCAAAATTGCAGTGACTTTATTAGCTGAGTAGTTTTAATTCCCCGGTAGATAAAGCGGTAAGGATTTGTGAGCGGTAAGGAGCCCGATGGAGCGCTCACCGTAGCCTGCCCAGGGCTGAAGAGTAAGTGACCTGCTCGTTGTTAGGTGATCCTCCCCCCCTTCCCTTCGCTCTCTCGCTGCCACCTTTTGTGGACCGCTCTTTATTTTATTCCGTGGGTTGGAGGGCAGTTTTGCGGGGACGGAAAACGCAGCGAGTATTTGGCTTCTTCTTGTTGTTCCGAGCTTCTTTCTCCCCCCGTCCCCGCCGAAGTTCCCCATCCCCGCTTTAAACTCCTGCTCCGCTCCTCCGAGCCTCCTCTTTGTCCTGTTTATTATAGCTGCCTTGCTTTTTGTCTCTTCCAATTTGCCTGTCATTTGCATGTCGCTACTTCTCCTTTTTAACCCAAGCCGGGAAGGACAGGGACTTTTTATTCTTACTCTTCTTACCCTTGCAATTACTTTTTTCATTTCCAAGCGTGGGACGAGCTGCGAATCGTGGAAATGTATAGAAAATGGGATTTGAGTGGTAGGTAGCGAGCACATGAGAAGAGATCAAATGCAAGTCGCGGGATAAGAGCCTTGATCTGGGAAAAGATTAGGATTATTGGTACTTTCTGTTTGTTTGGTTGTTGTTTGTTGATATTTTTTTTTTTTCCTCCGGGGGGGGGGGGAGGGAGGACGGGGGGGGGGGGAGGATTTAATTCTTTCTTAGCCGTTGATGGAGATCTTTCTTGGCTTTTTCGATTTTCCGTTGAGCGGCGGGTGACCCGGGCTCACTTTGCCATGTGTTTGCAGGGAGTTAAAGCGCACCAGAGGCAGCGGGGTCGGGGGGCGTGGGGCCTGCGCGGAGGGGGCGCGCAGGGCAGCGCCGGGGCGGGGGCGCCGGGATCGCGGGGCCCCCGCCAGGAGCGGGACACAGCTCCCCATGCGCCGGGGCCGCCCCGGGGCCCGCGGCTCTCGGCGGAGCGGAGCAAAGTTGCGGTGGCTGCGGGGCGCTCGGCGGGGCCGCGGCAGGTGCGCGCCGGGCGGAGCGGGTGCGGAGCGGGAGCGGAGCGGGGCCGGGAGAGCCGCGGCCGGCAGCGGGGAGCGGAGCGGGATGCGCTGCTGCCGGCTCGCTGTCCGCGGGCCGTGCTGGGGGGCGGGATGGAGCTCCCCGAGGGGCCGGCGTGGCGGCCGTGCCGCTGGAAGAGCAGGTACGCGGGGTTTTAACTTAATGTCTTTGACGAAGTAGGGCGTTCCGGTCGGGGCTGACAAGGGACGCGGCTGCGGTCTAGAGGTGCCCTTGAATGTCGGGCAAAAGTTGCCAGGACGAGCTTTGGAAAGCCGCTAGTTTCGCGCAGGTCCCGAGCGCTCAGGAGATCCCCGTGGTGGTTCTGGCTGTACGGCGAGTGTCACCCCAAAGGCATCAGCCGGGGCTGCGCACGGGTGGGGAGCACGTGGAACGCATCCACGCAGCTGTGGCCATGGCTTGGGGGCAGAAGGTGCTGCGTTGTTGAGCGCAGGGCACAGGAACACGTTTGTGTCACCGCGAGGTGTAAAAGCTCAGATTATTTGTCACTTCCATCGCCTGTAGAGTTTGGCAATATGCAGGATGAAATATACGGAGGCAGTTTCCTTAGCCGTAGATTTGCATGTGGTACATATCCTTTATGTCTTCTTCTCACAGTTTTTCTCGGAGTTGCCATCAGTCACATAAAGTTTACGACCACTGCAGCCCGCTTTGCATTTATTTTATGTGCTTTTTGTCCAGAGCTTACCTTTAGCAGCGATATCACATACATAATAAATGTTTATTAATACTCAAGGGTAGACAGAGTATCAACATTTCGGGAGTCGAACTGTGATAAAAAGTACAATGTATATACTTTTCACTAACAGCTCCCTATTAAATTATTCTGTAAAGTATCCTGTGTTCGCTGAATGGCACTGTCAGTATATACAGTTAACTTCCCTGCCTGGTGAACTCTAAGGCCTCTCGGTTTATATAACTTATTTCTTTTATGATAGCTTGATAAATTGAGATCTTCATAAGAATGGACACATTTTCAAATTGAAAAGTTTGATTTGATTCAGAATTGTAAATACTGCAATTTGTAGTCTCTAAATAGTGATTTATTCTGCCTCAAAGTGCAGCCTAACTGCTAAATTAAGTAATTTAAGAATTGTGATTTAAAGACATCACATAGCATTGAAAAAAAAAATAGTATATTGGAAAACTTGGGCTGAATTCATAGTAGGAATCCTGAGAACCTTTCAGTATTGTCCCTACACAGGCAGAGGCCATGGGAGTTATTTTCTTCACGATCAGTGAAATAACAAGGACCAAACTAGCTTGAGAGGAGGAAAAACATTTTCAGTTTTCTACTTGGAGCAGCTTGATTTTCTTTTTCTCATTCAAAAGATCTGTTTCCTCAAGCAGTGCCGAGCAGGGCTACGTGGTGGAGGGCCCTGCATCTCCCCAGTTTAGAGGCCTGAACTAATGAGATACCGAATCCCTCCTGTTACTGAGCTCTGTAGTTGATGGGAATTGTGGATGTTTGGCATTCATAGGAATCGCTGAATACCTTGCTCTATTGGGCCCTGGGTATCACCAGGTTCATAAAAACAAGGGTTGCTTTTTTAAGGCTAAAGAGCAAGCAGCATGGTTTTGAAGTAAATCAGGTGCTGATTTTTTGCTGCTGCTTCTTCTTATGGAGAAATCCTAATAACGTAGTTTTTTTACTGCCCAAATAGTTCCTCATCCTTTCTGCCTTGTTTCAAATTCCTTGATAGACATCTCAGCTTAGGGAGTTGGGCAAGCTTTTCTCCCAAGAAAACTTGTGTTAGAACTGTACAAAAAGGTAGTACTTTCTCCCAAGAAAACTTGTGTCAGAGCTGTACGAAAAGGTAGCACTTTCTCATTAGTGGCTGATGTGATTTTAGCACTGAACAGATATGGTGAACAGATGTCATCTGTTCTTTGAATTTTAGCTGTGGTTTTGTGCATGAAATGCTGTTGACTAGAATAATTTTCATCCCTGCTCCCTGTCTCTTTCTGGCCAAGCCATACCCTGTGTAGTGCGTTAGGGTGAGAGATTTAAATATTTCTATTAGCAGAAGCATGTTAAATTTCTTGTGTGGTATTGGCATAATGGGCTGATAGGAAGCAGGCAGACACTGGACCACCGAAAGTAGTCGGCTTGTGAAAAGATGGGAACAATTTCAGCTGTATAAACTGATACCTCCTTGAATTCATCCAGGCATATCCATCAAGTTTAGCACTTTTCTGCTGTGTATTTAAAGGCTGTTTAGGTTAGGCTAGGGTTCTTCAAAGGGGCTGACGAAGACGAGTTTGAATTTACATCTCCTTTATATCCTGTAGGTGTTTGAATTAATCTAGGAGAAAATGATCGGCGTCTTTCTAGATCAAGAGGAGTTAAAAATTTTTTTTAGAAAAATTGATTTATTCGTAGTGAGTATGGTTAAATACCTGACCTCATACTCATTTCAGCAGACCATTCCGGCCAAAGCTTTGGTAACAGTAACTCTTGGAGACTTAGAAATTAATCTGTTTCCATTTTAAATGTCAATGCCTATCAAATGGATACGAAATAAACCCATGTCTGTAGCTGCTGTGCTGTTTAGAGGTTATTCATAGCTACATTGTAATCATATCTCCTTAAACACGAGATTTGAAAGTAAATTTGTAAATAAAATACTACTGCTGTGTTATGGATGGACATAGAAAGTGCTGAGGCCATTGGTTTGATTTTTAATTCCACGAGCATGGAAAACGTTTGGCATCTGAGGAAGCCACGTTGTGCGAGTTGAGGCTTGAGATGTGGCCGGCGAATTTAACAAAAACTACACTTGGCATGCGAGGAATATCAAAAATGATGTGTAAACCAAATTTAACCTTCACGAATTTAAAACTCTCTAATTCGGAAAGAAATGGTGCTTCTGGAGATTTCTATATTGATCTTGACAACCAAAGCCTATCTTGCCAGCTCTGTTTTTCTGGAGAGCTGCACAGAGGCTTTAGATGTATAAAATATAGTTTTGAGACAATGTGCAGCCAAAATACTGGCGACTGTGTAAAGGACACACACTTCCTAATTATTTCTCCCCCTCCCCAAGATTTCCTTAATTATTCTCTTCTAATCTAATCAGTGTTGAATTCTGCCTGTCGTGGCTGGGATTTTGCATCCCACTCGACGTGCCATTCCACTCCCCTTGAGGTGCAAATTGGTTTTGGTCCTCCGAGAATGAAATATTAACTGGCCATTCAATACCCATTCTGTTTTCTCAGGCTAAAGTAGAACTATTTCTCATATTTAAGCCGAAAGGCACGTAAGCCTTAAAGCTGGCAGCCTGTAGGCTCAGGATAACACCAGGGCAAATGGGAGATGTTGCTTAATACCCAGGTTAAGTGTACGATAACTCCGATGCTTTCAGCTTCCATGGAGGGAAGATGGCTCTGGAGCACCTCCTGCCACACGTCTGTGGTGGCAGAAATGGGCTGTGGAGCAGTGGTTTGGGGAGGGAAATGGACACTGGGGAGGAAGGATGCATGGCAATGACCTTCCAACCTGGCTCAGCCTATTTCCTGAGCTGCTGACTCAAGGGTACAGTGAGCCCTCCCCATGTGTGTCCTTGGTTGGGATTGGGCAACGCAGAGGGAAACAGTGGTCAGGCACCTCGAATTTTCTGGGAAACGTGTAAAACTTGTAACCTGATGTGAGGTTTTTGGTGTGAGTCTGGGAACGTATTGCTGGCTCTCTATCAAGCATAGCTTGACTGCAGAAAAGGAAGGAAAAGCGTGAAGGTTTTTGGTGTTGGTGGGTTTTGTTTGTGGTTTGTTTTCTCTTTCTGTTGGCAAGTACTATCTTTGTGGTGGATGCCTTCAGATTATCTTAGGTGAAATAAGCAGGAGCTCTTTCAGTTGTCTGTCAATTAGTTTAGATTGCTTTCAAATGAACACCACTGGGCTGAGAGGTCAAACTCGGCCCTGGTTTATTCTGTGCCAGTGTCACCTTCATAAAGGTCCTGGTGGTGGTCACCCTTCTCCACCCCCTGAGGACTTAGCCAGTTCTTTACAAAAACAACCCTTCTGATATTCCTCGGGGGGTTTTTTTTTGGATTTTTTTGGTGGTGGTCCAATTATAAGGCCTGAGTCTACCCCCTGAAAAACTCTATTTGCATCAGTTGGGAGCAAGCAGGAGACAGTGTTTTACATGCTGCCGAGCAGGGCCTGATCCTACCCCTTACACCTAACAGGATTTTGGCATTCCTGGATTCCAGGGGCATTGCTTGCAGGGTGAGATGCTCCTTGATGTGCAGAATTGGGCTCCTGCAACAGAGAGCCTTGTTATTTTATTATTATCATCATGAGGTAACCAAAAGTTAACTCGCTTAATGTACTTTTTTGATAAGAAAAAGAAGAAAAGATCTCTGAAGACAGTGACCTGATAGCTGTCTAAGGCTTTGGATTTCACATCCAAATTAATGATATTTTTTGGTTTCAATATATTTTTTATCATTCTTAGCTCTCCTGTATGCAAGGAACCAGTAACGTAAACAAGCATCATGTCCCTTGCATATCTCTCTCTCACACCAAATCTCTTAAAATTCTTTTAGTACGTCCAGAATACAAGAGCAAAGGCTGCAAAATAAACATTATGTTTCTAAGTATTAAAACCTTTTTTTTTTTTTTTTTTTCCCATCCTGGTTGCAAACTAAGCATTGACTACTGTCTTGATTTTACAGATTATTTCATGCTGAAATTATGCCTATTTGCATGGATAGTCATTCTTTAAAACTAGCCACAGATGCAGTCCTA